>CM077191.1:4083862-4466362 GCA_039654105.1 Coreius guichenoti | reverse complement strand
AAAATTCAACATATTGAGACAAAATTATAACTGCAAATCCACGTTTCGCTGTCTGGAGTTCAGTTGTTTCTGTGAACTGCAGCGATCCATTTGCTTCTCTTTTCTGTAGCTTTCGGCAGTCTGTAAAAATATACCTCAGATTTCTTGTCAAATCAGTTTGTACCGTCAATCTCAAAGCTCTTTCCCGTTTTAGATGTGTTTTGTGTGTTTTTCGCGGCATTCACGCTGAAAACTAATTCTGCCACTCAGTCTTTTTGCCACTCAGTGGGCGCAACCGCAGCGACTCCGGCCGACGGTTAACTAGTTAATAGTGAGAATTGGAGAATTTTGATTAGCTAATGATTTTTAGTTTTTTTTTTTATAACAATGTGCATTGACAAATAGTAAAACTTGACTGTTTAACCCCAAAATGTGTGTAATCAGGGTTGCCAACTCTCACGCATTTGGCGTGAGACACACACTTTCAGGCTGTCTCATGATCTCACTCTGCCCAAGTAAATCTCACGCCAAATTGGCAACCCTGCTTTTGATATGAAACAAAGTCTCAGCTTTCAAATTTTGTACGTTTTAATATGAAATTCAAACAATAAATACCGTTTTGGCGCACTTAATATGGCATAACAGATCGCTGTAGCGCCTCAGTTAAAGCCAGAGCCGTTGAAAAACAGAGTTGCGACATGCTTTGATCTCGCCGGCGTCGCCGCCACGCGGTCACATGGTTCATAACAAACCAGCGCTGTCAATATATTTGAATGGCTTTAAGCAGGATAGACAACATCTTCACTATAATAGTGGTATTTGCAGCAATTTTTGGTAAACATTACAGCATAGTGTGCATTGATTATTACGTCGATAACATTTACAGTATTGTTTTATTCTGGAGAGTGATGGAGATGCAACATTGTTAACATTAATGTTAATGTTTTTCTTGTATTTAGCCCTCAGGTATTCCTTACTAATTGGTCACACTCATACTCCTTGGTGGTCAAATGTGACCATACACCTTAACTATTTTCAATTGAATAAATGTTCTATATTTTAATTCAATAATGTTTATTGAATGTTTTGAGGAGATCTTTTGGTACTAAATACTATTTGTGCAATAATTATAGTCCATTAGTGACCATAATTATAGCATTTAGAAACAAATTTTATGAGACAGCTGTTGTCGGATTTCATTGGTGATTTCAAATAAGAAATTAAATCGTAAGCTTGGTGAACAGCATTTGAGAATTGGATGTTTCCCTCATTCAAAGAGATAGGAGTTGTACTTGACTGAAATAGCTGCCAGAGAAGCGTTTCAAAGATGGCCACTGAGTGAAATGACTTGCCTGAAAGGGACTTTGATCAAACGCCACTGAAATCAGTCAAGTCTGTTGTCCAAAACACTATTTGTGCCTACTGTATGTAGAGTGTTGCAAATCATTCACTTAGGAGGATCTGTGGCCGTTAACTAAGATGTCACTTTAGAAGGCAGCTGTTTATGCAGTTAGTAGACTAGACTTGCGTTTTAGAACAGAGCTAAAGTGTGCATATTTAAAGTGTCCTCTGTCTCTGTAGCCATGCATTTTTAATGTCTGCTTCTGTCATAGTAAGTAATTGGTGGACATAAGGGTTGAATCGAGACCTTTTCAGTGCACTGCGAAGAGCTTATCTGATTTTAAAAGTTAACATGATTGTCAAAATATATAGCTGACAGAGAAGCTGTTATGAATATTTATGGTTTCAGGGTTACAAAAATAACTACATTCAGGCTTTATTCTCAGCATGCGCTTCCATAGATTTCCACAGAAATGAATCTTTTTGATTCAACTTTACCTTATTTGTCAAAATAAATGATCATTTGCTCATCCTCATATCGTTTTCAAACCCATATGATGCTTTTTTTCTGTAAAACACATATGAAAAAATATGTTTGTTATAAAAAAATAAAATAAAAACACATTAAAAAATGAAAAAAGTTTTTTTTTTTTTCTTTCTGTAAAACCCCTAAATTGTCCATATAACTTGTGTGCTATATTCCAAGTGCTCTGAAGTCATACAGTAGTTTAATGATTTTGCTATTCGCCATCAAAGGCAAATTTACTGTAGTATATTTACTATAGTATGGTTCAAAATATGTTGCAGGTTTGACGGTGAGAGAGAACCAATGACGTTTGATGTTACGGACCTCTAGTTAGCAGCACAGGTGCCATATTTTTAGTCTTAAAGGGTTAGTTCACCCAAAAATTCTGTCATTAATTACTCATGTCCTCATTTCGTTCCAAACCCGTATACCTTCGTTCATCTTCGGAACACAAATGAAAGGCCCAGAAAAGACACCCACATGAAAAAATACTATAGTATATTACAGTAAAATTACTCTAGTAAATAGGCTACTATAGTGTTTTTGAACCATACTATAGTAAATTGTAGTATATTATAGTATTTACTACACTTTGTTAATTTACTGTAGTGTATTTACTATAATATGGTTCAAAAACACTAGCTATAGCCTAGTATTTAGCCTACTACAGTAATTTTACTATAATATACTATAGTATTTTTTCATGCATCATTAAAGTAATCCATGTAACTCCAGTGGTTTAACCTCGGTTTTATGAACCGACCTGAGTGCTTTGTTTGCTCAAAAGCATAATTGACCACTTTATTTACAAAATATTAATCTCCAACGCGCATGCGTCGTGGTGCTCTCGTGAACGCGTGCGTTTGTAAATAAAATGGTAAATTAGTCTATGTTTTTATGCGTAAACAAAGCAACTAACCGTTTAATGGACTGTTATGTTTTTAATGTTTTATGGAAGAAAACTTCTTTTGTGTTCCACAGGAAAAATAACTGCATTGAACAACAAACACCCTCCAGAGTGAGTAAATAATTTCCCTTTAAAAACTATAAACGTCCATGGATCTGCGTCGGTCTTGAACAATATGTAATCAAATGAATGTTTTATACACTTGCACTGGAAAATAAGTGTTTATTGCACACTTTGTCTTACTCTATGCTCCTTGATTTGCAAAATCAGCTTAAAGCAGTTTCTATGACTTGGCCTTGTTGCTAAGCAATAGTAGAGCAATGAAAATGAGCATTTGGAGGATCGCAGACCACTGCGACGGCAGCGCTTTATCTCGGCTCAAACCATGCCTGCAGCTCTGCAGCTCTGCATCTGTTCATGATTCGTTTCAGTTGCGATCAGACCTTGTCCAAAAAGATTTTTGATGTGTGTGTGTGTGTGTGTGTGTCTGCGAGACCTTTTCCAAGCAGGGTTCGAGTGGCCTACAGTACCAGGTGGATGCTCCTGTTTGTCAGGTGGGGTTCCCGCTGTCACAACCTCAACTCTTTCAGTTAGAGAAACCAGAGAGATTGCAGGAGCGATAAAGAGGGCAACCCCGTTCCCTCCCCCGCAATATGAGACAGGTGCGTGAGAACGAGAGAAAAAAGGGTTTTGTGGGGCACCAACAGTCTCTCCCAGGTGATAAAAAGTCAAGAAAGCAGTTAAAAAGATGTTTCTTGAAACTGTTGCTGTTGCTCCAGGCTGGCTGCCAGATTCACTGTTCTACGTCCTCAGAAACACAAAACTTAATCATATCCATAATAGCTCATTAATAGGCTGTTTAAGGTTTGATTATCCATTAATTAAATTAAGGATTTATCAAGGACACGCTCATCCACGCATAATAAAGGATTGAGGCGAATGAAAAAAAGAAACTTTCTTTGGGATGAGGCACCTTAACATTAGCAAGTGCTAACCGGGCCTTATCGAACAACTGTTGATTTATATGTCAGAGTTTCATAAAAATATTCCAATGGTCATGGAAAACCAGAGAATAATAGGGTACATTTATAAATAAAATCATGGACATATAGTATATATCATTTAATTGTACATTTTATTATTTAATTATAATTTTTTAATGTCATTTTAATGTTAATGAAATATCTATTATAATTACCTTTTGAGATATTTATTTTAATAAATAAAATATATATGAAATATATTTTAAAATATATGTTATAATTGTTTTGTATAATTCAGATTTTCTAATTAGGGTTATATATAATAGATTATCATATTTATTTTATTTTATATATATATATATATATACATTTGTGATTTCTTATACATAGATCATACATAAAATCTTAAGAAATCATGGACATTTTTATAGTATATATCATTTAATAGTACATTTTATTATTTAATTATATTTTTTAATGCCATTTTAATGTTAATGAAATGTCTACTATAATTACATTTTGATATATATATATATATATATATATATAATAATTACCTTTTGAGATATATATATATATATATATTTTATTTATATATTATTGCATATATAATTTTTGTTATTTAAATAAACTATATATGAAATATATTTTAAAATATCTGTTATAATTATTTTGTATAATTTAGATTTTCATCATCATATTTATTTTAATTTAATTATAATTAAAGCGGATGAAGCTGTATATGTATGTATGTATGTATGTGTATATATATATATATAATTACATAATTTTACATCAGCTGGAAAAAATTGTTTTAGTTGTGCAGAAAGAAACAATGATTTTTTTTTTTTTTTTAAGAATAACATGCATTGATGAATTGTGCAGGGACAGGAATCAGAGACATTTCTTAAGATAGTAAATAGGCCAATTTTATTTTCACATTGTCTTTAAAGCAATTTATTTTTTAACATGGGTGAGAAGAACCAAGTGTGACTTTACCTTCCACGACCCCTCACTGATTGATTTTCCCGACTCATTGAGCATATGCTAATTTACTAGCTTGTTCGGTCAGTAGCACAACCAGCGTCCAGTAACTGTTGCTTTAATTGAACATGTCAATCATTTCTAAATTGCTAGAGCAAATCAGACCCAGCAAGCCTTTCTACACTCTGCATTTTCTTTCTTTTAACTTTTATTTTCGTTCTGCCCCTGATTAAAGCTGTCGTTCAGCATCCTCTTGAGTTCTTAGCAGCCATATGTGTTTTTTGAGTGAGATGTGGGCTATATTCTTACAGCATTTCTCTCCTGAGGGTGTCACTGTTGTGTTGCTAGTTGGTCTCGAGACTGTTCTTGTCTGTCTTCCGAGAGCATCATCTGCAGAGTTAAGCCCAACCAAGTAACCCACATCCACATCCACAAACACACAGTGCATATTTACATAAATCTACATAAAGAGAACATACAAGGCTTACTTTCTACACTTAAAATGACCACTGAATTATAATTAAACCTTTTTTGATTAGAGTACCTACAGTATACACCTTATTATTCAATGCAGAGTAAACTATTTCCTATGAATGTGCAAGACTTCCTTTACATTAGCTGCTAAATAGTCTCAGCCTTAGACGTCACGCCCACGCACCGTGGGCTGAACGTTTGATGCATATGGCACACAAATTTAGAAACACTTCAGGAGATTCAAAGTCGTTATCTGATTGGTTGAATTCTACAGAATGTATGAGTGACGTGTGTGTTGCGTTCTTTAGTGGTCCATCAGGAAACAAAGGCAAACCCCCTAATGGAAGAAGAAAGCCGTCGTGTTTACTGTGGCAGTGCGCGCTTATCGGGATCAACTAAACGCTTGATTTTCAAAAGAATGTGAAGTTCGTGGCATAGACTCTGTAAAATTTGTCCAAGAGATTTACAGCCCGGTCTGTTATTGTAGGGACATCGACGTTACATTTTCTGATGCTCAACATCATCTGCCGCTGAACTAAACAAACTGTGATTGGTTGCTTTGCATGTTAGTCAGACTGCCTCTGGGCGGTCCTTGGCCAATGAAAGCTGCTATAGAGACCGTCTGGCTATGTAAGACTAGCTGCTAAATAACAATAACATTCAGTAAACGGTAACACTGTTTACGTTACAAACAAGGGTGTTTATGAGTAACAACAATAAATCGAAATAATATGATAACAAATACCAGTTTACAAAATCAAGTAGCGTAATGTACTGTTTTGTACAGCTAAAATAACTGGAAGCGTCTGACACCGGAAGCCTCACACATTTAAGTTAAAAATGGCTGCGCCTGCTTTAAAGATAAAGTAATATCTGGCGAAAGCTAACTGTTAGCATTCCCATTCATCTCAATGACAGTTGCTCAGCTAGTGCTGGACCCGAAAATATAGACATCTGGCAACTTTAACCCCTTGACCTCACGTTTTCCTCACAAACGCAATGCCCACTGTTGATTAAGATAGATGCTAACTAGCTAACAATGTCCTCTACTGATTCAGATAGATGCTAACTAGCTAATAATGTCCACTAGGCTACTGATTCAGATAGATGCTAACTAGCTAATAATGTCCACTAGGCTACTGATTCAGATAGATGGTAACTAGCTGACAATGCCCGCTATTTTTTTTACTTAGATGCTAACTAGTGAGAACATGTTGACTTTCTGAGTGAGGTGATTACTGTAGGCTATAAATTGTATTCCATGTTAAAAGTGATAGCTAATGAAACTAGCCAAATTAACTAAATAAAATAGTGTTTTAATAAAATCTGTGGGTTTTAATTTAAAAAAGTGGCTAAAAGAACTTCTCAGAATTTTGGCTAACATTCTGGCAAGGTTCTCTCAAAGTTATAAACAAACGTTCTTCTAGTAATGTTAACAGTTAGCTAAACAGTAACATTAATTCATGGAAGGTTTTTTTTTTTTCCGGAAACATTTTAGTTGGATGTTCATCTAATATTTATAAACCTAACTACTTGTTTCAGAATGTTCATAGAACATTCAAATGTAACGAGTGACGACGCTACACCGGGGCTAGGGGGGGCTATAGCCCCGTCAGAATTTTGAATAGACCCGGTTTAGCCCCCCCAAGCAGTTGAGAATAAGATGGACTGTTTTTGATAAAGAAGACAGAGTGCAGTTAGGAAACCCTGTCTCTGATGGCGGCCAAAGATGGAGAAAAGAAAGAGGAGTCAGAGAGAGAAACTCCTGACATAAACATATCTGTCACACTGCCGGTAACCTCCGCGTCATGTGAGCGCTGTTTCCTGCATATTATATATGTCCACCAAAACATTTTAGCCAGCTGAAAACGCCTTGCTGTTGGTGCTTGAGAGTGCTTCGGCAGCGCAGCGTTTTTTTTCAGTTGAGACTATTTGCTTGCTATGATCTGGAATATCCACGGAAGTGTTAGTAGTATCTCATTTCACAGATAGTTTGTTTCTGTATTGGTTCTATATAAAAATGTCGATAGTACAATGTAAAGTATCTACTCTGACTATTGTTTTAAATGATTTTGTTCCGTTATTATGCTTGTTGTTGTCATCTGTTGACATTGTACAAGCCAAATGTGGCGGTTGGTCGGTGTTGTATTTGTCCCGCCTCATCTCCACTGTGATTGGACGGCTGGGTGAAAAGTGACAGTGATGAGTGCTGCGTTTTACTCAAAGTTGAACATTCTTTACTCGGTGGGTGACCGATTAAAAACATCGAGCGCTGAGTGTGAAATAGACGCTCAGCGCCTCGTTGCGCTCATGGCATTCTAAAAACGCGACGCTCCCATTGAAAACAATTGGATATGCCAGCCGTGTGAAAAAACGCTTAAATCCATTAAAAGGCTACATTTACTCCATTACATAATCACTAAGATTGTGGTGTTCGTTTAATGTTTAATTTAAGTGTAAAGTATGCACAGTTCTGATTATGCATACATATGTGCTGAAGTCTTTCACCTTTGCATTTAAAAGGTTTTTGTCATTGTCTTGTGGTCACTTGTATTAAGCTAAATAAATTTTGTTGAATATGCCTATATTTGGCCAAATATAATTTAAAACTAAACTTCTGTTGAATGTGGTGTGTACCATAGCTGCTTTTATATATATATATATATATAAACGACAATTTATTATGAAGTAACTCTGACGTCATGAATATCAATTATTTTCTTAGCACCCCCACATATTGGTCTAGCCCCCCTTAGCACCGGTAGAGAAAAAATTCTGGCGCCGTGCATGAATGCAACGTTCCCAAAATGTAATGTTCCCTTAACGTTCGCATTACCAAGTAAAACGTTTTTAAAACATTTAAAAAACTCATCATTCAGAAATAACATTTTCATAACCTAATGGAAAGTTAGCAAAACATTCTTAGAACATATTTTTGTGAGCTATACCTCCATGTTGTTCTTTGACCACATAAAATCTAACCACAATTTGATTGGTTGTGAATGGCATGTTGCGGGATGAAAAGATCTTTTTACTTTTCACAGTGTTTGGTGCCAGATGTTGTGCATGCTATTCCATTCCAAGATGTACATGATGTTCCATTGACAATGAACTTGAAACTTGTGGTTATTGCGTAGCACGTAAAACAGTCTTAACTGTAAACACAGAAAACCACTGTTAAATGCGGCTTTTCTGGTCTTAGTTTTGCTAAGCTGTAAATCAACCATCCAGGGCTAATCAGGTCAGTACAGAGGGCTTTAAACTTTGTGCCGCCCAACAAATCCATATAACGTATAAATGCTTCCTCTGGGGCCTTGACTAGCATTCAGTGCCCTTGATGAATCGCACCATTGCAGAACGTACGGCGTACACCTCAAGAAAATCTGCTGGCAGGAGCTTATTCGTCTGAATATTCCCTCCGATAATGCGGCCGGCTAGTGGGCAGCCCAGTAGCACTGCTGGAACATTAATTCAGACAGATGCAGACACCAAAGGTTCAATTCCCCTCCATTTTCTGCCTTATTCTTCCACAGAGCTGAGGGATGTGGAGCCTGCTAGGTATGGAATGGACGCCATTTGCATCCATGCGCCGAATGAAATCACATTTAGATGCTAATTACTTGCATACCGAAGAGTGCTGGTTGTCCGTACATGTGTATGCCAGTGTTATAGAGTTACAAACTTAAAGCATAAAAGCAACTTAAAGGAATAGTTCACTCCAACCTGAATATTCAAAATCACCCTAATTGTTCTGATATTTATGCAAATAGCTAGCAATGTAGTTAGCTACATTTTTAGTAATTTCTAGGTTAGACAGTTTTTAGGGCTATCAAGACTGTAATTTAACTACTTTAAAATTGAAGCTTGCTAAGTTACAAGCTACTCACAATTTAAAGTAGCTTCACCAACAGAGTCCCGCAGGAAGGAGTCTCATCTACTCACTAGTCCGCTTTTACAGCCTTGTTGTGTTTATACTTGCGCTCTTGCAAAGTATTCTAACTCAAACTTTCCAACTTGAAGATTTTAAATAACTACTGAAAGAGTTGTCTGAAGTAGTGCGATCATTGTGTTGTTCGTTTATATCCTAACTTTAGCTTTTTGCTACCAATTCTATCCCAGCCAATATTTCATTGTGGAACCAATGTAGGCGTGATATGGGCTTGAGGTATGGGCCCTACATGGGTTTGTCCCAAGCGGCAACCTCGCCCAGTTTCTCTTGAAGCCAATACGGAAGTGACTTAACCTGCAATTCATCGACTGGCCGCTAGAGACAGGCTCCAAAAGAGAGCAGAATCTCATTGAGCTCCATGTTAAAATGCCCAACTTTACAGCTGAAAAAAACATTGTGGTTTTGGTCTATACGGCTTATTTTGCCCTTCATGACAACTGTGAGGGGGGTGAATTTTTTTTATAACTCATTCGTTTACATTATATAAAGCCTTAAAGTTCTGCATTAATTAAGGGCGTGGCCACTTTGAGTGACAGGTGGATTGCCGTTTGTCTGCTGTCTGTTAGTCATCACGTCACCTCAGCTCCAGCCACGTCCCGCCTCTTTGCCCATTTTTGGTTATCCGGGAGTGACACGCTGCCAAGCTGACTTTACGCTTCAAAACTGCTCTTCAGAATCCTATGGGTGACGCCACGGACACTACGTCCATATTTTGACGTCTATGGCTTGTCCATGGGTTCCATGTCAGCCCTGTCTGAATTAGCCCCAGTATGGGCCCCACATGGGTTTGCCCATGGGTTCCATGTCAGCCCTGTCTGAATTAGCCCCAGTATGGGCCCTACATGGGTTTGTCCATGGGTTCCATGTCGACCCAATCTGAATTAGCCCCAGTATGGGTCCTACATGGGTTTGCCCATGGGTTCCATGTCGACCCTATCTGAATTAGCCCCAGTATGGGCCCTACATGGGTTTGCCCATGGGTTCCATGTCGGCCCTATCTGAATTAGCCCCAGTATGGGCCCTACATGTGTTTGCCCATGGGTTCCATGTCGGCCCTATCTGAATTAGCCCCAGTATGGGCCCTACATGGGTTTGCCCATGGGTTCCATGTCGACCCAATCTGAATTAGCCCCAGTATGGGCCCTACATGGGTTTGTCCATGGGTTCCATGTCGACCCAATCTGAATTAGCCCCAGTATGGGCCCTACATGGGTTTGTCCATGGGTTCCATGTCGACCCTATCTGAATTAGCCCCAGTATGGGCCCTACATGGGTTTGTCCATGGGTTCCATGTCGGCCCTATCTGAATTAGCCCCAGTATGGGTCCTACATGGGTTTCTCCATGGGTTCCATGTCGACCCAATCTGAATTAGCCTCAGTATGGGCCCTACATGGGTTTGTCCATGGGTTCCATGTCGACCCTATCTGAATTAGCCCCAGTATGGGCCCTACATGGGTTTGTCCATGGGTTCCATGTCGACCCAATCTGAATTAGCCCCAGTATGGGCCCTACATGGGTTTGTCCATGGGTTCCATGTCGACCCAATCTGAATTAGCCCCAGTATGGGGCCCTACATGGGTTTGTCCATGGGTTCCATGTCGACCCAATCTGAATTAGCCCCAGTATGGGCCCTACATGGGTTTGTCCATGGGTTCCATGTCGACCCAATCTGAATTAGCCCCAGTATGGGCCCTACATGGGTTTGTCCATGGGTTCCATGTCGACCCAATCTGAATTAGCCCCAGTATGGGCCCTACATGGGTTTGTCCATGGGTTCCATGTCGACCCAATCTGAATTAGCCCCAGTATGGGCCCTACATGGGTTTGTCCATGGGTTCCATGTCGACCCTATCTGAATTAGCCCCAGTATGGGCCCTACATGGGTTTGCCCATGGGTTCCATGTCGGCCCTATCTGAATTAGCCCCAGTATGGGCCCTACATGGGTTTGTCCATGGGTTCCATGTCGACCCAATCTGAATTTGCCCCAGTATGGGCCCTAATTGGGTTTGTCCATGGGTTCCATGTCGGCCCAATCTGAATTTGACCCCGTATGGGCCCTACATGGGTTTGTCCATGGGTTCCATGTCGACCCAATCTGAATTAGCCCCAGTATGGGCCCTACATGGGTTTGTACATGGGTTCCATGTCGACCCAATCTGAATTAGCCCCAGTATGGGCCCTACATGGGTTTGTCCATGGGTTCCATGTCAGCTCATTCTGAATTTGACCCCGTATGGGCCCTACATGGGTTTGCCCATGGGTTCCATGTCGACCCAATCTGAATTAGCCCAGTATGGGCAGACATAGAACTGAAGGACAAACCCATTTAGCGCCCATACTGGGGCAAATTCAGAAGGGGCCAACATGGAACCCATGGACAAACCCATTTGGGGCCAATACTTCAAGCCCATATCGTGCATATATTGGCCTCACCATAAATTTTTGGCTGGGATTTAGGCTTCAAAGTTCATAAAAGTTGTTTTAATTTATGGAGATTGTCATCATTAACCAACCGTGTAACAATCATAAACTTTTTTTGGTCACAGCTCATTTTCTGCCCACCCAAAAATCAATGGAAAAATCCTATTGGTTTTTGTTGAGGGAACCAGGGTGATTCTAACCTCCATATTGGCCTACAAAATTATGTCATCCCTGCAGCACTCAACTAGTGAAAACAAGAGCAATGTGCCTTGTGCTAAAATAAGACCAAAGGATCTTGAAAAGTAAGAAAAGTATCAGTGCACAGAGATTGTGTACTGTCATGACTTTCACGCCTTTGCCAATCTGCCACCATGAATAAATAATCTGCCAGGAACGTCAGGGAACACAAAACTCGCCTGGCTCAAGGTTGAGTGCTCTCCTGAACAGCGATATTGAGGATCTTGGAAGAACAATGACTAAATTAACAGTGCAGCCTTTGAGTATTCTATTTTTTCATCTTCTCCTCACTGCATTATTGCAGTAATGGCTCTTGGTGCCAAAGCCCTTGATGGATTCCTGTGGGAGAGCTTGGATTAATGGAACGGCGGTGCTGAGATTTATGCCGGTTTCCTTTCATCAGGTTTTACAGTGGAGGAAAACAGGAGTTAACACTGTCTGTGTGTTATTCGATTGTATTTCGCCATATGCGTCTCCACGCCTGTGTCCGGCACTCAGGTTGCATTGATTTACAACAGGTGAAATCACAGCGCAATAAAAGCCTTTGATAATAAAGCATCATGCCGCAGGGGAGAGAGAGAGAGAGAGAGAGAGAAAGAGCGAAAAGAGGGACGGGAGATAGAGGAGGGGAAGGTCTGATGATCTCCAAAGCTGTTTATGTAAATTCTCTCTCATTCCCCTCAGGGTTGGCAGTCACCTTGCCAAGGCCCAGTTAGGCGGCGTTGGCCTGGCCGCCTTCACGCGGCTGCCCTCCACAGTTGGAGAGGGAGCAACATGGGGGCTCAGCACCTCCGTGAGCTGGGATTTGGTGCTGGATCAGTCTGTGGGAGCCGGGGGAATGCGTCACGCAGCATGTGGCGAACTTCCGAAAATCTCTCCTTTGCTCTCTCCCTCCTTTGCCACTTTCTCCCAGTGGCATAGTGAAGGGATGACATTGGGAAAACCTTTGAGTTTGGGGTAAAAACAGACATTGTAATCTTGAAGAACCATGCAAAAGCACATCAAAATAAATCCTGTGAAAAGATAATCTCGGTGGCATTTACTCAGCGACTATGGGACAGTCTCACATCTCTACCCTGAAGAAAGCACAACGTTCTTTTTTAATTTTCATTGGTTTATTGACCCGTTTTGATCAAACGTAACTTTTATAACCAAGTAAGACCAATAAAATATGGGCTGAAAAGTCTGTAGCCTTTGCACTGTATTTAATGTTTTAGTGTTTGCAAGTTTTACATCTAAGAGTGACCTAGATAAATCTATTTTAGTTTACTTAATGGAATGACTTTAAAATTACCAGTAGATTCTCTTTAAAAAATAATTCTTGAGGTTGACTGTACAGTTTATTGTCTTTGCATTTTGTGTACTGTTGTTTTCTTGAAAGCAAGAAAAATAGCAGCAGCAGAATGATAAAACACTGTCTATTTAAAACATCAATTACATTTATGCTCATCCTTTGCTCTGGTTGAACTAGTGCTAAAAAGCTTCCTGTCCTTGTCTGTAAGTGTTAAAGAAATATTAAATTGCCAAATTATCAAATTGTCATAATTATAACTTGGAGGCAGGATATAACTTGAATTTATTAAGAGAACATATAAACTCTCACAGGCTGTGTGCAAAATCGCCCCCATACCCTTAAATAGAGCACTACTTGAGGGGACAGCTATTTCTAGTGGTATCTGAAACCATAGTGGACGTTATCGAGTGCACTCATTCAATCCCACAATGCACTGCAATAACGAGTGTACGACTCAACGGCCGCTAGAGAATACACATAATGCACTGTGACGGTCACATCGAATAAATTCTGAAGATTGCACTTCGTGTCCGAATTAGCTCACTCATTTTCATTCAAGTGGACTATATTAGTGGAGTAATGTAGGGAATGGTGAATGAGGGTGTAGGGGGCGATTTTGAAAATATCAAAATAATGAAAATGTGTTATGCATAGAGTAATTGAAGATGTGGTGCTCCATACCTGGTGGGTTTAGCAGAGAGACTGAGAGAGGTTATTGTATTGGTTAGTTTAAAAAGCAGAATAAGAGTAAAACATAACCAAGGCCTTGGGGTTAAGATCTGGCTAGTTAGGCTGTAATTAACTCCACTTTTAGACATACACTTTATAAAATTTCCCTAAGCACTTTCCCTCGGGGGAAACCCTGCCACCATTTTGAAATGTGTTCAATTTCGTCAAGTGGACGAGGGAAGTATTTTTGGACAGACCCTCGACCCCTGGATTTTGACAGAGGGAGCGAGTCTACTCGTGTTTACACTTCAGGCAGCTCCATAGACCACAATGCAACACCATTGTGAAGTCACAACAGCAACTTGCAGTGCTCGCACTTAAAGGTGCTGTATATAAGAATGACAGCTAGTGGTTGAAATGGGTACTGCAGTCCAAATTCAAATTGAGTTCGCTTGAACGGACAAAATTCCCGTTTTTTTTCTCTCAAATATCCTGGTAAGCACAGTCCTAAATGAGTTAAATGAAGTCTTAAATGAACGCAAAGAGTTGTGAGAAAATAGATGTGTGTCAGATCCGGATAATGTGCGTCAGGTCTTAAAGTGACAGCAGCCTAATAAACCTGCTGCTGTCTGTCATTAATGTTAATCAAAGAACAAAAGGCAAAGAGAAAATGACTCACTGCTCTTGACTGAATAATGTTTGTAGCTTTAATAAGGATTAATCTATATTTAATTTATAATTTATGCAGTGAAGACTGTGAAGTGTTTGATAACTTTATTACATTTCTGTAAATATCCTACCTGTTAGACCTACCTGAAAATCTTAAAGCACTGTTTACAAGGTTAAAATGGGTCAAAAACACTGAAAACAATAACTTTTTTGTGCATTTTAGCAGGGCAGGTAAAAATCTGAACCGTCACGCCTGGAAAAAACCTTAGCGTTGAGCCCTGATATATTAAAGGCACAGCTAAATGTGACATTTATGACAATGGGTTTATGTGAAGATTGTTTTAAGTTCACTTAAATTAAAAGTTGTTATATTTTTTTTAAAGCCTATTAAATGTTAAAATCGATAGCTTTCAATTATACTGTAATGCTGAATGGCTATAATTAATGACTAAAATTGATTTTAAAAAAATCCATGTAATAGAGACATCAGTAGTGGTAATATTGGCCTTCATTCATAGTGCTTAGTAAAAAGATGAATTTGAACAAATATTTAAAATATACTGTCTTTATATAACTATGTTGTTTCTACATTATTGTGGCGATTAAATGTGAAAGTATTACAATATAAAGTTAAATACTTTAATGTTAGGTGTGATTAATTACAGAAAAATGTTTTATATATATATATATATATATATATATATACCTGTATTATTTCATTATCTTCTCAACAATATATGCAACTCGCACATCTTAAGCAGATGCTAACTTCTCGCCTTTTTTTAGGGTCGCACAATTACCAGGGTGTCACAATTATTAAACAGCACATATAGTTTGTTATAGACCTCATTAAAGAAAAGGCCAGAGATTTCGAGTTGTATTTAAAATTGCATCCAGTTTAGCGATATGTATCACTTGCATATATAAGCTCTCGGGTCCCTAACAGTGAGTCAGAGGGTGCTGTAGCGCACAGGAAATGAGAACAGGTTCTTTTTCGTTTCCCTGCTTCAGTAGTCCCCTCCTAACTCAATACAGGCCATGTTCAGCCCGGCCCTTCGATTAGATCTCGCTGTTCTGATCCCGGCGAGGTGGGACCGACTCTGTAATCATGTATCTAATCTGTGTCATATATTTTATATGTGTATGTAATATCTGTTGGTAAATGCCAGGCTCACAGACTGCATGATTGAGATCCCGGCCGAGAGACGCCTGGGTGATTGATTCCTGCCCTCGCTATGGCGACTGAATGATTGGATGAGGTGATTGACAGTTGAGGGGTTTTAAATGGGCTGGACCTGGATGAAAGTGCATGAAGCTGAGAGAAAGAGAGTCGCAACATACTGTCCTCTATGGGGCTTATATCATTTATTCTTCTTTTCTCCTTCTTTGTTTAATGAACTGGCTGTGTCTCTTGTTTTCCCACACGGTATCCGATAGTGCGGAGGCTGAGATGGTCCTCATCTAGTTAAGTAAATATACAGTCCTCAAGTCCCTCATCCATTGATTCCTCCTTATATCACATGACAAATCCCCTCCGGTCCCGAACAGCCGCTTACATTCCTCAGAAACGGGACTGAGGTGGAAAATGAAATACCAATTTTCATATCTTAATTTATCATGCAAACACAGATCTGTGTGGGGAGCCAGAGACGCTTATCTTCAATCTCTCTTTCTCTCTCTTGCTCTACTGTATGTCGGTTTCTGTGTATCAGGTTTTCAATTTAGCTTCATTAGCATAGCATATATACAGTCAGGTTTTTTTTTAAAACGATTGTTTTCATTACAAATAATATTGATTTATTTGAAATTTAAAAAGATGTCTTTGTAGGTTGCATGACAGCAGCATTCAATGTAACGAATTTGATTATTTAGTAACCTAGAAACATTGCAGAATCTTAAATAATTATTCATTTTACATCATCATTATTATTATTTTTTAAAGACTTTGAATAATTGCTGTTTCCATGGCGCATCAGCATTTAAACATTTTTAATGTGTGTGAATTTGGAATCACAAACACAAACAAGAGCTCTCATGTTTCTGTCTTCATTATTTCATGCGTTTTTTTTTTTTTAAATCTGTATATTATATATGATTTCTTTGTTTCATCCTTTCTTTCTTTTTTTCTTTTTACTTCCAAAGCAATATTGTTGTACTCTATTGTAAGAACAGTAGCTGGCACAACTAGAGATTACAGTATGTTTGATTTCGTAAACATGCAGGTGAAAAAGTAAAGCAAGAACTGTAAATTCCCATATAGATGTGTCTGGGACTTTTGTTTTCGGGGTGAAATATGACCTGGAGGTTTCTTGACATTGTTTCTGAGATTCATATAAAAAGAAACTTAATTCTTTTAATTTGTGTAAATGTTGACTGTCTGTAGCATTGTGAGAGATATTTTGGTGCCCAATACAATAAAATATATTGGAACCTAAATGAAACCTTAATGAAAAACAGACAAAACAGTTTTTACAAGAAAAGAGGGGAATTGAGTAACGACTTTGTATTGATACTGTTTGAGTTTGTGTGTGTGTGTGTGTGTGTGTGTGGTTCATGTAAACCCTACGTTATGGGGACAAAATGTCCCCACAAAGATGGCAATATCCAAATCCTTGTGTGGACATTTTTTGGTCCCCATGATTATAAATCATACTAAGTGATGTTTTTTGAAAATGTAAAAATGCAGGACATTTTCTGTAATTGGTAGGTGTAGGGGGATAAAATATACAGTAACATGAAAACCCAACGTGTGTGTGTGTGTGGAGAGAGAGGTTACACACACCTGCAGGTGTCCTGTCATTTTGTAAATGAGGCAGAAGGGAAGTTTTTGGTTTTGTGTGCTGCTTATTAACCTTTAAGCCAAAGATGAAAAGGTTACCATGTTTCTCATTCCCCATCCTGTGTTCTTTTGTATATACCTAGTGTTACTGTATATACCTTATTTTACAACACATTTTTATATACATATTATATACGTTTAATTACACACACACATATATATATATCATATATAAAAGATCATATAATGTCATATAATCGTTGCTTGGCAACCATATACAAGCTGTTGAACTATATTAATTGGCAGAGGCATTGCTTATTGTGATCATAATCATTATTAATTAATTGTTATTATAGCAGAAATTTAATTAAAGCAATAAGCCACCCGAGGTACATTATAATATCCGATCATTGTCCGATCAAAAGCATCATTGTCAAAAAAATTTATTTAATGAATGGCATAATAATCTAATTAATTCATCACAGTTAATTCCGTCTATCAATATTTGCTGGGAAAAGCCCCTAAAATACAATAAAAAATGTTGAATTTATATATATATATATAGTTAACCAAGTCCAAGTATCCAATTTATGGCTCTGATTGATACGTGCCAAAGGATAAGGTGATATTTTGGATCAGGCGAGAGCCTTCGTGGTAAAGAGATGGGGAAGAAAAGCTGCCAGGCAGACAAAGAAAGAAAAGAAGCAGGACCCTCTTAAGAACCTGATTGAGAACAGGAGAAAATCAATCAACTGAGCCCCTGTGATTGACAGGCTGGCAAGGTGTTTTCTGCAGAGGTGTCAAATGCTGCACAATTGCGATTTCTCTCCCCCATCCCTCGCTCTCTCCGTCTCTTTAGTGTCCGTCACCCTTTTATTCACATATCATCATTCTGTCCATCTCACCCAAATTACTCTTCTATCTCCTCCACAATGTCTCCACTCGCCGCACTTCTCTCACACTTCTCTCCATCCGCCCTTTGCAATCTCTCTCCTCTCTTGTTTCTGGAGGAAGACTCTCGCATTTAGGAGTGCTGACTGACACTCCTTTAATCTTGTTGCTCTGCAACCTTCATGGGAGAGGAAGGGATGTGTTCTTCACACATACGCACGAACAAAGCAGCACCCCTCCCCTCCTTTCTGCTCTCCAAGCCTATTTGTTTTCCGTAATATCACGGCGCGCTGAGGAACAGAGACAGGAAATGGCATCGTACATCTCCTTGAGATTCTGCCCTTAATCTTGAAATAACACCTAAAGAAGTGTGATGGAATATATGGACATTTTAATTTAACATATTTCAACTTTTCCTTCTGTGAGGTCCCTTTGTAGTACACTTTGTACTTTAAGAAACTTTCCTCTCTCCCATTTTGGTCTGAAACCCATGCATGCTTTCATCCTCACCTAGAGCAATAACTGAGTGACTTTGTTCAGGTTATATGTAACATACTTTTGTCAAAAGTCTTGGCTTTCATGCCATGACGTGAGCTCTTTTATCTTATATTAGTACAATTAAACATTCTATAATATTACAATGGTTGAAAGAAACCACCTCTTGTATCATCTTTGGTTACTTCCCAAATAAGCTACTTCCTAGAGCGCCATCTCCTGGCGGGCGCCGATTTAACGCACTAATTTTAAGTTGTGACGAAAAAAATGACAATTTTACTGACGAGGAAGCGAAACATTTTCCCCTCACAATATTTCAACAGTAAAGTCGCGTGCTCTTTTTCTCCCTATCAGCTGTTTGGGATCTGAACTAGCGATGGACAATTCGTGAGTGAATAAATCTTGCGAATCGATTCGGAATCGGTCATTTTTATCAGCTTAGTCACGCACTGAATCGTTTGGAGCAGTGTTTCTCTCTCACTAAAACAGTAAAACTTACTTCAAAATGGAAGGGAAAAAGAGCGCTGTATAAAGTGAATCGACAATGAGTTGAAACAAAACCTGGAAATAAGTTTAAATCGTTTGACAGTGATGTAGAAGATCTTTATTAACCCATTTAATCCCAAATATTTCCCAGAGATGACATATATGAATTTGTATGGTATTTGTAAGAATATTAAACAATCAATGTCAATTATGTAAAAAAATTATTGAAAAGTCCATGAAAAAATGAATTTTTGTCTGGTCACAATTGTGACCGGTGGTAGAACACAGGGAGTCTAGGTCTATGGTGTTATTGCATTTACAAAATGACAAACCTCCAGCAGTTAGTTTAAAGACTGGGTTAAATAGATGAAATTAGTGTTTTACTCCACCAACAAAGAAGTAAACCTTGTCTGGCTCAGTGTCAAAAAGGACAAAATAGCATTCCTATGCAGCAGTATAGCACAAATAATCTAATAAAATGATGACAAAATGACATAGATTATAGGGAACCGGAAGGTAATTATTATAAACTTCATTATAAACTGAAACAAAACAATAAATAAGTACAGATTAGATAGATAGACAGACAGAAGTATAGATAGGCAAGGCAAGGCAAGGCAAGTTTATTTATAGAGCACATTTCATACACAATGGTAATTCAAAGTGCTTTACATATTAAAGGTATTAAAATAGTGATAGAATAATCACGACATATGCATAAGAAATAAAAATAACAATCATATTTAACTAAAGGCTAAAATACTATTCCTGACTAAATTCGGGGCTCCCCTTTCTGAACAGAGCAATCAGAGATTTTCGGTTCGTGAGACACACTGGTAGCAGCCCGGCTTCCTAGTGACCTCCTGCCCTTCAATAGGGAGGAGTTTTTACTACACCTTCTATAGACAGACAGATAGACAGACAGACAGACAGACAGACAGTTAGACAGAAGTATAGACAGACAGTTAGACAGAAGTATAGACAGACAGATAGACAGATAGACAGAAGTATAGACAGACAGACAGAAGTATAGACAGACAGACAGATAGAAGTATAGACAGACAGACAGATAGACAGACAGACAGACAGACAGATAGACAGTTAGACAGAAGTATAGACAGACAGATAGACAGATAGACAGAAGTATAGACAGACAGACAGAAGTATAGACAGACAGACAGATAGAAGTATAGACAGACAGACAGACAGACGGACAGATAGACAGAAGTATAGACAGACAGACAGATAGACAGAAGTATAGACAGACAGATAGACAGAAGTATAGACAGACAGACATATAGAGAGACAGACAGACAGAAGTATAGGTAGACAGACAGACAGATAGAGAGAAGTATAGATAGACAGACAGATAGATAGACAGAAGTACAGACAGACAGATGTATAGATAGACATACAGATAGACATAAATATAGATAGATAGATAGACAGAAGTATAGATAGACAGACAGACAGACAGATAGATAGAAGTATAGATAGACAGAAATATAGATAGACAGAAGTATAGATAGACAGACAGACAGACAGATAGACAGAAGTATAGACAGACAGACAGACAGATAGACAGAAGTATGGACAGACAGACAGACAGACAGACAGAAGTACAGACAGACAGACAGAAGTATAGACAGACAGACAGAAGTATAGACAGACAGATAGACAGACAGATAGACAGACAGACAGACAAATAGACAGAAGTATAGACAGATAGACAGAAGTATAGACAGACAGACAGACAGAAGTATAGACAGACAGACAGATAGACAGAAGTATAGACAGACAGACAGAAGTATAGACAAACGAAGTATAGATAGACAGACAGATAGCCAGAAATATAGATAGACAGATAGACAGACAGACAGACAGATAGCCAGAAATATAGATAGACAGATAGATAGACAGAAGTATAGACAGACAGACAGACAGATAGCCAGAAATATAGATAGACAGATAGATAGACAGACAGACAGACAGAAAAAGAGACAGACAGACAGAAGTATAGACAGACAGACAGATAGCCAGAAATATAGATAGACAGATAGATAGACAGAAGTATAGACAGACAGACAGAAAGAGAGACAGACAGACAGAAGTATAGACAGACAGACAGAAAGAGAGACAGACAGACAGAAGTATAGACAGACAGACAGACAGATAGCCAGAAATATAGATGACAGACAGATAGACAGAAGTATAGACAGACAGACAGACAGATAGACAGACAGACAGATAGAGAGAAGTATAGATAGACAGACAGATAGACAGAAATATAGATAGACAGATAGACAGACAGACAGAAGTATAGACAGACAGACAGATAGAGAGATGTATAGATAGACAGACAGATAGCCAGAAATATAGATAGACAGATAGACAGACAGAAGTATAGACAGATAGATAGACAGAAGTATAGATAGACAGACAGACAGAGAGACAGATAGACAGACAGAAGTATAGATAGACAGATAGACAGACAGAAGTATAGACAGATAGATAGACAGAAGTATAGATAGACAGACAGACAGACAGACAGACAGAGAGACAGATAGACAGACAGAAGTATAGATAGACAGACAGACAGAGAGACAGATAGACAGACAGACAGAAGTATAGATAGACAGACAGACAGAGAGACAGATAGACAGACAGAGAGACAGACAGACAGACAGAGAGACAGATAGACAGACAGACAGAAGTATAGACAGACAGAAGTATAGATAGACAGACAGACAGACAGACAGAAGTATAGACAGACAGACAGGTAGACAGAGAGACAGACAGATGGATAGACAGACCGACAGACAGACAAACAGAAATATAGACAGATAGACAGACAGACAGAAATATAGACAGACAGACAGACAGAGAGACAGACAGACAGACAGACAGATAGACAATCAGAAGTATAGACAGACAGACAGACAGACAAATAGACAGACAGACAGAAGTATAGACAGACAGACAGAGAGACAGACAGACAGATAGACAGGCAGACAGACAGACAGATAGACAGGCCCTGGATCAAGGTCAAGTAAATCCAAAACTTGACTTAAGTTCAATCTGAAATAGAGTTCATAAGAATAACACACAATGGCATATAGGGGACATAGACTCCCTGTGTTATACCACCGGTTACAGTTGTGACCGTCTTCGTTTATCTGCAGCCTGACAACAGAATAAACCATGTATTAATATAATTTTAATATGTACTTATAGATAACCCTTTCATGATGATGTGTGCAAAAAATTTATGAGCTATTCAAAATTTCCTGTCATTTCTGAGCTTTCTGATGTCTGATTTGTCTGATACTAAGTGGTAGCTATTGATATTATTATTACCAATGACTTCACTGTATCATTTTACAGTCATGGCAGGCCACTTTGTTTGAAAGACAATTTTGAAACTTCTGTGTTCTACCATTAATACTTTTAGAGATGCTTTAAGCGCATGTTTAGGCCTACATTATGTTTACGCTATGTTTAATTCTGTTTATGGTTATATGTCTATCAGGTTTGGGGAGTAACGGAATACATGTAACAATGTTACGTGATCAGGATACAAAAAATGGTTCTAATTAATTACAGTTACGTCAAAAAAAACAAACAAAGTAATCAGAATACAGTTATATTTTATATATAAATGGAAATACTTTCTGGATTACAATGGTTTAAAACCAAATAAATTAGAATTTGACATCGTAACGCTGTATTAAGCACTGCTTGATTATAGTTCCTGGACATGGAGACTACATGCATCTTTTGTAACACAGAAGAAGAATCCATAAAACATTTATTCTTTGAATATGTATTTACCCAATTGTTTTGGATTGATGCTGAATATTTGATATTTAAATTCACAAAATTAAAGATTTAACTTTCTGGTAAAGATATATTTTTGTTATACAAAAATAAGAGTTTGGGGCAAAATTTGGTGTATAATTATGTATGGAAAATACCATATACACAAACAGAAATGGACAAATAATAAACCTAACATTATATTATTTAAAATTGAACTTAAACATTATATTGAGGCCCTAAAAGATGCAAGAAATAAAAACGTGAAACAGATCTATAGAATTTTTGAATCCTTTTCTTTTTGGATTTTTTTTTTTTGTAAGTTTTCCCCTGTATAGTTTGTTTATTTATTTATTCTTTCTGTTGTTTCCTTTGATGCTATTGTGAATGTAATAGATAATAATACACTGTGATCCTCTGTATGTGTATGTTGTATGTTGTTCTTGTTATGCAATAAAAAAAAGAAAAAAATTATAGTTCCTGGTTCTGTTGCCAGTCACGACTCACGTGAGCCACCTGCTGGTGCATGCGCAAGTAACACCTGCCTACAATCATTCTCCTCAAGGCCAAAGTGTTTTTTTTTAATTTATTTATTTTTATATTGTCTCAAGGCCAAAGTATACATCACTCGCGTACGGTGCGCGACGCAAATTTCGTCATCAGAAGAGTACGCGTGTACTGAACGCGCACCGCCGGATTTTTGTAACCGCGCGTACTGTGCACATGCGCATTTTTGTAACTCGTGGCGAGAGATTGCTCAAAACTGCGCATGCGTCGGCTGTGCGTTCGACTGTACGCATACGCTCGCGTAGGCGTAAAAAACGAAGTATACTTTCGGCTTTAGACGCAGGTTGAGATGCAGCTAAGTTATTAATTACGATGTTATTAATTGCGAAAAACTTTTGAAATCATGTCTGGAAATTTCAGTTATTTTGTTTTCAAAGAGGAAAAAGGAAACAACATAGTTAGCGCAAACCATGCTTTCCAGCTATGAAGACGCTTTCTTTATCAAAGGACTCAACATCCAACTTAAACATTCACAGGTACGAATAGCACGGAAATCATGTTAGCTATAATGTAGTGTTTGTTTGTGATTTAAAATTACATAGTTTGTATGATCGCAACTGTAAGTTTCTAGCGGAAAATGAGCTGGAAATGTAGAAATTAAAAAGGGAGACCCCACAGAGAGGAACTGCCACTGCTAATGCACAGGGTCAGTCAGTGAAATTATATTTTTGAATATAATTGAAAATGTATTTTAATACTTTGTGTATAAACTATAAATATTTTTTTCCTTGTACATGTTAAAGAAATTAAAAAACAAAACAATTTGTAATACCATACCGTAGCTACTATATGTCTGTATAGCCTTTTATATAAATATATATACGGGCTGTGTATCTAGATGGTGAAACAAGACACAATTGCTTAGTTTTAATATATATTTTTTTTAATTCATAGTCAAAAGTAATTTGATGTTGCTTTTTACCTGACTTTATTTACATATGTGACCTTAAAGGAATCCAAAAGTAATCAGATTACTTTCGTATTGTGGTGCTTGGATTACGTTACTGAACACTTTTTTATGAAGTAATTTGTTACTGTAACGGAATACATTTTAAAAGTAACCCTCCCAGCCCTGCTGTTTATGAATCCATTGCACATCCATCTTTGTTTGTCCATGTAAATGTTTCTTCAGCGACCATTTGTAAAGGGCTTTAAACAGAGTGAAACTTAATAGCCTATAATAATTATTATTATTTCCCAAATCTTTAACTATAGGTCACAGTAGGCCTACCTAAAGTGATGTGTCTTTGGTGAACTGTCAAATGAAAACATATAAACAGAAATAAAAACATCAGTTCTTCTCACTGAGCATTGTTGCATTATAGATTGCATTATAGCACTTTATGTCAGTGTCATTTGATAAAAAAGCACTTCATCTGGATCTAAATGGGCCTGAAACATGTCCACATGTCAAGCTCATGATGCCTGTAATATGGCTTAAATATAGGTGTAAAACACTTCACTTATTTTGTTTTCTTTTAATTTTTGCTACTGCGAGACACAAAGCGAATGCACAGCGGCTTTTACAGTGCATTTATCCTGTCAGCCGCTAATGGCAGAGTCCTCTGAGCGGCTGCTTTTGAAACCGAAGGACGTTGCGACGGCTCGGTTGTTATTGCCAGACTTCCTTTCCAGCAGCCTTTGCTCTGTTTAGAACGGGATGGAAAGGGCTTCTGGCAGCTGTTCCGATTGTACGGCTTGCATGAGAGACCTCTGTGCTCGGCATCCGAGGATAACATCTGTCACTCATCCAGCACTTTAAGACAATGAGTACAAAGAAGATGTATTGATTCTGAACGCAGTGTGCCCTGCTGGCCGGACCTGTGACAAGGGAAAGTTTGCCTAATATTGTAATAGGAAGAATACTGAATAATGTGTTTCAGTAGGGGAAACATCATTTTTTAAGAAGCCAGGATTTATCAGACAAGTTTGAAAGGCATTCACCCTATTGACAGTGAAGCGAGAGATAGTTTTTCCTCCGCGGGACTTATGGCATACATCTTTTTTTTCATTTAAAGCTAACGTAGAGACGTTATCCCGCAGAGACTCGAAACCATTGAATTTTGAGCTGAGGGCTGAATGCAAAGCGATATAACTAGGCCACCGATGCTGTTTTGTTTCAGAACGTGGCTTAACTACAGCATCGGGAACAACAAACTGCTTTCTGAAAGGGCTATATTTGTTTTTCTTAAATATCTGAAGCCCATTTGACATTTCGATAAAGTTTTGATAAATACTTTGGGGTGAAGATGGTACTAAGGTGACATCTTGCTTCCTAAAATGGATCAAAGCAGGCAAGTCTTCCTTAAGCTTCCTGCAGATTTGTGTTTGACTTTTTTTGTTACGAGCGGTGCGAAATAGAGCGGTTCAAAAAGAAAAATATGAGAGGTGACTTGTTCTTTTGTTTTTTAAGATGTGAACACCAACAATAGCATCCAACCCACGAGTGTGACTGTACTTGGCCCTATTGCTTTCGTTGATAAATTAAACCTTTTTTTCTCGTGTGATTTTGCACCATCCCAGAGAGAATGAGAATGATAAGAGACTGTCCTTTCGCCCGTGTGCGGTGGCACTTCGCTGTGAAATTGGAATGAGTCACTGTTTTGCATTGACTAGATGTAGCAGCTCTGTGTGATGTGACTAGTACAACACAACTTGTTTAAAGAAATAGTTCAGCCAAAAATGTAAATTGTTGCTGTGGAACATGCCCAGAAGAAGAGTTTTGGCAGAATGTTTACACTGCACTTAAATCTCATTTGTACTACTTCATATACTACTTCAAGTTTAAACTCCTGTGAAGCAATAAACAATGAGGTTTGGTGTCATATTTGCCAAGTATTTGCAAGTTTGGGGTCGGTAAGATTTTTTTAGGGGTTCAAGCACGAAGTGCTGAAACCCTGTTGTATTGGTAAGGATTTTTATCATTATTCTTCCGCTGTAAAACTGATTGCGCAGACCAAACTATAAGGCCTAGAGACTTGAAACTTCAATTTGGGGAGAGACTGACAAAGTATGACCCTGACTGGCCAATAGGGGGTGCTACAGTGATCAAAAACGCTGACTCCTAGACCGTTTGTCGTAGAATCAAGTGCCTTATATCATTGGAATCCTTGGGTCAAGTCGATCAAAACGTATATCTCCGATTTCATTTGCACCATTAAAAAAAAATTCCGCCATTTTGAATTTTTTCCAAAACCTACTTTTGCAAACTAGTGCTAGGTTTTTCGCCTGATCTGAACCAAACCAGTGCAGAAATATTCTTTGAGTCTGATTACCAATATTTATCTGAAAAAAGTTGAATTTTCAAATCACTGTCACTAAGGGGCTGCAAAATGTTCAAAGTGGGAGGGGCCACTTTTGCTAAAATGGCTATAACTCTTGAACGGAATGAGATTCAAACTTTTATGGAGATCGGACCATAGGTGGTGCTATAACTGTTAAAAAGCTTTTTAAAAATCTGATATTTTCTTAGTAAATTGCCTGTATTGACTCTTTCAAGCTTTATAATGGCAGTAAATGGGTGTTGATATTTTGAAGCCCAAAAAAGTGCATCCATCCCTCATAAAAGTACTCCACACGGATCTGGAGGTTAATAAAGGGTCATTTTCATTTTTGGATGAACTATCTCTTTAAAGTGCTTGAACCCCGATAATTGCTGCTTGCAGCTATATTTAAAACTGTTTTCGAAAGAAGTCTCTTATACTCATCAAGGCTACATTTATATCACAAATACAGTAAAACTAATATTATTACAATTTATAAGAACTTTTTCTGTTTGAATATATTTTAAAATGTAATTTATTCTTGTGATGGCAAAGCTGGATCTTCAGTCTCAAGATCCTTCAGAAATCATTTTAATAATATGATTTGGTGCTCAAGAAACATTTCTTATCAATGTTGAAAACAGTTGTGCTGCTTGATTTATTTATTTATTTTTTTTTAAGTCTTTAGTGTCACTTTTGATTTCTATTTAATGCGTCTTTTGTGAATACAATAATTAGTTTTTTTCACATAAAGAAATCGGTAACACTTTACAGTAAGGTTTCATTAGTTAACATTAGTTTACATTAGTTAACATGAACTAATAATGAACTGCACTTATAAAGCGTTTATTAATCTTTTTTAATGTTAATTTCAACATTTACTAATACTTTAATAAAATCTTGTTAACATTAGTTAATGCACTGTGAACTAACATGAACAAACCATGAACAGCTGTATTTTTATTAACTAACATTACCAAAGATGAACAAATACAGTAACAAATGTACTGCTCATGGTTAGTTCATGTTAGTTAATACATTAACTATTAACTAATGAAACCTTATTGTAAAGTGTTACCTAAAAATCTTACAGACCCCAAACTTTTGAATGGTAGAGTATTGAAATATTTTACAGATTTGTAAATTTATTGGGGTTTTATTGGATATTTAATTGTGTATGGGCATTTAATCTATTTTTACATTTAGATTACATTTGCCTTTATGTAACACTCAAGTTAATCTTCAAAAAAATTATTATTTAATAAGACTGCTAAATGTAATCTTTAGCAAATCTCAAAATGAATATGCATTTTTCATACTGTACATTAGAATGTTATGATGCATAAATTCACTTTTTAGCATTTTAAATGATTGATTGGTTTTAAGTGATTTATTTTTCATTAATTTAGATAAAATATTAAATCAGCCAGTTATAGATTATATGGTAAAAATATTATGGTAACACTTTACAATAAGGTTTCATTAGTTAACAGTTAATGTATTAACTAACATGAACTAACCATGAGCAGTACATTTGTTACTGTATTTGTTCATCTTTGTTAGCGTTAGTTAATAAAAATCCAGCTGTTCATGGTTTGTTCATGTTAGTTCACAGTGCATCAACTAATGTTAACAAGATTTTAATAATGCATTAGTAAATGTTGAAATAAACATTAACAAAGATTAATAAACATATCAGTGCAGTTCATTATTAGTTCATGTTAACTAATGCAGCTAAATAATGTTAACTAATGAAAAAGTCATACTACGTTTTGGAACGGCGTGAGGGGGTGTAGTTAATGGCAGATTCTGAGTTTTGTGTAAACTATTCCAAAGGAAAAAGGGACACACAAGATGACAAAATGACGAATGTCACTAATTTAAGTGATCCACTATCCTATTTTGAATAGACTTTGTAAATTGTATTTCTCCCTTGTTTTCACGACAAATGCTCCCGAATGATTGCAGATTTCAGCACACAATTTCAAATGTATTGTCCTAGGTCTTGTCTTTGGACAGGGCTCCTATTAAATACCTATTTTGTGGAGTCTGAAAAGTGTCGTACGCTGATAACATGCTCTGAAAAGACAAAGGCCTTGAACAAAAGATGGTCGCATTTCCCACTGTTAGAAAAAAGCGGGCGCGCTGAATGTTGCCGTTTTGACAGAGAAAGCGAGTGAGAGGGACAGAGCTGTAATTTTGGAGCGCCGCAGCTCTTTTCACATAACCGCAATGTAACAACAATGACGAAAGGCTATCTGACACTGAGGGTGCCCGTGCTGAGAAAGACACATTCGGTTCAGCACATTCTCAAAGGGTCTGGAATATAACATAAATTCAGTTTTAAAGGGATAGTTCACCCAAAAAATTTTAAATCTGTATCTGTTGGTGGACCCCATTGACTTCCATAGTATTTTTTCTTTTTTTTTTTCTTTTTTTTTTTTTACATACTATGGAAGTCAATGTTTGGTTAACCATATTCTTTAAAGTATCTTCTTTTGTGTTTAGCAAAAGTGAATAAATTCATACAGGTTTGGAACAACTTGAGGGTGAGTAAATGATGACAGAATTTTCATTTTTGGGTGAACTATTCATTTAAGGACGGAGAGCATGCAGAAGAGAAAAGGAAAAAGAACATGGTGTTTTGTAAGGTATCGTGTACCGTCTGTCATTATTGCAAAATAAACCCAGACAGGGTGGAGGGGTCTTGTATCAGCTTCAGAAGAGGTAAAGTTTGTCATGACTGACACACACACACACACACACACACACACACTATATTGCCAAAAGTATTGGGACACCCCTCCAAATCATTGAATTCAGATGTTCCAATCACTTCCATGGCCACAGGTGTATAAAATCAAGCACTAGGCATGCAGACGCTTCTACAAACATTTGTGAATGAATGTGTCGCTCTCAGGAGCTCAGTGAATTCAAGCGTGGTACTGTGATAGGTTGCCACCTGTGCAATAAGTCCATTCGGGAAATTTCCTCACTACTAAATATTCTACAGTCAACTGTTAGTGGTATTATAACAAAGTGGAAGCAATTGGGAACAACAGCAACTCAGCCACAAAGTGGTAGGCCACGAAAAATCACAGAGCGGGGTCAGCGCATGCTGAGGTGCACAGTGCGCAGAAGTCGCCAACTTTCTGCAGAGTCAATAGCTACAGACCTCCAAACTTCGTGTGGCCTTCAGATTAGCTCAAGAACAGTGTGTAGAGAGCTTCATGGAATGGGTTTCCATGGCTGAGCAGCTGCATCCAAGCCTTACATCACCAAGTGCAATGCAAAGCGTCGGATGCAGTGGTGTAAAGCACGCCGCCACTGGACTCTAGAGCAGTGGAGACGTGTTCTATGGAGTGACCAATCACGCTTCTCTGTCTGGCAATCTGATGGACGAGTCTGGGTTTGGCGGTTGCCAAGAGAATGGTACTTGCCTGACTGCCTTGTGCCAAGTGTAAAGTTTGGTGGAGGGGGGATTATGGTGTGGGGTTGTTTTTCAGGGGTTGGGCTTGGCCCCTTAGTTCCAGTGAAAAGGACTCTTAATGCTTCAGCATACCAAGACATTTTGGACAATTTCATGCTCCCAACTTTGTGGGAACAGTTTGGGGATGGCCCCTTCAACATGACTGCACACCAGTGCACAAAGCAAGGTCCATAAAGACATGGATGAGCGAGTTTGGTGTGGAGGAACTTGACTGGCCCGCTCAGAGTCCTGACCTCAACCCGATAGAACACCTTTGGGATGAATTAGAACGGAGACTGCGAGCCAGGCCTTCTCGTCCAACATCAGTGCCTGACCTCACAAATGCGCTTCTAGAAGAATGGTCAAAAATTCCCATAAACACTCCTAAACCTTGTGGAAAGCCTTCCCAGAAGAGTTGAAGCTGTTATAGCTGCAAAGGGTGGGCCAACTCCATATTAAACCCTACGGATTAAGAATGGGATGTCATTAAAGTTCATGTGCATGTAAAGGAAGGAATCCCAAAACTTTTGGCAATTTAGTGTAGGCCTATATATATGCTGTCAAAACGATTAATTGCATCCAAAATAAAAGTTTGTGCTTACATAATATATGTGTGTGTAGAGTGTATAATTATGTATATATAAATGCACACACATGCATGTATATATTTAAGAAAAATGTGTTACAGTTATATATAAAATATTTATATTTACAATACATATATTAATTATATAAAAAGTATATACATGCAAATATTTCTTAAATATATACATGAATGAGTATGTATTTATATATACATAATAATTATACACAGTACACACACATATATATTATGTAAGCACAGACTTTTATTTTGGATGCGATTAATCGCGATAAATCGTTTTGACAGCACTAATTATATATATATATATATATATATAATTTTAGATATATATTTTTTCCCACAATGTCTTTTATTATTAGGCTAATTTTGGACAAGTAGTCTATACATATTTTACATTTTTTTTCTCCAGTGTTTTCTGTTTCCAGAGATTGGCACGCCATTATTATTATTATTATTATTTTTGCGTCTATTATTGTATAATTTATTTCAGAATCCAAATGTCACCTAAAAACGGAATAACGTCAAATAAGCTGCAAATTGGACCAAACGCTGTTATTTATGTCAAAATTCTGGGTGTGCGAGACCTGCACAACTGTGTAGAAAATGAGTTGTCTGGGTCAGTTTAGCGGTCATTGGTCTTACAAAACTATTTGACCATAGAATGTCACAGTCAGGTAAGACTGCATTTGTTGACTGCCTTTAAAACCTGTGGTTGGTCTTACTGTGAGAAATAAAAAGGGGAAATAGTGAAAAAGGAATAACCATTATTTGACTTCCAGAAATCACACATGCATTTCATTTTTATCTTTTGTGTGTAAATAACTGGAGGTGGTTTGTTTTGACTCTATAGCTGATTAAAATACTCATTGCAATAATCTGATACCGTGTACACTATTCATCATGTGAGTGAGTTTACGGCATTTGCCTGTCAGCAGTGTGTGTTTTTGGTAATCTGTCATTCTCTGAGATGGCTTGTGCTTGTTTGCTGGAGTTGTGATGTGTTTGTGTGCGAGCGGGTTGGCGGACGTTTCGCCATGTGCAGTTGCGGCGTCTTCGCCTAAACCTTAATTTTCGCAGACCATCAGCCAATTACGTGATGCATGTCAGCGTCTTCATCTTCATCTGTGCTCTGGTGAGCTTTTGCTGGTGGGTGAGAACAACATACAATTTAGCTGTCATTGTTTTGGGAGGGTTTTCTAGTATTATTTTTGTAATCTCAAATACGAATTACAATTAAGTGTGCATGGGTTGGATATTTGTGTATCTGTATTAAATTACAGATGGACTAAAAATGCAAACCTGAGTTCATCACTTAAAAGGCCAGACATCTCTACACTGAGAAATCTCATACTGACTTGACTCATGTAAACAAGCCAAAGAAGCCAAAGGGGTGGAGAGAGAGCAAGATTAATGTTTTTCATCATTTATACTCCTGGTTTTCACCTTGACACTGTCATCAATGACATGATGGCCCTGTGATTTGCAGACATCTGTGTGGGTTGAATGTTCTCTGTCTCTAAATGGGTTTTGACTCCATAATGTGAAGCCAGAGTAGTCTTGATGGTTTGGAAGATCTTTAATAGTCGTTTTTCATGCCTTTCTAGTCAAAACACTCCATATTTGCGGTCATTGGATGCTGACAATCCACCATTAATGACTACGACTATATGATTTTACTATAATGGGATCTGTGGGTTGCTCAAAGAAAATGTTAAAAAGTGTTATATATAGTTAGCCTGACGTCGTCATACTCAGATTCTAGTCAGAATATGAGTCTGATCCTGCTCCACAGGGCTGTGATTATGGGGCGTGTTTCAACCGAACCAGGAAAAAAAATTCCTCTGCACTCAATTGGATAGACCTACAACCAATCAGAGCAACGGAGTAAGTGACGTATGTTGAACGATACATAGTTGTCAACAGAACTCAACTGCACGCACGCTGGAAGAAGTAGAAGAAGAAGATGAGTGTAAACAATGTTTTTTTTTGCCTTTGCCGGTGTTGTGAAAAGAATTTAAGGATACACGGAGTACTTACCAACACAATCATCATTTTTGAGAGAAATAGTAAAGGTGAATGCATATACGAACAAGTTCTCCGTTTAGGATTAGAACGAATTCAACCCAATCGCTCTTTGGTGACGTGGATGATTACGTTACTGTTGATCATCTGTCCATCATCGTATAAAGCCCGCCCTGACAATTTGATTGGTCCGAACAGCTCTGGTTCGAGCATAGTTGCTCCACAACGGATCAAGTCCAGCCCGAACTTCCCGACCTCAAATGTCTGTCACTTTTTTTCTGGTTTTGGGGGTGGTTCTACAAAATTTGAATAGCCTATATATTAAATTTTAGGTTCAAATTTACAGTATACCATTTCAAAGTTTGGGGTTGGTAGGATTTTTTAAAATGTTTTTGAAAGAAGTCTCTTATGCACACCAAAGCGGCATTTATTTGATTAAAATACAGTAAAACAATAATATTGTGAAATATTATAATATTGTGTTTTCTCTTTGAATATATTTTAAAATACAATTTATTCCAATGATGGTAAAGCTGAATTTTCAGCATCATTACTCCAGTCTTCAGTGTCACATATCCTTCAGAAATCTTTCTAATATGATGATTTGCTGCTCAAGAAAAATGTTTTTTTGCTAACCATTTTTCAGGATTTCTCATTTTCTTTGATTGATAGAAAGTTTAAAAGAACAGCATTTATTTAAAAAAAAAAAAAAAAAAAATCTTTAAACTTGAACAGAAGAGTATACTGGGCACTTTTTAATATATAGTGAAATTGTATATGACATATTTAGTTTAATATGATTTATGTACACATGAAATTATCATATTTATAAATATTAAAATATATTTAATTATAAATAAATATTGTAGTATTATATTATTAAAGGTACTCTATGTAACTTTTTTTGTTCAAAATTTACATATTTTAGACCTTTCGGGATGGTTTTCGTGGGAAATTGCATACATGTCACCCACCTGCATGTCTCTCGTCATATCTGTGAATAGAGAACAGTTTCTCTGGTTACTTTGACGCGTGTATGGTGTGGGAGCGGCATAGGTTAGTTGTCAAAACGAACGAGAAATATTGACATGGAGCAGCTAAACCTCGAACTTCCGGAAGGAAAATACTGAACACAGGAGAGTCTGCTGGCAAAAAGAGAACGTGACAGAGCTCGTAATAAAACAAGAATCAACATTAGCTTAGCTTTTCGGAGATGGCGAGAACTGAGGGATTTGAAATGCTTTAGGCTACGTCTACATTAATCCGGATACATTTGAAAACGGCGTTTTCGTTTCAAAACGTTCTGCGTCCACGCTAGCGTTTTCAAGTGTTTTCCAAAAGTTTCTCGTCCACACAAAAACGTCGGAAAATGCTAAATTCACCTTACTGCGCATGCGTAAACCCTCATAAAAGTTCACTGAGATGATATACGGAACAAGACGTAATAAAGTTAGCATGCAATTCTTCTGGCAGGATCATTTTATTTAGCAAAATATCTAACCATTCACTGATGCATCCAGGCCGCACTCATTCACCATTATGTTTGGTCTAAAATGCAGCTTCTTATGTGTTTTGCCGCAGGACAGCACATAATCATGAGTATCTATCGGTACAATATGCGTCACATGACTAAACATGTATCATCGTTTTTAAATACCACAGTCCTCACTACAACGTGAAAACGGCGGTTTCAAATGTATCCACTTTGGAAAGCGTTTTCAAAAAGCTTCATTTTTGTTCATAAAAATGTGGACGGTAGGCCAAAGCGGAGAGTTTTCAGACAAAAATGCATTAGTGTGGACAAGGCCTTAAATGCGACACAGAGCCTGCGTTATTATTACTCAACAGGTTAGTAAGGTATTTTACTAAACAGATAAATTGCCATATGTAGCTCTCTAACAGAGCTCACTGTGAAGCATTATCTATTGTGAAGGGTCATTTCATTATGGTTGTTGTAGCGCTGTGCTATTAATGGGTATAGCTGCAGTAAACCTCAGTTTTGTGAAGTTATCATCCTTGTCCAGTGAGCAGGACAGTCTCTTGAACACGGCCGTGGGCGGAGTCTGCTCTAAAAGCCCTCCCCCTGGCTGAATGAGTGACATTAAGATCACATTGTGGCTCGTAATGTAATTTATACATTTCATCAACTAATGCAGTGCAAATCCATTTTCCCTTCACAATCCTGAAGGGCCACATACATTAACTTGATAGCAAGGCAGAGTCACGGGGTCCGACTAATGAGGCTAAATGTAATTAGAAGTCGTCTTTCCCCTTAACCCTCCTCGACAAACACCGCAGCTCCGGGCTCTCCACCGCACTGAACTCGAATAGAGGACTAAGGTGAAATGAAACTTTAACAGCCTTGTACTAAGACTTACTGTACCTATAGAGTTTTATATGCATTGACCCCAAAAAGTATTTAGAATAGTACTTTAATTGTTTTAATTATTTTAAATTATTAATTATAAATAATTTGACTGGAATCCAAGCCTGTGTTTCCCCCACTATACAATTACACTGATTGAGAATTGAATCTCTGAAGCGTCAAAAAGTATGTAAAAGGAACAAATATTAGGCTACTGAATATTCCTAACTGTCCTTGGTGCTGTCATGAGAGAAATAGTGATGAGTCAAAATTTTTCAATGAATTGGTTAATCTGAACAAAACTGGTCTGAATGATTCATTCATGAATCAAACTGATTCAGCTCACTCAAATTCAACTCAGTGGCTGCATCTGAAATCACACACTTCCCAACTATATAGGCTAGTAGTCGAAAAAACAGCATGTGACAAATGAAGTATGTCCGAATTCATAGTACTCATAAAACAGTAGACAAAAAGTACCCGGATGACCTACTACTTCTGGTGAGATTCTGAAGTGCGTATTTAATGGACACTTTACTATCCCAAGAGGCCACGGGAGAGGATTAATAAATGGCAGTGAAGTCACATGATAATGACAACATAACAAATGTAGTACTTTCATTAACACTTAAATTCATACTACACACATTCATAATATATAGAACATACTTTTTTAGTGGCTGTGACGTAATTACTTATTCAAAATAAGTACCTACTTATGAGAGTATGTGATTTTGTATGCAGCCACTGACTCAATGATCTAGACATATTGATTAACAGACAACATTATATCAGTTAACCCTTAAATGCATGAATGTTTCGCCAGTCATTCTTACATAATCGGGTCTTTAGCGACCCGGATCTATATCTAACACGGATGGATCTCTACCTGTTGCGATAAAATAAAACTCTCCTGATATTAGAGTAACAAGCATCAATAAAACATATTTTGTTACCTTTTGAAGCTTGGAAGGGTTCAGTTTGAGCAGATGTTTTACACCATCATCACTGTCCTCGTCAGAGCTCATTTCCCAGTAGATTCAGCATCTCAAACATATTCTCAAAACTATCGTTTTCAACATCTTCAAAATCAATATTTTGATCGCTGACAGCTTCTTCACCAGATCCACCATCAAGTGACAGTGACACTAATATTTGATTGTGTTCAGTACTTGCTCTACTGTAAATCGCTGAGCCATTTCAAGTTTTGCTGATGATACTTCCTATTCTTTTGTTTTCTGCCTGCGGTAACTATGAGTGAAACGTCACTTCATCATTGCCACCTTGTGGAATAAAGGTGAATTGCACTTATTCAGTCATCAAAGATTCAATTATTGTTGTGCAGAAAAAATATACTTACACTATTACACACCTCGGGTTGTTAGCGACCCTATACAATTTTTATAAAAGATCAATGGAAAAAAAAGGGATTCTTTTATAATTGTATTATTTTTTTTTATTGTTATATTGTTTATAATGAATTGATTGAGGAATACTAAGAAGGTTGATGTCTTACTTTAAAAAAATGACTGAGGAGGGGGATAGCGAATGACCTCCTAATAATGACTTAATGTTAATAATGACTTCAGACTGTATACACTAAGTAATTCCATCATATGCACTACTGTTATGATACTTTTATGGTGCTTGTGCATCATTTTAGAATCTTGACAGCTTCAGTCATTTTGTCTTTCACAGAATATAGTATATCATACTGGTTTGGTGCAGTATGGCTGAGTAAATGACAGAATGTTTTTGCATTATACAGTGGGGAGAACAAGTATTTGATACACTGCCGATTTTGCAGGTTTGCCCACTTACAAACAAAGCATGTAGAAGTCTGTAATTTTTATCATAGGTACACTTCAACTGTGAGTGACGGAATCTAAAACAAAAATCCAGAAAATCACATTGTATGATTTTTAAGTAATTAATTTGCATTTTATTGCATGACATAAGTATTTGATACATCAGAAAAGCAGAACTTAATATTTGGTACAGAAACCTTTGTTTGCAATTACAGAGATCATACGTTTCCTGTAGTTCTTGACCAGGTTTGCACACACTGCAGCAGGGATTTTGGCCCACTCCTCCATACAGACCTTCTCCAGGTCCTTCAGGTTTCGGGGCTGTCGCTGGGCAATACGGACTTTCAGCTCCCTCCAAAGATTTTCTATTGGGTTCAGGTCTGGAGACTGGCTAGGCCACTCCAGGACCTTGAGATGTTGGCCAAGATCTCGCGATACATGGCCCCATCCATCCTCCCCTCAATACGGTGCAGTCGTCCTGTCCCCTTTGCAGAAAAGCATCCCCAAAGAATGATGTTTCCACCTCCATGCTTCACGGTTGGTATGGTGTTCTTGGGGTTGTACTCATCCTCCTTCTTCCTCCAAACACGGGGAGTGGAGTTTAGACCAAAAAGCTCTATTTTTGGTCTCATCAGACCACATGACCTTCTCCCATTCCTCCTCTGGATCATCCAGATGGTCATTGGCAAACTTCAGACGGGCCTGGACATGCGCTGGCTTGAGCAGGGGGAACTTGCGTGCGCTGCAGGATTTTAATCCATGACGGCGTAGTGTGTTACTAATGGTTTTCTTTGAGACTGTGGTCCCAGCTCTCTTCAGGTCATTGACCAGGTCCTGCCGTGTAGTTCTGGGCTGATCCCCCACCTTCCTCATGATCGTTGATGCCCCACGAGGTGAGATCTTGCATGGTGCCCCAGACCGAGGGAGATTGTTTGATTGAGTGTGTGGACAGGTGTCTTTTATACAGGTAACGAGTTCAAACAGGTGCAGTTAATACAGGTAATGAGTGGAGAACAGGAGGGCTTCTTAAAGAAAAACTAACAGGTCTGTGAGAGCCGGAATTCTTACTGGTTGGTAGGTGATCAAATTACTTATGTCATGCAATAAAATGCAAATTAATTATTTAAAAATCATACAATGTGATTTTCTGGATTTTTGTTTTAGATTCCGTCACTCACAGTTGAAGAGTACCTATGATAAAAATTACAGACCTCTACATGCTTTGTAAGTGGGCAAACCTGCAAAATCGGCAGTGTATCAAATACTTGTTCTCCCCACTGTATAACCAAATATCAAACCAGGTGTCATTTCATATATATATATATATAGTGTCCAAATACATTTTTGGGGTCAGTTATAAGCATCCTGGCAAAAAAACAGTCCCACCACAGCTGTTTCTCAATGGCAATATGTTCCTGAGTCTCTCTGCAGAGCGAATTCGTAAGGCTCATTGGGAACATGTTGTACAGAAGCCGCCAACCATCAGGAGGGAGACTGACTGCAGCTTGGCTCGGGGGTACAGACGCTGAACATTAGCCTCAGCTGGAGCGAAATTCTTAATTTAGACTTTTTTCATATTTAATTTTTGCCATATTTTTTTAGCGTTATATGCTCAGATGATCCCTTATCTAAGGGCGAGTGAAGATAAAGAGTTGTAGATCTTTAAATAATTGTTTACGGTTTGCGTAATGAATTGAGGCATAAAATACTTATGTTTATTCATGGTAGATGTGGTACAGCAGGAAATACTTTTTTTTTCAAACAGTGGACAATTCATGCAAAATGAAAGTACTTGTGGGTGAATACTAATGCATGATTAATCACCTAACATGAATATATAATTGAACTGATTAAATAATCTTATCACATTAAACAGGCATGGAGCTCCTTCAACCACTCGCATATCCAGCCGAATCCAGCAGAAGGGTGTTTGTAATTACTGTTTGAAGGAGAAAGGCGAAGATGGGGCGGTCTTTATCAGAACACACACTGGTGCCTCAGGTGACTTTTGGTTCCCAAATTCTTTGTTTGATCTCGCAAGGAGGCAACACGCTATTTCCAATGACTCATTTCTCCCATTTCCAAAAAAACATCGCAACTTCTTCCTGTGGCATCTAACTTGTTATATTTAAGAAGACCTCTGACTTTCTCTAAAGTCACGTGAAACAAAACATACAGCATTGTTTGTAGCCTGAATGCAACCTTAAGTTCCCACTTCTGTTCATCACACAGAGGAATTTATGTGGCAAATGCAATATCTCCACACAGTCTGCCGTCTTGTTCTATTCCCCGTGTGCTGCCCCTGAAATCAAGGCGTCCACTTGCTAAACTTTTATGTGAAGTTTCTTATGTGAAGGTTATGTGATCTTTTTCACACAGCAGTATTTGGCCTACTTAATGATGCACTATAGTCTAATAGCTGCATCTGAGAAATAGGAAAAAATACACCAAAGAAGCCAGCCAGAAGCCAAATTTTGAGTTGTTTACTCAGATGCAGAGAGAATTTAGCTTATATATAAGGAAATGTAAATAAATAAAAGTATAAAATACAATGTTTTTTATATATATATATATATATATATATATATATATGTAATGTATGTATAATTTATTTATTTACATTATTTTTTAAAGTACAAAATTTAATTTAGCAGTAAAGCTATTGACAGATTGTGACGCCTGTTTGTTTATATATCTATATTGTTGATATAATAATAATATTAATAATAATAATAATATAAGATACATTTACTTAATGTAAAAATGTGTAAGAAAATAAGATGTTTTCATAAATTAAAATTCAAGAATTCATCTTTAATTTTAATTTACACACAATTACACAATTTTAATTTACACACACACTTGTGTGTATATATATATATATATATATAGTGCAATAAATATTGTTTGTGCAATAAATATTAATTGTCTTAAACTATTTATTAATGCATTAGTTATATGCATTAATACTCAATACAGGCACAATATGTTAGATTTTGGGATTAAAATATTCAAAAACCATTAGAACAATGTTATATATTTTGTTGATATGTGTACTTACATTATCCCAAATGTTTCCACGAATGTTTAAATCCAGAGAAATAAACAATTTTAACCAGGATACGGACCATGTCCGTGTGTCGCCTATCAATGACATCATATCCGTGTTACCCTCGATTTCCGGTTTTATTTTGTAGAAACCATGGAAACACCAGAGACACATTAATATATTATGTGTTTTATTAGACAGGTGAGCAACTCTTTGGATACATTCATCGACAGAAAACGAATCATTGTTATATAGCTCAGCACAGTTAGTCTTATTGTTTAAATCTGGTTTTCTTGGTTTACTGCGAGTACCATGTTTTACCATGCCTAATATCGATCTAGCTCACTGCAGTGTGCAACAAGTGTCTCATAGTAGCCGCCGAGCGAACGCAGAGTAGCATTATAACATAACTTTCAACACACTCAAATGTATCTAATATGATAAACAGTGCTGTGTTACCCCATATACACATGAGCAGAAGAAGTGGAAGCGCTCGTCTGCGACATAAACTGCTCTCGAGCCGTGTGTCGCGCTTGTCTCTCATTAGCAATCCCTCCAGCGGCCTCGTTCTGCTCCAACGGCTTTCAGCCCCGTCCTGCTTCACACTACAGTAACGTTAATACATCTTTAATACATTAGCTCATCCATGAATATGATTTCTGCCCGAGTCCTGTCGGATTCTTTTCCACCGGCTGAGGTGTCATCAAGCTACGACTTTGTTTTGAATAAGCGAACTCTAGTGACGAAAATTACATATTGTGCCTTTAAGGATAAAAAGGAATATGTAAAAGTGGATTTTACAATTTGAAAAAAATATTAACGGCAAAAAAACCCTGTCCTCTCTCTCCACTCATTTTAGTCTCTTTTTCCTCTTCACTCTTTCCTCCTTCATTCTACTCTCTCTCCTGTGGAGTGGGCGTTATGGTGGATGGTGTCGGCATACAGCTGTCAGAGGTAAGAATGCTCTGCTGGGCTGCTCTGCAGGAGGTGACAGTCTGTGCTAGTCATACTGTGCAGGCCGAGCTTCAGACACACACAGACACTCAAGTCCCTCAGCCAACACACTCCACTCCTCATGCCTTTCTCACATACCCTTCCATTGCCGTGAACTGTGAACAAGATCCATTCGGAAAAAGCAATGCAATATTCAGGATAATTAAAATTAAAGATAATATCTCATCCTTCTTTTTCTCTTTGTTTCCATCCTCTGGGTATCAGATTGCAAGTTATTTCCTCTCATTTTCTAAGATATTGAACAAAATATTCCAGAATTTTTTTGTAGCCTATCATGCTGAATTAGAGATGCAATCTTGGGTAGCGTAAAAAACATACGAGAGATAAATCTGATTAGGTATCTGTTCTGAAAAGGTTTATGTTTTGCCTCATACTCTCATTCCACTGAAATCTTATCAGTCCGGACATTGTGAAACAATGGAATGTAGCTCAGGGCTAAATGTGAATATAACAATGTCACGTTATGGGTCCGTCGACATGTTTCTTGGTTTTTATTGGCATCTTTTATAGCGAGGCACCTTAACTGCGCTCTTAAATGCGAAGACACATTTTGGGATATTCCAAGACATTTAATCACATTATGAAATAAATGTTTTTCTCTAAAACACGTTGGACACAATTATTGGCACCCCTAGAATTTTTATGAGTAAAATATCTCTGAAGTATATTTCCATTAATATTTACATTTTTTAGCACACCAGGGTGACTAGGAACATGAAATTGTCTAGCTATGACATCTTGTTCCACAGGAGTATAAATATGAGGAAACACAAAGACCAAATTCCCTTAATCATCCGTCACAATGAGTAAAGCCAAAGAATATAGTTCTGATGTGCAGCTAAAGATTGTTGAGCTTCACAAAATAGAAAGTGGCTGTAGGAAAATAGCTAAAGCATTGAAAATCCCCATTTCCACCATCAGGGCAATAATTAAGAAGTTCCAATCAACTAAAGATGTTACGAATCTGCCTGGAAGAGGACGTGAGTCTATATCGTCCTGATGCACAAAGACTCTCCAAGGATCAGAGATGGAGAATTGCAGAGATTAGTTGAGGTTTGGGGTCAGAAAAAATCAAACAACCCTACATCAGCACATGTTGTTTGGGAGGGTTTCAAGAAAAATCCTCCTCGCTCATCCAGAAACAAACTCCAGCATATTCAGTTGTCAGACACGACTGGAACTTCAAACGGGACCTGGTTCTGTGGTCAGATGAAACTATAAAAAGAGCTTTTTGGCAGCAAACACACCAGATGGGTTTGGTGCAAACAGGAATAAAAAGTACCCCATGCCCATGGTTAAAAATACCGCTGGATCTTTAATGTTGTGGGCCTATTTTTTTGCTGGAGGTCCTGGACATCTTGTTCAGACACATGGTACCATGGATTCTAGCAAATACCAACACAACAATCAAAACCTGATGGCCTTCGCTAGAAATCTTATAATGGGCCGTGGTTGGATCTTCCATCAGGACAACGATCCAAAACAAACATCAAAATCAACACAAAAATGTGTCACTGAGCACAAAATGAAGCTTCTGCCATGACCATCCCAGTCCCCTGACCTGAACCCTATAGAAAATGAGTGATGAACTGAAGAGAAGAAGCACCAACATGGATCTGGGAATCTGAAGGATCTGGAGAGATTCTGTATGGAGGAATGGTCTCTGATCTCTGGTCAGGTGTTCTCCAAACTCATCAGGCATTATAGGAGAAGACTCAGAGCTGTTATCTTGGAAAGAGGAGGTTCCAAAAAGTATTTAATAAAAGGGTGCCAATAATTGTGGCCAACGTGTTTTGGAGAAAAGCATTTATTTCATAATGTGATTTTCCCCCCCACTTTCAATTCTTTTACTTCAACGAAAGGTTAGATTTTTGTGAATTTTTTGAATAAAAGATAAAAAGGATAAACAATGTAGATTTATTTTTACAGCCATCTTTGATCATATTTACCATGGGTGCCAATAATTCTGACCACAACTGTATATATTTAAGAAAAAATATTTCAATTTTTTTTTTATATATAAGATAAATTATATAAATATATATACAGTATATACATGCAAATATTTCTTAAATATATACATGGAGTGTGTATTTATATATACATAATAATTATACACAGTACACACATATTATGTAAACACAAACTTTTATTTTGGATGCGATTAATCGCGATTAATCAATTGCCCAGCATTAATTATATTGTATTATATTATATGATATTATATTATATTATATTATATTAAGGTTTGCTGGGCTCCATTGTGAATGTAAAGAGCACCATATAATATAATATAATTTAATATAATACAATATAGTGTAATAATTTTTAAAATATGTCAGTGCCATTGTTTGGTCTCAAGATGCACACCAGTAATGTTTTTTTCTAAGGCACTTTTATAAAAGCTACTTAAATGCCCTATTGAACTAAGGCCTAATCCTGGCTTAATCTAAGCCCTGTCTGTGAAACCAGGCCTTTGTGTACTTTACAGCAGTTTTTAAATGTTTCATTCTGTCTTCACTCATCTCTTCCTCCCGTGACTGTCCTAAGGACTAAAAATGTTTGGCGTGATATGAAAAACAGTAAGAATTTTGCATTTTTTTTAACCATTATGAAAGTTAATCCTTTATTGATTTGTTTAACTACACAATTATCACAGTTATATCAAACAATTGTGAACAGATATTTAATCAATTGCGACAGGCCTAGGTAATGGGTTTGATGTTACTCCATGCTGTAGACAATGAATACGTTTTCTTGCCTCTACAAACAAGCATTTTGGAAGGAAAAGAGTAAATATAAATGGAATCAGTACATAAAATGCTTAATATTAAAGATGAACAAGAAACAGCGAGTGCTCTTTGTCATCATGCAAAAGCACAAGTGCCGGTCTATCTTTGCTCACAAATCCATTCAGGCTCGGAGTCAGCATCGCGAGTACCACCGTATGTACACAGAGACATATCATAAATCATTAAACTATTGCTGACTGATAATTTAACCATTTCCTCCATCTTGCCACTGACTCTTCACAACAGGATATAGTGACAGTTCACGTGCGCTCCACTGACTTCACTCCTATTGGTTGCCATTTGCATAAAGTTAAACATATCTCAATATGTCAACATATCTCATATCTCTTTGTCGCATTGCTGGACACACCTATATCCTGTCGCCAACGATCACTGTCGCTCATGACGCCGGAAATCACAAGCTCTCTATTGAAATAAATGGGATTGTGTCGCTTTGCCGCTGCGTGTCGCTGGTAGTGTGACTGTGAACGCAGCATAACTTTTGAAAACGGTTTCAAAGTGCAAGTTTTCGAAAAACGATACTGTTAGTGCTCCGTGTAAACTACAAAAATGGCAATTTGTGAAAAAGGTGACGTCATGCGCATGCATATTACCTGTTCAGTCTATAGGCGCGTAATTTCTTTACAAAGTGACGTCGCCATCTACTGGCCTGGCATGAATAATACAGCAATTTTAGTTGTTTTCACCAGTCCATATCTAATTATTTGTGTATCCGGTTGGAATCTGATCTAATGATTGACTGTTCACACTGCATGGCAACTGTTCACATATGATTTGTGCGTCCTGTGGCTCTCTTTCGTTTTCAACAATATCTGTGTTGGTTTTTATGGCATGACATTGTGTTACCACAACTTAAGTAAATGCATAGTTGCAAGTTAAAAATTATAATTTATTGTTTTAATTAAACCTTATAAGTTGCAAACATTATTTTGTAGAGCTCTGTTGACATGCAGTAATAATGTTGATCATTACACAAACTTAATAACTCAAATTTCTGTGTTAATTTGCTTTTTTTTTAAAAAATTAGGTTGTAGTAACTTAATGAAATTGTCTTGATAACTTTGGAAATTAGGCAGTGGATTTCTAGTTCATGCTTCAGCATGCTTTGCATAGGACTGGATAAGAATAATAAATGTTGAAATTAAGTGTTCATTTATTTGTTTTTAGTGAAGAGAAAAACCTGTTAGTGTTTAATGCTGTTATGATTGACATTTAAAAGAGTTTCTGTAATGTTGAAGTTTTTGTGGTTACCATTGTGCTGAAGAGTAGATACATGAAGGTAAACACTACTCTACACTTACCACTAACTCAATGAGCAATAGATTAGCTGTTGATTTGAACTGAAGTAGATAAGATCAATTGGTTCCAGGGCTACAACTCTGGTACTTGGAGCAACTTAATTTTTTGAGTAATCAACTTAAAAATTTGTGTTTATACTACAAATGATTAAGTTCCTCTAACTGAAAGTAGCTTGTTGGTTGAACGTAAATTCACTCTCTTGCATTATTTTTTTGAGTGTACAGAGCCCTTAAAGGGATATGGTGGTAGAAAAAAAATATGAGATGGGAGGAAAAATAATAAGTCAATGCATTTGCGTTCTCTGGTTTGAAATACGGAGCCGAAAGGGACATTGTGGTGGAAAAAAAAATGAGTGAATGAAAAATTATTTGTCAGTGCTTTTGCGTTCCCCTGAGAAACTTCGCGTTCGCTCGCAAAACCTTTAGAGCTCATGGCGAGCGAACACAAAGTTTCTGGCCGGAATGCAAATATTTTTTGCGAGGGAACGCAAAAGCGTTGACTTATTATTTTTCCTCCCATGTCATATTTTTTTCCACCACCATGTCCCTTTAGTGGCTCCGTATTTCAAACCACAAATGAATGTAGTTTGAAACGGATGTGAACAGATTTCATCTGATTTCTGTTCACACTTTCTAAATATGCTTGGATTCCAATCGGATATGCACAGAAATTGGATTTGGACTGACAGTCTGAACAAGTTGCTTTAGATGCCAAATACATAAATGTAAATGCATTGTTATTTGCTATTAGGCCATAACCTTTATTGCATAAACATCAGTTGTCCAGCTGAAAATGGAAATCATTTCGCAGTGGAGAAAGTTTTTTCTTCTTCTTTAGAATAACATGCCCTGACAAATCGTGCACAGTAATACCAGGATAATGAAGTAAATAAGGATTTTAATTCCATGTTGACTTTATTTAAAAATATATCCCTAAAAAGAGAAAACTATAAAAACTCCTGCAGACTGAGCTGTGAGCTCATTAAAATGGAGGTGAAGAGAGGGCCGTCTTTGTTTGTTTTTCATACTAGGATGAGCATTTGGTCCTTCGAGGCCAGTGCCATCCTGGGAAGTCGGGGCTTTCAGAGCGGAACCCTGTTAGCGAGGGAGAGCAGAACCCCTTTAGCTCTCCTAAAGTGCCGGTTTCAAAAGCAGGGCCAGCTAATCACCCGTGAACTCAGAGGAAGGTCCTTGTGGAGGATCTGGAGGAGCTTGAGAGAAGCTATGAATATACTCATGGCAAAAAATCATTTAGAAATCAGTACTTTTTTTAAACTTGTTTTTCATATTTAAACTTTGTTTAGTAACATGTTAAAATGAGATACGTTCACTTTAAGTAAACTGTAAGAAAATATATCTTGAATTTTAATGCCTTGAAGTTTATTTTTGTAACAAATCTTTATTTAATTAGATTTCTGTTTAAAACAAACAAAACATGCTAATGGGGCAAGAAAAAAAGCTTAAGAATATTCGGATTATATAATAAACAAACACATGCACACACATAGTTGTGGACAGAATTATTGTCCCCCTTGGTAAATATGAACAAAGAAGCCTGTAAAAATAAATCTGCATTAATCCTTTTGATCTTTTATTAAAAAAATTCACAAAAATCAAACACTTCAGTTTAGCCCACTCATTTTCTATAGGGTTCAGGTCAGGGGACTGGGACGGCCATGGCAGAAGCTTCATTTTGTGCTCAGTGACACATTTTTGATGTTTGTTTTGGATCGTTGTCCTGATGGAAAATCCGACCACGGCCCATTATAAGATTTCTAGCAGAGGCCGTCAGGTTTTGATTTTTGATCTGTTGGTATTTGCTATAATCCATTATACCATGTGTCTGAATAAGAAGTCAGGTATATACTTAACCGTGGGCATGGGGTACTTTTTATCCCTGTTTGCACCAAACCCATCTGGTGTGTTTGCTGCCAAAAATCTCTTTTTTAAGTTTCATCTGACCACAGAACCAGGTCCCGTTTGAAGTTCCAGTCGTGTCTGACAACTGAATATACTGGAGTTTGTTTCTGGATGAGCGAGGAGGATTTTTCTTGAAACTCTCCCAAACAACATGTAGTGATGTAGGGTTGTTTGATCTTTTTTTTTTTTGTCTTTCTGACCCCAAACCTCAACTAATCTCTGCAATTCTCCATCTGTGATCCTTGGAGAGTCTTTGTGCATCAGGACGATATAGACTCACGTCCTCTTCCAGGCAGATTCGTAACATCTTTAGTTGATTGGAACTTCTTAATTATTGCCCTGATGGTGGAAATGGGGATTTTCAATGCTTTAGCTATTTTCCTACAGCCACTTTCTATTTTGTGAAGCTCAACAATCTTTAGCTGCACATCAGAACTATATTCTGTGGTTTTACTCATTGTGATGAATGATTAAGGGAATTTGGTCTTTGTGTTTCCTCATATTTATACTCCTGTGGAACAAGATGTCATAGCTAGACAATTTCATGTTCCTAGTCACCCTGGTGTGCTAAAAAATGTAAATATGAATGGGAATATACTTCAGAGATATTTTACTCATAAAAAAATTCTAGGGGTGCCAATAATTGTGGCCAATGTGTTTTGGAGAAAAACATTTATTTCATAATGTGATTTCCCCCCCCACTTTCAATTCTTTCACTTCAATGAAAGTTTAGATTTTTGTGAATTTTTTGAATGAAAGATCAAAAGGATAAACCATATTTGATCATATTTACCAAGGGGGCTAATAATTCTGACCTCAACTGTGCACATTAGTGTTCAAAAGTTTGAGGTTGATAAGATTTTCGATAAGAAGTCTCTTATGAGGAAGTCTTACCAAGCCTGCATTTATTTGATCAAAAATACAGTAAAAGCAGTAATATTGTGAAATATTACATTAAAAACTGTTTTATATTTTAATGTATTTTAAAATGTAATTTATTCCTGTGAATTTTCAGCATCATTACTTCAGTGTTACATGATCCTTCAGAAATCATTCTAATATGATAATTTGATGCTTAAGAAACACTTCATATGATTATCATCAGTGTTGAAAACAGTTGTTTTGTTATCTTATTATATTTTTCAAGTCTTCTGTAAGGATGTTTATATATTGTTTTTACTGGAAAACAAGACAAAAATATTGATTTAAAAATGTTTTTTTTTTTTTTTTGCAGCTTGTAGACCGATTTATGTAGTTGGATTTGTGTTTATCTGTCTCGGTTTGCAATGGATAACATTATTCATCCTTAGCAAGTGAGAAAATGGCGTTAAAAGAGGCCTGGTCATTTGAAAAAACGTCAGTCTGAGTCAGACATCTTACTAGATTGGACTGTATGTGGACTGAGCGGTCAATAACAGACCCCACAGCTCTGCGGCTGACCACTTCCTTTAAACTCTCTGTAAGTGTGTGTGTGATGTGGAGGGATGCTGACATCACTAAATACACGCCTGCTGAGAGGAACTTAATCTGCCTAGACAGCTCCTGCTAACTCACACACACACCCTGAGAGAGAGGGAGAGCTTGTCTTCTTAGATTATTTGTGTCTTTATGCCATATGTGTAAACTAAAGTGATGGTGAAACGTCTAGCGTCTAGAAATCTGCTCTGTCCCAAATTTGTTTTAATTTATTTAACCTCCCTCTCTCTCATCCTTACCCACCTCCTTTCCCCAAACTGATTGGACAGCTCGGTAAAAAGTGACAGTGATGAGTGCTGCGTTTTACCCAAAGTTGAACATTCTTCAACTCTTGGCGACCGGTAAAAAACGCTGAGCGCTCAGTTCTTCAGCGCGAAACTGCCGCTTAGCGCCTTGTTACACTCTTGCCGTTTTAAAAACGTGGCGCTCCCATTGAAAACAATTAGAAAAATGCGCTAGCCGTGGGAAAAAATACTTTTGTGGACACAGGGCCATAAAAATAAAGGTTCCAAAAGGGGGTTTTCACAGTGATGCCATAGAAGAACCATTTGTGGTTCCCCATAGAACCTTTCAGTGAACAGTTCATGAAATAAAGATTATTTCTTAAGAACATTTTAATAATATAAAGAACCGTTTTCCACTATTAAAGGTGCAGTAAGTGTAGAAGCTTGTTTCCGCCACAGAATATAAAAAATGTAATTGGGACTTTTTATCTCACAATTCTGACATTTTTCTTGCAATTGCGTGTTTACATCATGCAATTCTAAGAAAAAAAGTTAGAATTGCGTGATATAATTTTGCAATTTGAGTTATAAAGTCAGAATTGCGTGATATAAAGTCGCAATTGCGAGTTATACATCTTTGAAAATCTTAAAGTCGCAAATTATCTTTTAAAATATTTTATTCAGTGGCGGAAACAAGCTTCCATAAGTAAGCGATTTCTTAGAAACGCTATTGAAAGTGGATTGGACAGAGCACCTCAACACACTTGTAGCCAATCAGCAGTAGTGGGCGTGTCCACTCATGATGGGGGAGGAGAGAGAGTGAGCAAAGGGGGGAAATGAAGAAAGACTGTAGAAAGAGAGATGGCTGAGAGACATTACAAAAAAGAAAAGGTCTGAGGAATATTACTGGAAAAAGAAGGGTTATGATCAGCGTATTAGAAAAGTTTTCCAGCGCTGGAGAGATTAATTAATTAAAACAAAATAATGCAATTAAAAATTCAGAGCAAATGTTGATACACTGTAAAAAGTGATCAGTTGACTTAACTTAAAAAAGTTAAGTCAGTTGACTTAAGTAATTCTGCGTAATTGAAAAAACGAAGTTAAGTGAACTTAACTTAATTTTTGAAGGTTTATTAACTTAATAATCTTACAGCTTTTTTTAAGTTAAGTCAACTGATCACTTTTTACAGTTTTTACACTTTTTCAATCAATTGTACTGCATATTATGTCGTTAATTGCTTTAAAAATTGTAATTGATTGGCAGCCCTAATAATTTATTCTTTTTATTAAGCTGTTTTCCTCTAAATAGTAGTTTGAGATTTTGCTAGCCTTGCAGGGATATTTGGATACAGTGTGACAAAACCTGACCCCCACACACACAACCCCTTTATTTTCATCCATTACTAATATAAAATGGCACACATCAAGCAGTACCAGGGTCATGGTACTTGATGAGCACATATCACAGTCGACCTTTCACAAAGTAATGGCCTTAATGTCACATTCATCTCTCTCTCTCTCTCTCTCTCTCTCTCTCTCTCTCTCTCTCTCTTTTAATTCCATTCTCTGTCCACACATTTTCCTTTTTCCTGTGTGAGACCAGACCCACAGCTCCGTCTGTGGGCTTTAGAAATTGTGAGACTGTCACTTCTCCACAGGAGCTGTGGAATAATGAAAAATCCACACCAATCCTGGAGCCAGTCAGGCAGGACGGCACTGATCTTAAGCCTGAGGAAAAGAAAAGATCCAGTCAGCCGCCCTCGGGGAGTTGGCGCACGTTCCAATCTGATCCGCGGTCAGTATTGCAGAAGGTCTCGTAATAGTTTAAGGCTACGGATAAATACGGCTGGTCCCAGAACAGCATGTAAACGAAGCGAGCTGGGATGTTACTTCAGCCACGTCTGACAGGAAGAAATGGGCGACATCAGTAATTAGGGGCACTATATTGTGAGCAGCATCGCCAACATTGTTGGTGACTCACATTTCTTATGTGACAGGTTGGGAACACACTCAGATAACAGGGCAGAATAATGCGTCAACACACAATTTTCTTGTACCGTGAATATCCGTGGTAATTTGATGGATGATGGAAATTCAGACAGCGAATCGCTTTAAATATGTATTTCTCTCTCCATCCTCGATGGGTATGAGACGGTCGCCCACTGAATCTGACTACGTGGGCACTGTGGTCAGGGAACAGGAGTCGAGTTTCGGAGTTGCGCTATTTCACACTAGGTTTTGATCACTTTGTTTCGACACAAACTCTCATGTGCAAGTTTTGTTAGTGTTGTTTGGTTACTGCATGTAGGATGTTTGTTTGCCCACGATCAGTGTGGGTGTATATATGGCACCTTGTTCCATGAATAGGGTACACATTGTTGTCCCGTTACGTGTTTTAAGAAGCATTAGAGGAACAAATCCCATGGTTTTATTATGAGAACTATTGGATGTTAGATGATCTATTATCTACTATGATCTAACATAAAATATACAACTACTATTTAACATAAAACTAACTTACCATGTGAAGTAGATGGTTTTGAAACAAGTCGATTATTTGTATTTACCCTTAAAATCGTGCTTCTCAAATGTGTCTAAAAATGTTATATATTTGTTAAATATTTAATTAATTCTAGTGATATAGTTATGTTGGTAACACTTTACAATAAGGTCTCATTTGTCAACATTAGTTAATGTATTAAAGGGATAGTTCACCCAAAAATGTTGTTCCAAATAGCCTATGTATGAATTTCTTTCTTCTGCTGAACACAAAAGAAGATATTTTAAAGAATGTTGTTAACCAGACAGTTGATGGCACCCACTGATCCATAGTATTTTTTTCCTACTACGGAAGTCAATGGGTGCCGTCAACTTTCTGGTTACCAACATTCATACAGGTTTAGAACAACATGAGGGTGAGTAAATGATGACAATTTTTGGGTAAACATCACTTTTACTAACATAAACTAACAATGAGCAATACTTTTGTTACAGTATTTATTAATCTTTGTTAATGTTATTAAGTTAATGTCAAAAAACAAAAAAAAACTTTTTTATAATACATTTTTAATAATATATTAGTAAATGTTGAAATAAATATTAACTAAGATTAATAAATGTTGTAGAAGTATCGTTCATTCTTAGTTCATGTTAACTAAAGTTGTTAACTAATGACACCTTATTGTAAAGTGTTACCCTTGTGTTTGTATATAGCTTTAAACTAACATACTGGGCTAATTTTGGCAAAATTTGCAACCCTGTTACTCATTATTAATTTTTTCCCGAAAATATACACTCACCTAAAGGATTATTAGGAACACCTGTTCAATTTCTCATTAATGCAATTATCTAATCAACCAATCACATGGCAGTTGCTTCAATGCATTTAGGGGTGTGGTCCTGGTCAAGACAATCTCCTGAACTCCAAACTGAATGTCAGAATGGGAAAGAAAGGTGATTTAAGCAATTTTGAGCGTGGCATGGTTGTTGGTGCCAGACGGGCCGGTCTGAGTATTTCACAATCTGCTCAGTTACTGGGATTTTCACGCACAACCATTTCTAGAGTTTACAAAGAATGGTGTGAAAAGGGAAAAACATCCAGTATGCGGCAGTCCTGTGGGCGAAAATGCCTTGTTGATGCTAGAGGTCAGAGGAGAATGGGCCGACTGATTCAAGCTGATAGAAGAGCAACTTTGACTGAAATAACCACTCGTTACAACCGAGGTATGCAGCAAAGCATTTGTGAAGCCACAACACGCACAACCTTGAGGCGGATGGGCTACAACAGCAGAAGACCCCACCGGGTACCACTCATCTCCACTACAAATAGGAAAAAGAGGCTACAATTTGCACGAGCTCACCAAAATTGGACAGTTGAAGACTGGAAAAATGTTGCCTGGTCTGATGAGTCTCAATTTCTGTTGAGACATTCAGATGGTAGAGTCAGAATTTGGCGTAAACAGAATGAGAACATGGATCTATCATGCCTTGTTACCACTGTGCAGGCTGGTGGTGGTGGTGTAATGGTGTGGGGGATGTTTTCTTGGCACACTTTAGGCCCCTTAGTGCCAATTGGGCATCGTTTAAATGCCATGGCCTACCTGAGCATTGTTTCTGACCATGTCCATCCCTTTATGACCACCATGTACCCATTCTCTGATGGCTACTTCCAGCAGGATAATGCACCATGTCACAAAGCTCGAATCATTTCAAATTGGTTTCTTGAACATGACAATGAGTTCACTGTACTAAAATGGCCCCCACAGTCACCAGATCTCAACCCAATAGAGCATCTTTGGGATGTGGTGGAACGGGAGCTTCGTGCCCTGGATGTGCATCCCACAAATCTCCATCAACTGCAAGATGCTATCCTATCAATATGGGCCAACATTTCTAAAGAATGCTTTCAGCACCTTGTTGAATCAATGCCACGTAGAATTAAGGCAGTTCTGAAGGCGAAAGGGGGTCAAACACAGTATTAGTATGGTGTTCCTAATAATCCTTTAGGTGAGTGTATATGTATATATATATATGTGTTAGAAGCAGGAAAAATGGGCAAGTGTAAGGATTTGAGCGAGTTTAACAAGGGCCAAATTGTGATGGCTAGACGACTGGGTCAGAGCATCTCCAAAACTGCAGCTCTTGTGGGGTGTTCCCGGTCTGCAGTGGTCAGTATCTGTCAAAAGTGGTCCAAGGAAGGAACAGTGGTGAACCGGCGACAGGGTCATGGGCGGCCAAGGCTCATTGATACACGTGGGGAGCAAAGGCTGGCCCTTACCTGGGGAACACATGGCACCAGGATGCACTATGGGAAGAAGGCAAGCCGGCGGAGGCAGTGTGATGCTTTGGGCAATGTTCTGCTGGGAAACCTTGGGTCCTGCCATCCATGTGGATGTTACTTTGACACGTACCACCTACCTAAGCATTGTTGCAGACCATGTACACCCTTTCATGGAAACGGTATTCCCTGGTGGCTGTGGCTCTTTCAGTAGGATAATGCGCCCTGCCACAAAGCAGAAATGGTTGAGGAATGGTTTGAGGAGCACAACAACGAGTTTGAGGTGTTGACTTGGCCTCCAAATTCCCCAGATCTCAATCCAATCGAGCATCTGTGGGATGTGCTGAACAAACAAGTCCGATCCATGGAGGCCCCACCTCGCAACTTGCAAGACTTAAAGGATCTGCTCCTAACATCTTGGTGCCAGATAACACAACACACCTTCAGGGGTCTAGTGGAGTCCATGCCTCGATGGGTCAGGGCTGTTTTGGCAGCAAAAGGGGACCAACACAATATTAGGAAGGTGGTCATAATGTTATGCCTGATCGGTGTATGTATATATATTCTTAATATCTGATATTTTAAATATCATTAATTTTGATGTTTGTTTTGATGAAATTATTAGAAAATAACAAAAGTTTGTGCATGTGAAGAACGGATGTTAAGTATGTATAACGGTAGACTACTAATAGTTTTTAATCAGTGTTATTTTAGTAATATATACAAATATAATATTTATTAACATTTTTAATTAGCTTTTTTATATTTTCAGTTTCAAGTTAAGTTTTAGTAATTGTATGTGCTTTTGTGTTTTTCATTAGTTTTTATATATTTGTATTTATTTGTTTATTATTTCATTTGTATTAATTTTAGTACTTAAACTTATTTTTAAGTTAGTTGCCAAGGCTACAAACATTTCATACATTTCAAGTTTTTCATCTAATATTTATATATTTTATTTCAGCTTTTTTTTTCAGTTTAAAAGCAGCAACACTGCTTTCAATGTGTTGCCTAAGCATACGCGTCTGCATACTTGCGTTGACTATGTTTCTTACCAAACTCCTCAGGAGAGTGCCAACTCCCCTCATACAGATTCCATGTGCTTGTGTATCGATCCTTCTCAGCAAGGTCCATAAACACCACAAACGCCCAGCAGAATTCCCATTAATTAAGCATTACTTTACCGTGAAAGTCAATTACACAGATATCTGAATCTGTAGTCTACAAATGTTACAGCAAGGCCAGAACTCAGTCATGCATTTTATTTTGTTTATTTGTTTTCAGTCTCGTTCATTGACAAAAACTCTGATTTTTGCCATTAATTTATATTGTTTCATAATAACGATCAATTTGCTTTGCACGGAAGCTCATTCTTATTACAGTCTTGCCTCATATGTTATCTGCACTGCGTTCAATTAGCTTCTATTCAGTGGACGTATGAAAATTAGAGGTCCATAATCCATTTAGTGTGATTAATCATTGTCCCCGCTTGTACATATTCTGACCTTGTTGAACATGGTGTTTAATGTAAAGACATTAGCGCAGGACCAGGTCTGCTGTTATGACAGGGCTCTGAGATCTCTGCTGTTGAGTCTTGTCTGAGCCAAGCTGCGGTAAAAGACAAGATATTAGCATTGCTTGCAGCACTCATGCCCTCCCTTTTGTTAAAGCACCTTCTTTTTCTCTGTGCCTCACTCTCCATCTCTCCTTGTCCTCCCAATTTCTCTCCACCGCTTTCCCTGCTGAGCAGTCGGTTTGTGTGTGTGTGTGTGTTTGTGAGGGTGTGTGATTAATGTTTGCTGTGTGTGTAAGCAATCACTTCTCGGTTGCGCTGGCTCCTCTGTTTAGGAGTGACAGCGGTGACCGGGCAGACGTTACCACGGTGATGCGTCCCAGTCTATAAAGATGATTTCAAACAGGCCAGGAATCAGCGACGGTGTCATGTAAGGACTCTGCCGTGGCTGAGTGAAGTGAACAGGCTAAATAGTGTGTGTATGTCTCTGGCTGACTCGCAGAGTATCTTGATCTATTTCACGTTGTTCTCAAGACTTACTTTTCTTTTACTCTTTCTTTGCCTCCTCTCCACATCACATTCTCCTAGAGGATTTCACAGTGAGCCACATTTATCCTTGACTCAAACACAAACACTGTAAATTCTCAGTCTTATTTCTTGCGTTTTCTGCTACTGCTCATGGATAAGTTTTAAACGCCCTTTCACATGACTAAGGAGTGAAGCGCTAAGCTACAGGGGACAAAACGGAGAGGTTGTCCATTAGCATGTCCCTTCATGTAAATGGCAGTTGAAGGTAAACAATGATTTAGTGCACACTTCCAGCTTTCTTGCTAGCGAGGTGTCTCGTAACATCACATTTTCATTAGGGCTGCTCGATTATGGCAAAATTTTGGTCAATATTGAAACCAATAATTTGACACGATTATTGGTGGGTGATATGATCAAAGTCTTATTTTATGACATGAGTAATTTTAAATGTCAATTATCAATACTTCAGCAAAAACTAATACTAGGTTAATTAATGTAAGTAAAAAGCCCTCAAAACTGTTACAGAAGACAAGTGAACAGTCAGCAATAAAATAAGAACAAAGAAACTAAAATATGAAAAAAAATTTGCACTTTATCACACTAGTGTGCATTAGGGCCCTATTTTATCGATCTAAGCGGATGGTCTGAAGCTCATTGCGCAGGTGCACTTAGGACGTGTCTGAATCCACTTTTGCTAGTTTAACAGCGGAAAAAACAGTCGGTGCGCCAGGCACATGGTCCAAAAGGGTTGTCCCTATTCTCTTAATGAGTCATGGGTGTGTTTTGGGCATAACGTGGAATAAACCAATCAGAGTCTCATCTCCTATTCCCTTTAAAAGCCAGTTGCGCTTGCACCATGGCGGATTCACTAAAGACTGAACGCTTCTCCAGAGAGGAATCCTTTTATTTTTAATATTTAAAAATTTTTGTGTGCTGCTGCGCGTGTATGCGTGTTGTGCACCCGCCTATAGGCGCATATTACTAACGTGCCCTTTAAATAACACAAAAAATACTGCGCTATTGACTTTAGGTTTTTGTTGTCGTTTTCAGTTGCCTCAAAATAGCAATGCGCCAACAATGCGCCTGAACACACCTCGTTTTCAGACCAGCACGCCCATGAAACTAGCAAAAAACACTTGAGTCGCGCCTGCCGTCGCATTGCGCCGGGTGTATGATAGGGCCCTAAATGTTTAACCAGGAATTTTTTTAAAATGCTTTTATTTGGTGTTCACGGTCAAAAATGACTGGCCTACAAAAAATAGCTTATAAATCAACATGTTGTTCATCTTGTTATAAATCAACAAACTTGTTTTCTTTAAGTTAGGACAGGTTTTGTATTTATTTTTGAAACTGATTGATCGTAGGCCTCGTTGATCTGAGCTTATATTGGTCAAAAATGACCGCCCATTGAAAATGAATGGGGGAGTCGAAAATCAGAGAAACAATTAGTGTTCAGGAGCGTGTTCATCATGTTCATGTTCACATATGTTCATGTGTGCTTGCAAAAATAAAGGCCTCGAACCTGTGCATGTGTGGATACATGCATACTCCTGCATCCACACACACGCACGCACAAACTATTTTGAGTATTAACATTTTTTCACAGAGATGAACTTTATCCTCATATCAGTGAGGCTCAGATCAATGAGGGCTACGATCAATCAGTTTAAAAAATAAATACTGAAAGAACTGAAAGAAAACAAGTTGACAAAAAGATTTAATCCAATATTTGGTGATAAACTAGCATAATGAGAGATTTATAAGCAATTTTTTGCAGGCCGGTCATTTTTGAGCACAAGGGTTAACATTAATGACTGCAGCAGATTTATTAGGCTGCTGTCACTTTAAAAGCTGCACGGACCCAATATACTGTTACACGTGCTCTTTCTCAGTGTTTACATTGACTTAAAGGATTAGTTCACTTCAAAATAAAAAATTTTCTGATATTTTACTCACCCCCATCTCATCCAAGGTGTTCGTGTCTTTCTTTCTTCAGTCGAAAAGAAATTCAGTTTTTTGAGGAAAACATTCCAGGATTTTTCTCCACATAATGGACTTCTATGGCAACCAACGGTTGAAGGTCCAAATCAATGCAGTTTCAAAGGGCTTCGAAGGGGTTCAGAGGACTCTGCGCGATCTCAGACGAGGAATAGGGTCTTATCTAGCAAAACCGTTGGTCATTTTCTAAAAAAAATAAACATTTATATACTTTTTAACCTAAATTGCTAATTTGCGTAATCACTTCGGAAAGGTCACGCTAGACGTAGGTGGAAGTACCGCCCCAAGCGAACATGCAAAGACAAATACAAACGCCCTTTACCAAAAAACACTCCATCTTCAACTTCAAAATCGTCCGACATCGTTGTTTTACCTTTTTTTGCTGAAGGATGTTTGTATTAGTCTTCGCACGTGCGCTTTGTAAACACGGTCCTTCCGCCCAGGGGCGGCGTTTACGTATGGCAGAGTATGGCAGTTGCCATACCCTGGCGTTCAGACAAGCAGGAGAAATAAACAGCTCATGATGCTGCTCTTTAGTTCTGTTGCAGCTTTGAAAAGCAAATTTAAACAGCCTAACAGCGTGTCCTAACCAGATTTCAACAAGATTTTCAGCGGCAAACCAGACTCGACCCGAGATCAATCAATCAAAAATCACAGCCAATCATAAGAGCGTGTGGGTGGGCTCTCACTGCAAGCGCACTGACTGCATTCGTAACGAAATTGATAAGTAGCCTACAATATCGAATTCCTAAATAGTACACAATTTTAGAATGATTAAAAATACATACTGAGTGACTGAAACAATTTTTTTTAAATCATAGAATACACTTGTTTGTTCACCTTGACAGTTTGAACATAGTTGTTTTCTTTAATTTATTTTCAAGATCTGAGGTGAATTATCCATTGTTGCTTTCAGTAAGGCTGTCTATAAAGGTCACGACAAATGATATTCAAACTCACTATAAATTCTTTTTACATTAAATAAAGCACATAATCTGCACTTGTCATACTTTGTATGTTGTTCCAGCCACAACGCCGCATAAATAAAAACAGTAGCCTAAAATAAATATATTTTTTCTCACGTGGTTTGCGTTTGGTTAGGACACAGTGAAGGCTTATAGGACTGTTTCAGTATTTGCATTGATTTTGTATTGTTGTTAAGTCTGTTGTTAAAGTTCTTTTAGTGGATTTTTGTCAACATTTTGTTTAGATATAATGTGATTGTTTGGGAATGTCGTTGTTGTATGGCCAGAAGGACTCATGCCATACCCTAGGTTTTTGTGAAACGCCTCCACTGCTTCCACCTACGTCTAGCGTGATCTTTCCGACGTGATTACGTAATCCGTGGCGTGTCGCAGAGCAGCGCAAGATGAGCAATTTAGGTTAAAAAGTATATACATTTTAATTTTTTGTTAAAAAATGACCAATGGCTTCGCTAGATAAGACCCTATTCCTCGTCTGGGATCGCGCAGAGTCCTCTGAAGCCCTTCGGAGCCCTTTGAAACTGCATTGATTTGGACCTTCAAACCGTTGGTTGCCATAGAAGTCCATTATGTGGAGAAAAATCCTGGAATGTTTTCCTCAAAAAACATAATTTCTTTTCGACTGAAGAAAGAAAGACATGAACATCTTGGATGAGATGGAGGTGAGTAAAATATCAGGAAATTTTCATTTTGAAGTGTACTAATCCTTTAAGACATAACCAACTGTGTTTACGAGGATAATTACCAAAACGGCATTTCGACATATTTGTGTGTAGGCTACCGTTTAGGCGCGTATCTGAAGCCCATAGTATACGTCGCTTATGCACGTTTCGCCCCGTCTCAGAGCGCACACACAGGAGGCTGCATAGGGAACAACCTCTCTTTCGTGGCTTAATGCACTTTTAATAACACTGTTTAATATCAAGCACGTCCCACAGTTTAGCAACAGTAGACTGCATTTTACATCACTCACTTATTAGGCAGATTGGGATGTTAAATTTGGCTTAGGAAGGAACGAAAGTGCACCGCTGTGAAGGAAAGAATGGTGCGCTGGACGGAATGTGGCAGCGGCACAATAATCGTTTTACCTCGATTATCTTGTTTTCATAATCGCTGGAAGCCAAAATCGAAATACGATTAATTGCACAGCCCTAATTTCCATGATCACTGTAAGAACTGCTTAAACCAGTTAGTTGGTCTCTCAGCCTGCTGAAGGTTGTTATGCTTGTCTGGTTTGATGTTTTTGGACACTTTTCAGATGGGATGACTATCTAAACCAGCTAAAAAACACCTTGGCGAGGCCATCTAAACAAGCTTAAACCTGGAAATACCAGCAAAGCAATGTAGTACGTTGTTTCCTAACCCTGTTCCAGGAGGCAAACGCTTTCTAATCAAACACATCTGATTCAACTCATCAGCTCCAAGACCAGAAATATATGGGTCAGATAAGAACATCACCCGCGACGAGGATCATCGTGTCCGGACCGCTTGCCACGTACAGACGAGGACATGAAAGGTTCAGTAGACTATTTGCTCTAAATGAATGGTTAATGTCATGGTGTAATGAACAGAAACTGCTCTTTGTAAATAATTGGAATCTTTTCTGGGAGCGGCCTAGGCTCTTCTGTGCTGATGGCCTGCACCCCAGCAGGATCGGAGCGGATCTTCTGTCAGACAACATCTCCAAGACGCTACGCACCGTACGACTAGTAAGTCAAACTACACATGACAGTTCTTGTTCTGTAGTGCATTGTATAGAAACTGTGTCTATTCCACGAATATTGAGGTCAAAATCCTATATAGGACTAGAAAAAATCTGATCATTATTAAACCAGATAATCTTAAAAGAAATGAACAAAAACATTCTCTAAAGCTAGGTCTCCTTAACATTAGATCACTCACACCTAAAGCAGTTATTGTAAATGAAATGATCACAGGTAATAGCTTTGATGTACTCTGTCTGACTGAAACCTGGCTTAAACCTAATGATTATTTCGGTCTTAATGAGTCTACTCCACCAGGCTACTGTTATACGCACGAGCCCCGTCTGATTGGTCGTGGCGGTGGTGTTGCAACTATCTATAGAGATATTATTACTGTTACTCAGAAAACAGGACACAGGTTTAATTCGTTTGAAGTGCTTGTGCTAAATGTTACACTCTCAGATATAAGAAAAAAAACCCTATTATCTTTTGCTTTGGCTACCATATATAGACCGCCAGGGCCCTATGTTTATTTCTTAAAAGAATTTGCGGATTTGCGGACCTATTGGTCACTGTCGATAAAGCACTGATTGTCTGTGATTTGAACATTCACGTAGATAATACAAATGCGCTAGGGGTTACGTTTACAGACTTATTAAACTCCTTTGGGGTCAAGCAAAACGTGACTGGGCCCACTCATCGTTTTAATCATACACTAGATTTAATTATATCACATGGAACCAATCTGACTGATATAGATATCATACCGCAAAGTATTGATGTCACTGATCACTACCTTGTAACGTGCACACTGCGTACTGCTGATATTTGCCATACTGCTCCGCGTTATCGACCAGGTAGAACGATTCTCCCAAACACTATAGATAAACTCACAAATAACCTACCAGATTTATCTCAGCTGCTCAGTGCACCCAAACACACACATGAACTAGAGGAAATTACTAGCAGTATGAGCACCATTTTCTCTAGTACATTAGAAACGGTTGCACCGATCAGATTAAAAAAGGTTAGAGAGAAAAGTACTGCACCGTGGTACAACAGTATTACTCACGCTATCAAGAGAGAAACTCGTAATCTAGAGCGCAAATGGAAACAAACTCATTTAGAGGTCTTCAAAATCGCATGGAAAGACAGCACTTCCCGTTATAAAAAGGCTCTAAAAGCCGCCAGGGCTCAGCAGATCCGTAAACTAATAGAAAATAACCAAAACAGCCCCAGGTTTTTATTTAGTACAGTGGCCAGATTAACAAATAAACAGACATCACCTGAAAAAAATATTCCAGTACAGTTTAGTAGTAATGACTTTATGAATTTCTTCACTAAAAAAAATCGAAAGCATCAGAAATACACTTATAAATGTACAACCTTTGACAGCGTTTTATGATTCAGCTTCAACTATCACCCCTCAAGAACAATTGCAGTGCTTTACAACTATAGGATAGGAAGAGCTAAATAAACTTATAATTTCTTCTAAACCAACAACATGTTTATTAAATCCAATACCAACTAAACTACTGAAAGAGTTGTTACCTGTAGCAGAAGAGCCTCTTCTCAATATTATTAACTCATCTTTATCTCTAGGTCATGTCCCAAGACCGTTCAAGATGGCAGTTATTAAACCTCTCATTAAGAAAGCACAACTAGATCCAAATGAATTAGCAAATTACAGACCCATTTCAAATCTGCCATTTCTGTCTAAAATACTAGAAAAAATTGTGTCCGCTCAATTGTGCTCTTACTTACAAGAAAACGATATCTATGAAAAATTTCAGTCTGGATTCAGACCCCATCATAGCACAGAAACTGCGCTCGTTAAAATTACAAATGACTTACTCTCAGCTGCTGACCAAGGCTGTATTTCAATACTAGTTTTACTTGATCTTAGTGCCGCATTCGACACCATAGATCATAAAATACTCCTAGATCGTCTACAAAATTACACTGGTATTCAGGGACAGGCATTAAAGTGGTTTAGATCGTATCTATCAGAACGTTACCAATTTGTCTATTTAAACGGGGAAAAATCTAAGATAACGCCGGTAAATTATGGAGTGCCGCAAGGATCTGTGTTAGGCCCTCTGTTATTTTCAATACACAGTGGGGAGAACAAGTATTTGATACACTGCCGATTTTGCAGGTTTGCCCACTTACAAAGCATGTAGAGGTCTGTAATTTTTATCATAGGTACTCTTCAACTGTGAGAGACGTGTAAATACTTATGTCATGCAATAAAATGCAAATTAATTACTTAAAAATCATACAATGTGATTTTCTGGATTTTTGTTTTAGATTCCGTCACTCACAGTTGAAAAGTACCTATGATAAAAATTACAGACTTCTACATGCTTTGTAAGTGGGCAAACCTGCAAAATCTGCAGTGTATCAAATACTTGTTCTCCCCACTGTATATGCTGCCACTTGGTAATATTATAAGAAAACATGGAATTAGTTTCCACTGTTATGCCGATGATATATAAATTTCAGCACGACCAGATGAAATCTCTAAATTATCCAAGCTGACAGAGTGTGTTAAAGATATAAAATATTGGATGACCTGTAATTTTCTCCTATTAAATTCAGATAAGACTGAGGTACTACTTATTGGATCAAAAACCTGTACACAGAATCTCTTAGAATACAATTTGCATTTAGAAGGATGTACTGTTACTTCATCCTCCACAGTTAAAGACCTGGGTGTTATATTAGACAGCAACCTGTCCTTCGAAAACCATATTTCAAAATTAAAAAAACAGCCTTCTTCCACCTCAGAAACATTGCTAAGCTACGGAACATGTTATCTGTCTCTGATGCTGAAAAGTTAGTTCATGCATTCATGACCTGTAGACTAGATTACTGTAATGCATTACTAGTTGGCTGTCCTGCATCCTCAATAAACAAGCTACAATTAGCCTAAAATGCAGCTGTTAAGAGTTCTTACTAGGTCAAGAAAATATGATCATATAACACCGATTTTATCATCTCTACTCTGGTTACCTATTAAGTTCTGTATCAATTATAAAGTATTGCTACTGACCTATAAGGCACTAAACGGTTTAGCTCCCGTGTATTTAACTGATCTTCTATCGCCTTACAATCCATGTCGCTCTTTAAGATCACAAAACTCTGGGCTTCTGGTAGTACCTAGGATATCTAAGTCCACTAAAGGAGGGATAACGTTTTCATATTTGGCATCTAAACTCTGGAACAGCCTTCCTGATAATGTTCGGGGCTCAGACTCACTCTCCCAGTTTAAATGTAGATTAAAGACGCATCTCTTTAGCCAAGCATTCACATAATGCATCTCATAACCTTGTACTCCAGTTATATCAGTGCACATGAATGTCTTTGCTTAATGCTTTGAACAGCAGCTACGCTAATTATTTTCCTGTTCTGTTTTATCTCGGGACGCCCATCCCGAGGTAACTAGAGAGTCTGTCAGCTCCAATCTGGATCCATCCTCTCATGAAGACTTCAGATGACCAACACCTGTGAAGAGACGACTCCAACTCCTGCGAGGACTTCAGATGACGCAGCTCTGCATCAACACGCACCCATGCTCAATTATCTATATACCCTAATCGTTAACAACATGTATTCTTATTTCACTTAGCCCATTGTCTGTGCCTTAATTTATTTTTATATTGATTAATAATACATTGTTAGCTAACTGTGTGCTTTGTATATGAACATTTCTGAAATACATAACGTGGAAGTCTCCTCTGATAACAAATCACTTTAAATTGTAATGTAGACGCATGCATTTTCTGTGAAGCTGCTTTGAAACAACATGTATTGTAAAAAGCGCTATTCAAATAAATGTGAATTGAAAAGATAAGGGCAACATCCAAAATGTGCACTGTTGGAATGCCAAACAGGGTTGGGAAACACTGATATATCTGAATCAGCTTTTTTCAACAGGCGTGTTACAGTGAAAAAGTCACGTGAAAAGGGAATTTAGCCTCGCTTTCCTTTGGGTTTTGATTTTAAACTGATGTGTCTGTTCCTTTTCTCGTACTTTCTTTCATTCTTTCTATCTCTGCTGCCTTCTCTCATGTCAGATTTCCATCTTGCTACCGCTCATAATCTGATGCTCTTTCAGTTCATGAAGAAATATGGCTTGTGCTCTGAACCAAGAATGACGGACCTTCCATCAGGAGCTACGGTGCGGTCATAGAGGATTGAATTATTGCACCACTATCGGTTTTAACAGAACATCTACAATTATATAGCGGCCGGCGATCAGCTTTCAGAGTCATGCTTACCACGTAAATTGTCATAATCTGCCCTTTGACACTGATGTCAAACTAGCTTTTTTGTAATGAGGTTCAAGTTTAACTGTATAAGCTGCTCTCAGATCAGTATTTTGCAGCACACCAGGCATATTCCACCGGAGATCAACCCTAATTCTAAGCCTTTTTGTCCAGCATCCTCAGGGGACTCAATGTTAGACCAGAGTTAATTGTCCACTTGATGTATGTCATGTGGTACGATTGATCCACTCTGAAGGGTCCTAATGCAATGACATTCACCCAGGGAGAAGGGACACAGACGGCATGAAAGCCTCTCACTTAGCGAGTCATCAGTGGAGAGGGAAAACAACAGGCTTCTTTTTTCCACTGTGAAGTCGATGGACTGAACTAGAAAGTCCATCTGTTGCTTTCCTGTGTGAGAGAAAACAATGGACGTTTTAGTAATCCATGGCATGTTTTGCAGATTGCAGCCTTGTTCTGTGTTGGGATTAAAAATCTTCATTGCTGTCAAAAGTTTTGCTCGAAGGACATGAAAGCGTTTTTGTAGACTTAAGATGTACAAAGTAAAAGGATGTGTGTAGGAGGCCTGGAGACTGAGAAGCCTTTGGTTCTTTAATCAGATACCGCTCAACGATTAATCTTGCTCCATGGTCATCTGCTCATGAAAACACTTGAAGTATTCAAGACGGCATGCATGAATGCAATTATCAATTTATTTAATGTGCAAACAAAGTGATGAAGTTCTCCCTATAAAGCTTCCAAGTGCTACTGGAATATTTTCATTTTCGCCACTCGTATGGTGTCTTGACAGCCAGAGATTTTAACAAGAGATTTTTTCCCCCTCCTCAAAACCTCTCACCTTCAAGTAAGATTTATAGTTGCTGCAAGCAGTTTCTCATTTACGAGTTAAGATTAGGATTTGGACAGGCCAGAAAAGCCCTGGATCCCATAAAAATTTAATTCTGCCCATGGGTGGCTGTCTAGCTATGCAACAGTCTCTTGAAGAGTTATGAAGGTGGTGGAAATGGGACGAAGGGATGGTAGATACAGATCAGTAAGGTTGTAGAGGTACCTAAGCAACTTGGAAGTTCCAGAGATCACAATCCTACCCTAATACAATTTTGGCCTTGAAGCAAGGCACTTAACCTCCGGATTTTCCATTGGGACTGATTTTGTGTACAGTAAACTGCTTAAGTTAAACTGCATTTTTTTTTAACTGCTCCCTTAGCGTTGTCTTTTAAAACCCATAGCAAAGAGCACCAGAGGTAGGAGCTTTTGGCATTGAAAACCCAAGCTTTTTTTCTTCCCTCATTCATCACTGTGATTGCCCAGATCAATTCACATTTGTGCTTTACCTGGCTCTAACTCAAATGCATTTCACCAGAATGCTATAAATAATGGTACATGTTTGCTATTCCTCAAGATGGGGGCTTGTTGTAATCTAGGTGATGTGCATCGGTATCTCCCAAATTGATTGTGGCTGTTCAATGCATTCGGAGGGAAACAGGACCACTGGATATGGTTCATTGTTATCTTCTCCATTCTGCTTATAGAGTTGCAGTACCCAGCAGACCTGCTAGGGGGCAGCACAGCACTGTGAATGACAGTGTAGCACTCATGATGAAGAGAACGTCTGCATGCTAGCTTTTTTTGGATTCCTGTTTAATACATGCTTTCTAACAGTGATAATGTGCAAGCTCTTCAGAGTGGAGCTTGCAAAAGACAATAACAGACTCTGGACATGTCGAGACATCGATTCAGAGATCATCTTCCCAAATTTATTGACAGTAAAGGGTTGAGCACATACTTTCTTAGAATTGCCTGCTTTTGCAAAATGTCTACTCTAAAGGTGTCTCTTCTTTTCACAGCGGGATTTGGATACTGTTCTTTTTATCTTTATCTTTATATCTAAAATATATTTTAAGGTGTAGCCATGTAGCTCCTGATGTTGTTACTAACCATTAATGCATTCTTTTGCACTCATAGATGCAGTTTTACCTGGAAGACTTTAACTTTAACCCTAATTCCCAGGGATGGGTATTGGAAACCATGTGCAAGAAGGTAACTGATTGATTTTGGGAATTTGACATTCAAATGCTGAAACGAGAATTATTCCATCTGAAGGAGAGCCCATGCCTTCTAGATCCATGCGCTGTATTTTTAAACAGAAACTTAATCAGTGGCGACTGGCCATAATTCATGCAATTGGACCTAAACGACAAAGCTGCCCCGCTGTCTGACTTCTGTTACTTCCTTTAACCTTTGACCTCTGGCGCAAAATTATGGCTGGGGTATATTCCTCCTCAACACCTTCATCTTTTGCCTTCAGACTCTCAAACAACCCTGTCAAGTCTTCATTAAAGAAGTGTAAGATGACACATGAGGATAAATAAAGAAGACTCACCTCCGTAGCAAGTAATCACCCGTTACTGGACAGCGCAGTAATCCGTCGTCCTCTCTGAGACGGCACGTCCATTAATCACTTCAAGCAACCGACTCAAATTCTCTGTTTTCGGCAGGCTTAGTATCCACTCCATTTACCTTGGCTTTCAGCGTGAGCTGATCTTCCACTTATGCATTGAGACTTTAATAGCTGAGAGCAGCTTCGGCCCCGTTTCAATATTTGGAACAAAAAAGCTTGGACTCCGTCCCTCCCTGTCTCTCTGCTGGTAATCAACGAACGAACGGACTGGCCTGCCAGTTATTGAGCGGCGCTGAGAGGGTGGATGGATTAAACGATCCCTGGAGGAGCTGCTTTATCACCTTTGCTAGCTACTCCAGCAGGGGTAGTTTAGACTAAGCAAGTTCAACCCCTCGTCCTGTCCCGTTTGCAGGGAATTGCAGGGAACAAGCGCTTCTTGTCATCCCTCTCTCGATTCGCCACATGCCTTATGCCCAGCTAATACTTAGCTACCATGTCAAACGCCGAAGGATCTTCATGCTAACCTTTGATTAACCCCAACCAGACATGAGTGCAGTCCTGAAATGCCCCCATCCTCAATTCTAATTTTGCTGACACTAGCAAGCCATTAGCTGATGAAATATATGGCAATTCTCTAAAAATGAATGATGATGAAGTAATTTTGAGAACACATGTGGCTACGGTCGGCCCACAATCTGCCAGATCATGAGTCCAGCTGTCTTTATGCTCTTGTTGCTGGATTCGCAGAATCGTATCAAGAGGTCGGTATGCTCAAACAAGGAGCTTGTTATAAAGGAAACTATAGACTGATTGATATATTTGTCATGGTTGATTGTGTTATTCTAAGAAAACTAGTATAGCTGTCCTGCACGTCCAGTAAGCAGTTCCTGTGGATGAAAGGTTTTCAATTTTAGGCATACAACCCTTCATGCAATTGATAGTACACTTAAATACATTGTGTAGGTACTCTTTATTATTCGATAAATACATTTTTTGTAGGCAAATGGCTTTTCTGAAATAATCTCAGGTATTCCTTTTAACTTTCAGTAAAATGTAGGAACATGACAGCTGCGTTCTAGCTTGAGTGCCCTGAAATCCTGATGTTTTCCCATGAAGTCTATCTTTTTTTTTTTGTTGGTACGAGTAAACAATTTTGCGATGAGGGCCCTGATCTTTTGCTTGCCCTCTGGCCGTTTCACAACAAAGCTGTTAGCACAAACTGCCAAACAAAATATGACTGACGCTGACCCCTGACCAGCAATAAACTGAACAATTTTCCTTACACTGCAAGATTCAGCGCTAAGCCACAAAGTGGACAATTACATTAGAGGCTTGTTTGAAGAGTGTGCCGACTAGTTTGCTAACAGCATCAAAGGGCAAAATGAACAGTTTTGTGTGGACTGACACCGATCAAAGTTTGTTTGAATACTGCTCAGAAGGTGTTACTTATCTCATACACTGAACAGAAAGACTTTTGTTTGCTAACAAGAGAAGACATGTTTACATAAAGGTGAAGTGTGTAAATTATTTTCGTTTCAGTTTTAGCGACTCGACTAACCCACACTGTAAACCTGATTAAGTTGGCAAAACTCAAAAAAGTGAGGTAATCAGTTTTTTTTTTCCAGTTTTTTTTAAGTTAAGAAATGTAAAGTTTAAGTAAGCAGAACTTGTAGATTTAATGTTGTATACATACATTTTAATTGCTCTTAACTTGAAATATTTGAGTAAGCTAATTCATACATTTAATTTAAAATTATTATGTAATCTCAATTTAAATATTTTAGTAGTGGAAACTTGGCTAGCTTTAACTAGCTAATTCAATAAATGCTACCATGCTAATTGGTAACACAATGCTTTGATAGCATTAGCATAGCATAGCACTCGTCACCATGATGGTAACCCCCCCCAAAAAACCCAACACAACAGAAACTCTTTTAAACTAGCATAACAAAACGCTAAACACTACTAAATCTCCCACTTAACATTAATTTTGCACAAAAAAAACAAAACAATTTATAACACTTAATTTACTCTCCCTTTTGAATGTCATGGCAAGGCATGCTAGGAAATAAAAATCCCAGCCCAGTTTCAGTTAAATTGAAGTTAAATTCATAAAATACAAAACAATGAAACAATTCAGATAACTCCAAATGTGTCAGTTTTATGAACTCAAAAGAAAAAGAAAGTTTTAAATACTCATAAAAGTTCATTTGTTTGAACTAATTTGTTTAATTTGAGTTGGCTCTACTCAAACCAATTAATTATTTTAAGCGTTGGGGTTTACAGTGCAGAAGTTGGCAGATTAAGTTGGGATGACCCCATTGACTGAACAATGGAAGATGAGATGAGTGTAAAACTTTATTTTAATTTGTTTTATTACACATTTCACATAATTAGCCTGCACGTTCAGTGTTAGGCAAGCTACTCTGAAACTGTAGCTTTACAAGCTACAAGCTACTTGAAAGTTAAAGTAGTTAAGTTACATTCAAGCTACCTTTTTGAAAAAGTAGTTAGCTACACTACAAGTTACTATCAAAAAGCAGCTAGCTACATTGAAACTACTTTTTTTTTTTTTTTTTTTACAATTACATTTTTACAAATAACTAAATAATTGTTAATGAAGAATGTTATAATATTTGGGGTTTCAAGCAACATAATGCCATGTAATTATGATTTCAAAGGGTGAATTCAGGTTGATTGGGACACTTTTTTCCTAGTCATTTCAATGGCAAAACTGTCAGAATCATTTGATTTTGTAAACGATCCGATACACACAATACTCAAATAGCCTATATCTCAAACTGGCTGTCAAAGTGCAAAATTGCTACAAATTTAACATCAGTGCAAGAACAAAATGTATGCAACTTAAAATAAATACTCAGGAGTCAGGATTAGTCTAAAAATGCATGTTAAACTCACAGCACATGCAGTGATGAAGCGCAGCATTTTGAACAGAAACGCTCTGAGACGCCAGTCATGAGCTGCTCGTGTGAACAGTGCGCATTGCTTGACTATTTCTTTTCGTTTCGAATTGTTTCATTTAAAAGTAGACATTTCAAGCTTTCTATACACATATTTCTCATGTCTGTGAGGCAAGTAGCCTGTTGAGTTTCGGTTTATTTATGAAACATGTCCAAGAGCAATGCAAGTGATCGCTCCGGCGCCTCCATGTCACGATTATTGTCTGCTATAGCCTATTTGCTTCTTATTTATTAAATCCAGGCAATTGGCTGATGAAACATTGATTAAAATTAAGATACAATTTATACAAAATGAAATTCACTTTAAAGAAAGGATTTCTACAAAACAAAACAATAAAGTGGTCAAAATCATTTCTGACCCACTCGCATCTTTGCACTTTTCATAATCAATATAGCCTAGATGAAATTTAAAAATAACATTATAATATTTAAACATAAATATGAAACAAAATACATTGTTTAATGGCTACAACAAGTATAGTAGGCTACAGTACAGATAAATTTCATGTCGGAGCGGGATTTGAGCGAACGTCGTTTTACCGGTGAGCGGTTCATGAGTGGAGCACGCTGGCATAGAGCGGATTATTGAGCTGAGCGTCACACCACTCCGCTTCGCTCATTATAGGCTCGTAACTTGTCAGAACCAAAACGGAATGTAGCTTTTGGTCGTGCTACACCGCTACTTGCTGGATAAAGTAGTTAGCTACTGGAAAAGCTACACTGTTTTAAAAGTAACTGAGCTACTGACAAGCTACTGAAAAATGTAGTTAAGCTAGTAGCGTCACTACTTGTAGCTCGCTACTGCCCAACACTGTACACGTTTCACCATTTAGTGTATGACTTCATTCTGTGAAACAAAAGTTATTTTGAAAAATTTTGGACCCTTTTGAACCCTTTTGAACCCTTTTAAATTTTGGACCCCGTTGACTTTCTTTGTAAGGAAACCTTTTTTTAAATGTTGTCTTTTGTGTTATGTTGAATAATTCAGATCATACAGGGTTGAAACGACATGAGGGTGAGTAAATGGTGACAATGATGGGTGAACAATCACTTCAAGCTCAAACAATTGCACCACAGTGACTGGGTTCCCGCCCTGGTGGAGTGGGAAAGGCGAATCTGACAAAATCATACAAAAAAGCTTATTTTACAGTCAATGGAGAATGTTAAATCACAATACTGGCTTTACCAGTGGCAAACAACTAAGGAGAGTAATTAGCATCAATGGGCCTCTTAGTTTAAATCAAGGCTTCCTGAACCTCATTTATTTGAGTCCCTAAGTTCTGCCCAAACTTAAATACTCTCCCCAGTGTTTGTGGATTTAGGTGGTGTAAATACAATTCAATCCAATTCTGAGTTGAAATCACACAGTTTGGTGACTTACACAGTTGGCTGAGCTGCTATGACAATGAGATATGGGTGTAAAGGAATTTTATTGATCCACAAGCAGCACAAGGCACACAGTTTTCTCAGTCCATGTATATAGGTGTGTTCTCTAACTTGTTTTAAAGGGGACATATCATGAAAATCTGACTTTTTCGTGTTTAAGTGCTATAAGTGGGTCCCCGGTGCATCTACCAACCCAGAAAACGTGAAAAAGGACAACCCAGTAACTTTGTTTTGGTAAGCCTTTTTCTGCAAGCTTGTGAAAAAATGAGCTGCTCAGATTTCTCTCCTCTTCTGACGTAGGAAAGGGATCCGCCCTCAGTCAGCTGTACACTGTCCGCCATTTTCTCCGCGCTCGAGCAGCTGTAGTGACAACAATGTCTTGTAAGCAATGCAGGTGCGTTGCCTGAACGAGGGACAATTATATGAATGAGGTACCAACTATTTGTGATCCAGCTTAGTCTCCGGAGCGATACTGGTCACAGCAGTAATGAAAGGGAGATTGCGCACTTTATTACAGTTCATCAGGGTTGTTTTACAGATATAAAGTTTACCAGTTTATTAAGCACCCCCTGAAAAGGCATAAGGTCTGTATATTTTTGTTTACTGTTAGTTGTGAGGAGTGTTTTTGTGTAATTTGCTGTGTATGCTGATGATAATGCAAGGGAGAGAGAGTGTTTATGGATAAGACTTTAATGCGCACTTGTTGTACTGTGTTTTATTCAGCTCTTACAGTGATTTTCTGGAGTGAAAACAGACGCTTCATCTTTTGTGTGATGAACAATAAACTTCATAAAACTCATCAGTAAAGTTTTGGCCATCATTCGGACCGGGTCGCCAACAACAGGCTTGTACTAATAGTGGATAAAAGCAAAATGGCAACATAAGTTAAAACCGGAATTAAACTAAACTATACCTGTTCTATCTCCATGCAGCAGATATTCTCTGGCTCTGTAGGCATTATTGTCCGAGTCCATTTTGAACTGAACACTGTTAGTTTCTGACATGTTCTGTTGTTGTTGCATGAGCTATTGAAGCTCCGCCCTCTTCTTGAAAGAACAGGCAGGGAGCAGCAACTCATTTGCATTTAAAGGGACATACACAAAAACGGTCAAAAAAGTGGCAATTTTAACAGGCTATAAAACATGATCTTTGGGGTATTTTGAGCTAAAACTTCACATACACACTCTGGGGACATCAGAGACTTATTTTACATCTTGTAAAAAGGGGCATAATATGTCCCCTTTAAAATGAACCCGTACAGCTATTAATATGCAAGAATACAGCACTTTAAGTCAAGTTTTGTTGTCAGTGTTTTTGAACTGGTATAGTGGCGTATATTTGCTGCTAAGGCAACATGGTTCATGCGAATCATGGCTATGCAAATCATCATCTTACATGCATTTACATTGACAGCCTCTTTCTATTTCCCCTCAAACGGTTTCCTCAAGAGAGTAGATTGTTACCCTCTCACATCCCACTCCTGTGAAACGTGAACATACGCAAATACACTTGTAAATGATCTGCTGGGGGACTTGGCACTTGAGTGACAGTGAGGCCATGTCTCCGCTGTTGATTTCAAACAATTACTTTTTTTCCTTTCTGTAAACAAGATACAAAACATTCGGTTGCTGCAGACAGAATGGTGGGTTGTTCTTATTACAGAGAATGCAATACCTTCAATTGCGAACAAAATGGTTTCAAAGGAACACTGGTGTTGTTTCACATGCTCCGCCACAAATACAGTGCGACGCCGTACACGGATTACAGTTGTTTTCTTTGAATCTGTCACCGTAATTTGCTGTGAGCATTGCGCTGCTTGAATCACCCTGTAAATCATGTACGGATCAACCCGACCAATGAGACTGATGCGAATTTGCATCCGCTCACATTTTATGTCTGTTTTGACATTTATCTGGGGGAAGCTGTATTCACGCTGCTTAGCTGTATGTATGTGTGTGTGTTAGAGTGAGATTATATCTGTTCTGTAATGTTTAATGCTGTGAAGTTTGCCAATCTATTGCTTTACCCAAGCAAAAGCAGTCATTTCAAGTTATGATCAAATAATAATGTCTTTTTCCACAAATGTAATGACAAATTGTATGCTGTCGTGGTTGTTGTGAGATCTATTAGATATATTTTCTAACATAACATGAATCTAGCATGATTCGTTTTCTCAATTTTTCAGGAACAAAAGGAGTGCTGGATGAAGTGGATATTTTCCTTGGATTTAATTGAAAGAAAATCTTGAAATGCATCCTGTCATTTGCGATCGATAAAGAAGGTCTTTGTTAAGATCAAAACATGCAGCTTGTGAATGACTGCAGGTATTCTGCTTTTTATTAAAACACTACAAAAACACATAATGTACCAAGAAGGACCACTTTAGAAATGTACCATGGTAATATCATGGTGTTCTTTGAAGTATCATGTTATATATATTACTGTTGACAAATTTGGGGTCAGTAAGAATTATTTAAAAGATATTACGGCCAATTTATATTAGGTGACTTTAACTATTATGTACTAACATTTAAAGGGATAGTTCACCCAAAAATGAAAATTCTGTCATTAATTACTCACCCTCATGTCGTTCCAAACCCGTAAGATATTATTGATATTATTGATATTATAAGATATTTTTGATGAAATCCGAGAGCTCTCTGACCCCTCCATAGACAGCAATGTGGTGCTCACGTGAACAGCATCGGCCAATGGTAAGCCGGCGCTCTGGCGTAGCTCTGACGTAACTCGGAAACGCTGGACTGTATTTACTACGTCAACAGCTTTGGAGACTGACACAGACGTGAAGAAATTGTTGAATAAAGTCGTTATTTTTGTTTGTTTTTTGCGCACAAAAGGTATTCTTGACGCTTCATAAAATTAAGGTTGAACCACTAGAGTCACATGGACTATTTTAACGATGTCTTTCCTACCTTTCTGGGCCTTGAAAGTGTTAAGTACATTGCTGTCTATGGAGGGGTCAGAGAGCACTCGGATTTCATCAAAAATATCCTCATTTGTGTTCCGAAGATGAACGAAGGAACAACATGGGGGTGAGGAATTAATGACAGAATTTTCATTTTTGGGTGAACTAACCCTTTAAATTAATCATTTCATACAATGCACTTATTGTGTACATACATGTTTTTACATTGTACTTATATTTAAAAAATACCTGAATGTAATTACAGCTGTAATTAATTTCTGTAATTACATCTATAATTACACTGTTGACCCTTCCCTTACACCTTGACCCACCCTTAAACCTACCCAAACCTGTCCCTGACTTTACCCGTATCCACCTCAATAGCAGCAAAAGTGTTTTGCAAAACAACAAGAACACAATAAGTACACTGTACTTATTTTTTTGATGTAAGTATATACAGGGCTGGGGAGTAACTTGTTACATGTAACAGCATTATGTAATTTAATTACAAAATAAATGTAACTGTAATCCATTACAGTTACTGAGAAAAAAGATGTTGAATGATATTAATTTGTTTCTTTGCCTGTTTTTGATGTGCACGATGCCTCCTGCCATTTAAAGGCTGTTTAGTAAATTAATGCTATTCTGATGCTTTTGATTGGCTCTCTTGTTTGAATTCGCAGCGCACCACGTCTGCCAATTACATTAATCCACATTGCCGCTGAAAGCTTAAGGCTACAACCTGTCTGAGAGTTGCCACCATGACGAGTGATAAAAATGCGTTCCAATGCTGGAAATTTAAAAATCATTTCATCCAGAAATCTGTATTTAACCTCAGAATGATCTCAAAGTAAAAAGAGGTGCTAAAGTCTGATTTTGTGGTGGCTTTGCTTTAAAATTTAATTATTATATCTTAATTCAAGTGATGAAGGATTTTGAAATTCTGACAGTAATCTGTGTTGAGCACTACTGTAAGGTTAACCCTGCCTGGTTTACAGTAAATGTTTGGAAATTATTACTTTATTACTTTTTAATAAAGTAATTTAAATAGTTATACTACTTATTACATTTTAAATAGGGTAACTTGTAACCTTCCTAACACTGAGTATATAGTAGTTAAGAATACCTAATATAAAGTGTGACCGAAATTACTTTTATTCAGCAAGCATCAAAAGTCAAATCAAAATCATAATACAAATATGCAACCTTGGTCAATTACATGGAGGCACTAAATTGCTAATCGTTATGTGCAAAAATAAATGTTTGCAATCAGACACTCTTTAGCTTTTAACCCCTCCTTGTTTGCAGCAAAGTACGAAACATACACTATTAGTTAATTTTAGTAACGGATATACTGCCATGAAGTTCAGTTTCGATATATTTATAACATAAAAGTGAAAGTCTGTGGCAGAGTACACATAAGCCTCCCTCTCTGTTGATATTTGCTGGTTCTCTGACTGTGTGAAACCGTGAAATGCTAATTACTTTTCGGCACAAAGTCCGTAGAGAGATGAAATAAACTGTGGAGATAAATAAGAACCTGTTTACATTTATGTTTACATGCTTTCAATCTTGACTCCACATGCTCTCAGTTTCGATAAACACATTCTTGGCTAGATCCTTGATCCTTGATGTAATTAATTTTTGTCTTAGCCCATAAATCTGGACTAGACCATTCAAATTAGAGTTAGGTTTTTAAACGGTGGATTGTTTTAGCTGAAACCTGATCACCGGTGGGGCCCTTAGAGCCTTTGGTTCATAAATCCAGTTCCTCTGCCTTAGAATGACCTGGTATTTTTCAGCTGCGGTGCTTATTTAATCCGGGTGGTACTGGGAGGCAGAGAGTGGTACAGCCCCAATGCTACTCCCATCCTAATTTGCAGCTTTTAGTTGTTCATTAGCATGGTAATTAGGCTGCTGGGAGATGCACGATGCGAAATTTATACCTGACAGTTTCAGTGCATTGCGTATGGTGCGGAGGGCATGCAGGCAAAATGCGCGTGGGTGCGCATTTGAGTTTGGGAGGGGTGCGGGCTGCTCGTTCCTTCTAATGAAGCAGAATTTTTGCTGCAGACAGGCCTCTGTTAATGGAATTTGATCCTAATTATTAGATTGCATTACATACAAACATAGGGGACCTTTTTCGGAGCCGGCTTCCTGCCATTATGGTTTCTGTTTATCTGTTTGCACTGTTCAAGCTGGCCTCCCTCTCTTGCTCCCGTTTTTTTCCGTTTCACTCATTACGTGCTATATCAAAATTATCTCTGGTGTCACAGGACAGACGGATTGTGTTTGAGGGCACCACACTGGTAGCAATGGCCCGTGTTGATGCCCGTAATTAGGATGGAACTGTTGATAATACTCATAAATATGACCCCTGACAAATACGTTTACACAGCTGAAGTTGTTCCATATACAGATATCCGTCTGCCCTTCACCATTATGTTGCAAAAAAGTCATTTTAAATAGTTTTTTGGCTTTTTGCTCAACCAAATGAGAAACTCGTTTTACGCTGTTTATTCTTAAGGAAAGTGGATGTCTTTTTGAATTTACATTAGAGAAATTTAAAAGCATGACTGCGTATTGAACCCTAAACCGCATATTTTTCATTTTGCAGATACTTCTCGTCAGTGACCAGCCAATGAAGATTTATCGATGAGCAGTTTTTGTTGCTGTGACACATTGCAGCTCAGCCTTGAGGTGAATTGTGAGTAATGTTTTTGTCTTCGCCTGCTCTCTTTATGTGTGATCAGCCATTTACGTGTGAAGGAACAGGAATATTGGCCGAGCGTTCTATATTAATTGATTCTCAGTGCTGAAAAAAAGACTAGCGTTGAGCCCACATGTACATGTAGACTCACTGTGGATTAATATTTGAAACTTGCATTTTCTGTAAAGCAGTTTTGAAAAGATGTGTGTTGTAAGAAACGCTTTACAAATAAACGTGAATTGAAGTATCCTCAGTTTTAGTATATCAAAAATAAGTAGAACTACTGAGAGAGTAAATACCTTATAATTCAAAATCGAATTAAAAACTCAGACTGAAGGCATTAACCCTTAAATGCCTGAATGTTTCGCCAATCATTATTACATATTTGGGTCTTTAGTGACCCGGATCTATATTTAACACAGATGGATCTCTACCTGTCGTGATAATATAAAACTCTCCTGATATTAAAATAACAATTACAGCATAAATAGAATAAAATAAAGCATATTTTGTTACCTTTTGGAGCTTGGAAGGGTTCAGTTTGAGCAGATGTTTTACACCATCATCACTGTCCTCGTCAGAGCTCATTTCTCAGTACATTCAGCATCTGGCGCATATTTGCAATCTCAAATATATTCTCAAAACTATTATTTCAAAATCAATATTTTGATCGCTGACAGCTTCTTCACCAGATCCACCATCAAGTGACAGTGACACTAATATTTGATTGCGTTCAGTACTTGCTCTACTGTAAATCACTGAGCCATTTCAAGTTTTGCTGATGATACTTCCTATTCTTACGTCACTTATACGTCACTTCATCATTGCCACCTTGTGGAATAAAGGTGAATTGCACTTATTCAGTCATCAAAGATTCAATTATTGTTGTGCAGAAAAAATATACTTACACTATTACACACCTCGGGTCTTTAGCGACCCTATATCATTTTTTTTTACAAAAAATTAATGGGAAAACAGGCATTCTTTTATAATTGCATTTTTTTTCTTGTTATATTATTTATAATGAATTGGTTGAGGAATACTAAGAAGGTTGATATCTAACTTTAAAAAAATTAATGAGGAGGAGGGTAGTGAATGACGTCCCGGCTCACTAAAGACCTGATGTATGCATTTAAGGGTTAATATCATTGTTACCAGCAGCTAACGCCAATAAATTTCACCCTCACAGGTTTGGGATTCACCTAGATGTTGTAAAATACTTCACCGCTTCTTATTCTCCTGAAAAACAGGGTGTCTGCACTGTTAAGATAAGTTGTTAGCCGGCCCCACATTTGGACCCCCATCTCTCTCCGTCAATGACCGCAGCAATAAGGTTGTCAAAACACTCTTCAGCGCTATTTCACACTCTTCGTGCCTGACTGCAACGTCACAAAAAGCGCCTGGAGTGGAGTTGAGTGCTGTTTCTGGACGATGGACAAACAGATACAAGCGCTAGACAATACGAGAGTGCAGAGGCCCGAATGCTGACAAGGGGGCCGATGGACAGCTTTAAGTGGCAATTTCCATATTTTTCTGCATGGTTTCCCCTTTGGCTGGGTTACCATGGTGTTTCTGTCATTGCCAATGATGAAATCTGCCAAAGACCTCTTGCTAACGCACCGGAGAGGTAATTTGGGGGACAGCTGCTCTGGGTGAGGGAGGCTTGGCTTCATCAAAATGGCTTTTGTACAAAAAAGCATCTCTCTCCTGGTCCTGAGGCAAAAAAAACGATGCGCAAATGGATGTGCAAAGTACAAAGTGTGATATTACATGACTTACCGGTGGAGTGTTTTTGAGTGTTTTTGAAACATGCATGTACAGTTATATAGATGCAAAATTTAGCTCCTCTGTTCATTTTAGTGCATGCAAGAAATGCATAGTTGGGGTTTCCTTTCTAAATTTATAATCTCACACGTGCATCTGTGGGTTAAAAAAAAAGCTTGTGGAATGTTTGATGGCATGAATTATTGACAATGACAAAATGTGAAAATTGTTTGGAGGAGCGTGTTAAATATTCATGAGGTGGCTTTTCAAGGTGGGCAAAGACAGGGGAATCCATCATTCCCTTTGAAAATGCAGTGATACTATTAGGAGATAAATATGTATTACCGGTTCATGTACACTGCAGCTTGTGTACATGAACCGGATGCAACGTCACTGCTGGCCTCCAATAGGTAACTACTGGATGATCTGTGACACTTTCACTTTCATTAAACCAGGTGTCAGTTGTATCCGTACAAGCGGGGTCAAAGAAAATACCTGATGTACTTCACTTGAAGGCTCGATCACTTCCTCTTTTCTATCTCTTCACTTTCGACTCGTCAGAGGAGTCTTATTGTGTTCTCTGCCGCTCTTGGCTTTCTATCTTGACCACTCTCTTTCTGGGCTTCATTACACAGGCTGTCCAAGTCTGAAATTGAGGTTACTTTGGACAAGGGCACAATCATTCTTTCAAAGCACACTGAACTTGCGGCAGCCTCGATCTTCTCCGTTTGTGTGTTTGGCAGGTTTTTGCACTTGATAAAATACCGGCAGACATCTTCAGAGTTGGAATGGAGCACCTAACGGCGAGAGTCCCGGAGCAAGAGGGGTGCCTACGACCGCAGAGAGGCTGTCAGCCGCAGAAATGAGAAATCTCGCTCTCCTGGAGAGACCTCTTAGGTGAGTGGAAATATTTTCTGCTATGCCTCATCCGTGTGGGGTGTTTTCTCGAGATGTGGGCCGCATCCATTTGGCCGACCTTCAATGAGAAGAGATAATGGATCTTTCTCATCCGCCGGCTGCTGTGGAAGTTCACCGGTGAGTTAGCTGGGAAAGAACATCCATCACGTCCATGTTGCATGTTTTAAACATGTATGAACTGTGACTGATGGTTCTGCCAATGCGCCGATCCTCATTCTGCTGTGATCAAAACCTGGCTCGTCCTTTCAGAGGTTTATAAAAATGACTAACGTTACGCCACAAATAGAAATTATCGCTTTTTTGTAGGAATGGGGAGCAGGACGCAAATAGATTACAGCAATAAAGAAAGGACGACTGACAGGGTTAGATGACCTGGCAATGACCTTTTGACCTATTTCAATGAAATAGGAATAAATGCAAACTTCAGTAGGACTAAAAAAAACGCCTGCTCAAAGAGGAAAGGGCAGGAACCTCTACAGATTTGGTTTGTAAAGACACCTTTTTACTTTAGAAATTAATATGGTGTTTTTCTTAACCAAGATTGGTTCCGTTCTCCGTTTTATTTCACATATTGGATCCATCAAGAGCTCTTCGATCTTGACATTTCATTTTTTTCCTTCAAAGAAAGTCAAGAATAAAGGCAATTTAACACCCAAACCACTGTGGAATTCAGTTAATTAGTTGTCCATATACACTTGAGGCCTTTTCCCCAGAAAGTAATTATGAACTGCTATCGATTTCAGTCATTACCTTAATTAATTTACTAAATTTATCATGTTACAAGATTACAGAAGATTAGAGATTTACCCTTTTGCTCGATGGTGTATCTTTCTAACATGCAACATGTTCTCCAGATCAGTCAAACAAAGTGATGCCTAAACTCTTTCCTTACCGTTTGTCTTTGTCCATTGCTCAGTAATTAACGCAGAATACTATAAATGTTTCAGTGCAGGTACCAGCTTAACCAAACAATCAAGTGGTATATTTGGAGGTAGACTATAGTGTTAGCTTAGCTGCTGGGGCATGAAGTACTTATCCAGCTTTTGCTCGGTCTGCCAATTCCCAAGGCCCTTGAGGAATTGATAGTGTTTGAACCCTCGCCATCATGGCAGGCCTCTGCCACCACACACATGGTACAACAGATCAATTCTCCTCTCGGCCTGCCCAGAAACAAGGCTGATGGGCTTTATTTATTATGGCATATCATTTCACAGGGTATGTTTAGAATACCAGTCTAATACTGTGTACTCTGTGCTGCCTACTTAGTAGTAGTTAGCATTTCTAGTACACTACATTGTAACTTTGTGTTGCATGTTTACTTCTCCCAAAAATTAAGTTTTGAGTGAAATGTTTTTGGCAGTCTGATCAGATTATGAGTCAAGAAAGAGTTAAAAGTTGCAGCTGTAATACCATTGGTTCATTCATCACATTGGAAATTGAAGGTTAAGTCAGACACAGTGCATGCATTTTGGCAAGTGTAGTAGGTCACCCGCAGTGCTTAATTTGTAAATGAATAATTGTTGAATCCTAAACAACAATTAGAAGGCATACAGTGACATCACTAAACGGTGATGGCACAACTATAAGAGCATCATTCACAAGTTTCTGCACGGCCCTACACCCTAATGTATTATTCCGTCACGTTTACTGTCTACATTGAGACCAAATATCATTCAGTTGATCAGTGACGATGTCGCGACGATGTCGTGTCTAGGGGTGAAGTTCCGTCTTCTCATGATCTCATTTGATCAGAAACACCATCAGCTTTACATTTGCGGATATAAAAAATGAAAATATGCTTGACTGTCTTTTTGACATTTTACAGATATTAGCATATTTTTATTAAAATATTTTGTCAGGTTCTCTCTCCAAACTTTCCACTGCTCGCTGCGTGCAAAACAATAAGCAGTAAGCATCAACCAATCAGAGTGATTTTGAACCTAAGAAAGCTGATTGGTCAAAAATATATATGTTGAGGGCCAATAGCAAAACATAACCTCCAAATACATCTGCATAAACTCGTGATCGCTCTGTCTCACACGTGTGCATGCATTGTCATGCTCTTGCTAATGCCGGATCGTTTAAAAACAAATACTTGAACGCAAAAATCCAAAATCTGACATTTTCCGGATGACAGGGATCCGGCTCAAATTAAGCACTGGACACCCAGCTATTCTGTGATTCCTGAGTGAATGACTCGTGAATGAGTCGTTAATGACTCATAACTATACAGCATGACCAGTGTAGTCTGATTCCAGAACAAATGACTCTTATGAACTGGTTCTTGTTAGTGAATCAAAACTGTACAGCATGACCAGTGTAGTCCAACTGATTTCAGAACAAATGACTCTTATGAACTGGTTCCTTTTAGAGAATCAAACACCATAAAGTATACAACTTACTGTGTTATGTTGAACTTAAAGGAATAGTTCACCAAAAAATGAAAATTATCCCATGATTTACTCACCCTCAAGCCATCCTAGGTGTATATGACTTTGTTCTTTCAGCCAAACACAATCGGAGTAATATCAAATAATATCCTGGCTCTTCCCAGCTTTGTAACGACATTGAATAGCACCTGAGTTTTTGAAGCTCCAAAAAAGTGCATCCATCCATCATAAAAGTAATCCATACGACTCCAGTGGGTAATAAATGCCTTCTGAAGCGAAGCGATGGCTTTTTGTAAAAAAAAAAATATCCATATCTAAAGCTTTATTAACTATAATCACTGGCTTCCGGCAATGGTTCCGGTGGAAGGCTGACCTGGAAGGTATGACGTAGACGTAGCACAAGCTCAGGTGAGAACTGATGAACACGGAAGTGCAGAAGGTAGAGCAAACCAAAACGGTGGTCTAAAATGGTGGTCTAAAACGAGAAGTTTTAAAGAAAAATGTCAGAGGATTTTCGATGTAAGAGAAGAGGAGCTTGGGTTTTCATACGTTGGGTCAGAGGTCACCCTTCTGCTGCAACTCGGCTCTCTCATTAACACACATACGGCCGTTGCCGTATTAAAGTTTTAAATATAGAAATTTTTCTTATAAAAACCCATCGCTATGCTTCAAAAGGCATTTATTAACACACTGGAGTGGTATTGGATTACTTTTATAATGGATGGATACACTTTTTGGAGCTTCAAAAACTCAGGCTCTATTCAATACCATTATAAAGCTTGGAAGAGCCAGGATGTTATTTAAAGGGGTGGTTGATTGCCCCTTTTTACAAGATGTAAAATAAGTCTCTGATGTCCCCAGAGTGTGTATGTGAAGTTTTAGCTCAAAATAGCCCCTGGAAAAGTGGGCTCTGATAGCCTCATGCAGACAGGCAATGAAACTGTTCAGCCTTTTATGTTTAAACTGGAGTCGGACAATGATGGAGAGACTCAAGAAGAAGTGACAACATGTAGAATGCAACAGGACGTTTCTGAATGGTTAGTTGATTAATTTATGTAGCTGATGTGGAGTTAAAGGGTAACTAAACCCTAAAACAACTTTTTTTAGTTAATGATCTGCAAGACTGGGGCTTTATTAGTGCTGTTCATTGATTCGAGTAAATGTTTTGACATTTGGGTGTAAAGTGTTTTAATTCTACAATACGGACTACCGGCACATCCGGGAACTCAACTGTCAATTTCGTCACCGCCTCTTTTTAGGGGAAAATAAACTAGACTCCCCCTTAGACTTCAATGCAAAATAGCGGCACAAAACAACATCCGTACACAGCCAGCAGGCGTGAATAACTTAAGAAATCACTAAGATTAAACATGTCAAGTAATTATATGTCCACCCTGCCTGCCATAGAGCGTGAAAGATACATCCACACACTTAATTTGGTCAATTTAAAAAACATGTCCCTTCGTTCTCCCACCGTCAAATTGGTGTAACAACCCCACCCAGTGGCCAGAGGTGTCTTACCCGGACATTTACTTGTACCTCATCGAGTCACCAGGTAAGCCAGTGAATGATTTTACTTCGTTTTTGAATCATGAATTACGGATGATGCTATCGGAAGCTAAGTCAGGCTAGTTGTATGGCTGGACAGAAAAGTGCACTCAGTGCTCTAAATATAAAGACATAATATATACATTTAAAGATGTTTACTTTCAAGAACAAAGTAAAATCATTCACTTGTTACAGCAATTTGACGCTGGGAGAATGAAGGGACATGTTTTTAAATTGACCAAATTAAGTGTGTGGATGTATCTTTCACGCTCTATGGCAGGCAGGGTGGACATATAATTACTTGACATGTTTAATCTTAGTGATTTCTTAAGTTATTGACGCATGCCGGCTGTGTACAGACGTTGTTTTGTGCCGCTATTTTGTATTGAAGTCTATGGGAAGTCTTGTTTATTTTCGTCTAAAAAGGGGCGGTGACGAAATTGACAGTTAAGTTCCAGGATGTGCCGGTAGTCCGTATATATGGTGTAAAAACGTCTGAGTGCTGCCCTCTTATAGTTGAACGGTGGCTACTGCAGTTGAATTTTCCTATTGGACGTTGTTTGCCATCGTGATGTATGCTGGCTCTTCCAATGCCCCTGGCACGAGCTCACCACGCCCTAAGAAATGTTTTCCCGCATTGATCACATGAGAACGGCTTCACTCCAGTATGAACTCTCATGTTACATGAAGAAAAAACATTATGAATGAAACTTACTTGATACTTGCTATCAACATTCTAATGAAGAAAATACGGTTAAATAATGCAGTTGTCAGTACACGTCAGGCTTTTCTTGCGATATTTTTGCCGCCCGTCATGTGTACAGATACTTTTCATACATGAGACGCGCTTTCAAACCCTGACACGCAAGTGGTTGCCGTGGTAACGAACAACAATACCGTAACGTGCTGCCGTATATAGTCTAACTTTTATGTGAGGAAATCCGTTTATAATAGGCTATTAGGTTTGAACTTATTGGTCCTGCGCTGCCTATTGATTAAGTTAATTTGAATAAAAATATATCGCATGTATCTGATCTATTTTTAGTGGCATTCAGTATAAGGATTTGACTGTTCATAGATTAGGTCAGTGGTCCCATTCTCTCTTGCGCTGCTGCTTTGCTAGCATCGTCGGCATCGGGATTTAAGACCGCAGTTTGTGCCAGCGGCTCGAATTGATAAAGCTACTGGCGTCACTCCAGTCACTCTCCATCTTTGCGAGTCTGACAGCTGTCAATCAATCCGTCACTGCGGGTCTCAGGTGCACGCCCCCCGCTCAGCCCCGCCCTCGGTTCGTCCCCTCTGTCTCCGCTGGGCTCTGCCCACTTTTCCAGCATTTTTAAAATATTGCCAGTGGGTGGAGTTAGGCTCTGACCAGGGGTTGAGTTACACTTTAACTATCTTCAAGTCATTGATTAGCACATTCTGTCATGATAATCTCACCCCCTTTGTTGCGTGTTCCCGGGGGCAGGGTTTATGTAAATTTCAGGGTTAGGTGATGTCACTAACCCGGGAGGAAGCTTGTGTAGTCCCTACCAGCCGTTTGTTGTAGTCCTTAAAAAGCAATTTCTTTAAAAGAAAATATCTCCCTTTGCTTTGAACTTTGAGCGTCGCAACTTTGCAGATGTTGTTTATGCTCAAACAGCAACATTACACACTAACTAAAGTTAAAAAAGTGAAATCATAATCAACCACCCCTTTAATATAACTCCGATTGTGCTGGGCTGAAAGAAGAATGTCATATACACCTAGGGTGACTTGAGGGAAAATTATGGAATAATTTTCAGTTTTGGGTGAACTATCCCTTTAAGCCTTGTGCGACTTAAATCAGTATAGTTACTGACTGGTTGTTCATCTCATAGTATTTAGTTAAACATAATGACATTTAACATTTTATTTAAGGAAATAATTTTGTTTAATATATACATGTTAAAAATCTTTATAAATACACTCCTGCAAGCATTTTTAAAATGTATTCATTTATTTATTTGTTTATACACACGCTTTAATTTTCAATTGTATTTATTTACTGTTTGAATTATTTTTTTATTTCTTCCTCAGAAGTACTAAGAGAATCATTAATGGGATTGTTAAAGAACCGGAATCATTAAGAGGAACCAGAACCCCACTCCCTGCTAATAACAATAGTTTTTTAAATGAAATATTCATCAAGCACATATGGCTGTGGTGTCTGAGTGTCCACATTCATTTGGCCCTACAGTGTGTTATGATTCCATTAAAGGACAAAAATAAGACTCCAGTGATGCGTCTTGCCTTTGAAAAACATTTTAAAACTTCATTCTTCATTCCCTGGTGTTCCTTGCAGTGCAATAGTCATTGAACGTCTTGAGTAGCCGACCCTCTGCACACATTTGTCATTCCAACACCCTCCACGTCTGTACTGTACCTCTGAGGAAGATAAGTTTGGTAGATCTCTTTTCTCTCTTTCAGCTGACAGGTGTGTGTGTGTTTGTGTGGGAGAGAGCTGGGAGAATCCTGTTGTGATCGATTGACGCCGCTGACATATGTACGCCAGTGAGGAAAGTGCTAAACTGAGCCTGGCATTACTAAATTAACACTTCCCAAATTGATCTGCAGGGGCAGCTTTAAGACACTGATCTGAGGGAGAGACAGGGCCTCTGCAAACACGAGTGTCATCTGCTGCCATCTTTCCCGCGTAACCTCTGGGAATAATGCGGCGGAATCGATGGGGCGGACTCTGGCATCGCAGCCCTCCCTCCTCTCCAGTTGTATTAGACGAGGGCAGGAACGTGGGAGGAGGAAGAGAGGGAGAAAAGCAAGACTGAGAAGGCCATTATGGAACGAAGAATGTATCCTCATGAGCAGGCAGCGGGGTTGGAGACGGCACAAATGAGAGAGCCGACATGGCCATTCCTGGGGCCTCATTACCTTAATGGAGAACCATCGGTTCTGCTAGGGTTTCTCGAAAATCTCCCCTGACACGATTGCTTTCCTCTCTGCGCACAGCCTTAGTGGTGTCAAATGAAGAGAGAGAGAAAGAAAGAGACAGAACAGGAGCTATCCGTGCGGTTTGGTGAATTGCAAGGCAAGATTTGTGCGTTTGGTACAGTAATAAGGTCTTGATTGGGACTGGAATCCGCCGTTGCACTTTATAAAGTCGCCTGTGGTTGACACTGCGGCCTTAGCCGAAGGAAAACCGTGTAAGCACTGGTCGGGATTTCTCAGCAAAGGCTCTTTACAGAGAGCAAGCCCTTAGGATAGATGTAAAGTACTACGACGGGCTAAATTGCTTCATGGTTTAAAGGGTTAGTTCAACCAAAGTTTTGTCATAATTTTCTCACCCTCACCTTCGTTCCAAACCCACAGCCCAAATGTCTTGGATGGAATACAGAATGGGACGTTCAGCACAATGTCCTCTTTTCCAAATGAAAGGGTACCGATGCTTTGAACGATAGCTTTGTGTATAACGTTTGGTTTTCTACATTGCAACTTCTGCTGATTTGTCTTAAAGATAATGTTAGCTGGCTAAAATCTGTAGAAAACATTTATTATACATTTTATTTTTATGTTATACATTTGATTTTATGTATTTAAGTTAAGTTGTTTTACACTTATTTATTTATTGTTTTACATTTATTTATTTGTGTATATTAATAATTAAGCAGGCACTGACACAGCACTGGTTTACAAAGCTTGTGCAAGAATCTGTAGAAAACATTTATTTATACATTTTATTTCTTGTAATATAAACATTATTTTAAGTATGCATTGTTTTTTTAATATTGGTCGTTTTATTTATTGTTTTACATTTATTTATTTATGTATTTATTTATTTGTGTATATTATTAATTATTTGTTATAGTCGTGAAGCATCTATCTATCTATCTATCTATCTATCTATCTATCTATCTATCTATCTATCTATCTATCTAGGTGTCCATCCATCCATCCATCCATCCATCCATCCATCCATCCATCCATCCACCTCAGTGTCCATCCATCCATCCATCCATCCATCCATCCATCCACCCATCCATCCATCCATCCATCCATCCATCCATCCATCCATCCATCCATCCATCCATCCATCCATCCATCTCAGTATCCACCCATCCATCCATCCACCCAATCTCAGTGTCCATCCATCCATCCATCCATCCATCCATCCATCCATCCACCCACCCATCTCAGTATCCACCTATCCATCCACCCACCCACCCACCCATCTCAGTGTCCATCCATCCATCCATCCATCCATCCATCCATCCACCTCAGTGTCCATCCATCCATCCATCCATCCATCCATCCATCCATCCATCCATCCATCCATCCACCCATCCATCCATCCATCCATCCACCCACCCATCTCAGTATCCACCCATCCATCCATCCACCCAATCTCAGTGTCCATCCATCCATCCATCCATCCATCCACCCACCCATCTCAGTATCCACCCATCCATCCATCCATCCACCCACCCACCCATCTCAGTGTCCATCCATCCATCCATCCATCCATCCATCCATCCACCCATCCATCCATCCATCCATCCATCCATCCATCCACCCACCCATCTCAGTATCCACCCACCCATCTCAGTATCCACCCATCCATCCATCCACCCACCCACCCACCCATCTCAGTATCCATCCATCCATCCACCCACCCACCCACCTCAGTATCCATCCATCCACCCACCCACCCACCCACCCATCTCAGTATCCATCCATCCATCCATCCATCCATCCATCCATCCACCCACCCACCCACCCACCCATCTCAGTATCCATCCATCCATCCATCCATCCACCCACCCATCCATCTCAGTGTCCATCCATCCATCCATCCATCTATCTCTGTGTCTATCCATCCGTCTGTTTGTCTGTCCGTCCATCCATCCATCCATCCTAATCTAATCTCGGTGTCCATCCATCCATCCATCCATCCATCCATCCATCCATCCTAATCTAATCTCTGTGTCCATCCATCCATCCTAATCTAATCTCGGTGTCCATCCATCCATCCTAATCTAATCTGTTGGAAATAATGATGTAACTCTTCCTTACCTTAGCGTGTATTTATTGCTTCTCAAGCGTTCCAAAGACTTGTGTGTGCTGCTGTTGACTGTGAGGCAGCTGTGTTCCTGCAGGCTGTCTTCAGATGCCGCTAAAAGGTTGGTAGATGTTGTTAAGGGGCAGCGAAATGACATCATAACACGCAATAAGGCGTTGATCCGATGACCCAGTCTTGAAGATGTTTTTGTTTCTTCACTTACATCGTCAAAGGCATCTTTTATGTTGTTATCCGGGAAAGAATGTGGCATTTTTATCAACGAGTTTCCCCACTACACATTTTGCCCCACAGCTTTAAACAGACCAAGAGAGGAAAGATACAGAGAAAGAAAACCTTCAGAGTGCAGCAGAAGTCCTTGAATGCTGGCCGTTGGTTTTCATTTGGGAATTTCCAAGAAGATAAGAGGAAACTACTTGGCGAGGAATGAAAGGAGAACAAGTTTTTGCAGTTTAGCGGTTTATAATCAGCACTAATGAGGCCTACATCTCTCCTGTGCAACTATAGAATCATTTCACTGGACTGTTCAGTAACAGACAGTAACCTTGGCAACTATGATATATAAAAGGGTATTATGATTCAAGACTTCAAACCGAAGCTAATTAATGCTACTTAAATTGGATTATGGCCGTCATATATCAGCGGCAAATAAGGATGTGCTCACCTTATTGTCTGTCTCGGCATTGATCTGTGCGTTTTGGATTACGTTCAATTTGATTTAAGCAGGCCGATATGACATCATACACACATAAGCCGGAAACGGGCTGATAAATCAAGGTGCTGTCGACACCTCCAGGGTTTGTCTTAAGATTCAGACTTGAGTAGAATGACCCTGCACGCTCTCTCTCCCTGAAAATTTCTCCTCCGTAGTCGCTTTCCTTACAATGCAGCGGCATCATCAATAGTCATTTATAGAAGGGACGCTTTCCACACCGATAGATGCAATGAAGATTCATAGCTGCCATTTGAATGCAGGTGTGGGCAGGTGTGTGCGCGCGCTGGAGATGAGGATGAAAATGCGCATACGTTCACGCTTTCTTTTCGGTAACGTGGCCTTGCTTGTTCGGTGAAGGAGAGAGGAGTCTGGAAAGTAGGAATAAATCTCTGTTGTGTCGTACAGGTGTGATGCCAAATTCGAGGGTGATGTGGAGGTCTGTTGAAGGTCAGTAAAAGGTCACACTTACACCTGCGCAAGCATCCGTTCCCGAGATACATGGAGCCGTGTTCATCTAATGGCACTAAAGTGGTAGATGCCCTTTAACATTGATTCAGAACAAGCCACCTTTCCTCGCTTTTTGAATCTGCAGTGGCACGGCAACAGAAGTCATATTTTAAGCTTTAAATGCGAGTTTGCAGTCTAAATTGACTGTGATCTGATTGAAAGATTGATGTACCGCAATGGAATACTATTGGTTTGTCCTTGTTAGCTGCAAAAACAAACATTCAGCATGACCAGAGTAGGCCGATTCACAAACAAATGAATCTTGTGAGTGGGTTCTTTTTAGTGAATCTAAAATACAAGACATTACTATTTAATTCTGATTCACAAACAAATGACTCTTTTGAGACGGTTCTTTTTAGTGCAATCAAAAACATACAGTGTGACCAGTGAGGTCTGATTCAGCAAATGACTCTTATGAGCTGGTTCTTTTTAGTGACTCAAAAACATACAATGTTATTAGTTTGGTCTGATTCACAAACAAATGAATCTTGTGAGCCGGTTCTTTTTAATGCATCAGAAACTTATACAGTGCAACCAGTGTAATCCAAATCACAAACAAATGAATCTTGTGAGTAGGTTTTTTTTTTTAGTGAATCAAAAACCTACAGCCTTACCAGTGTTGTCCAATTTACAAACAGAGACGGTTCATAGTCTACAACATAACCAATGTAATGCAATTTATGAACAAATGACTCTTATTCTTTTTAGTGCAATCAAAAACATACAATGTGACCAGTGAGGCCTGAGTCAACAAACAACTCTTATGAGCTGGTTCTTTTTAGTGACTCAAAAACATACAATGTTATTAGTATAGTCTGATTCACAAACAAATGAATCTTGTGAGATGTTTCTTTTAGTAAATCAAAAATATACCTTTAATAGGATTAAACCGATAACGTTGTATGTTTTTAAGTCACTAAAAAAAAGCTGCCTCATGAGAGTCATTTGTTCATGAATCATTTGAATTTGCTTATGACTCATTTGTTCATGAATCATATCTGTTTAGTCTGATTCATGAACAAATGCATTTCATTAAGCAGGTTTTTTAATGACTCAAAAACATACGACATTATGAGTTTAGTCGGATTCACAAACAAATAAATCTTGTGAGACGATTCTTTTTAATGAATCAGAAACGTATATCACAGCCAGTGTAGTCCAAATAATGAACAAATGATTCTTGTGTGCCGGTTCTTTTTAGTGCAATCAAAAACATACAATGTGACCAATGAGGTCTGATTCAACAAATTAATCTTGTGAGCCGGTTCTTTTTAATGTATCAGAAACATACAGTGCACTACGGACTAAGCTGTTTTTAGTCACTAAGGGTGCGTTCACACTTGGCATGTTTGGTTCGATTAAGGATGTGTTCACTCAGATTGGCATTTTTTATCACCGAACCAAAAGATACCGAACCTAAAGGCATAGGGATACTTTCACAACCTGATTGGTCGAATTTTATGACGTATTGCCTATTTTGAGATGGAACTTACCAAACATAAACTTACCAAAACAATGCTGTGTGCTGGGATAAATGCGCCCGTTGTGTGTGCGTAGCCTGCATATGATGGCATTTTGACCAGCTGAGAACTTGTGAAGAGCTTATAAATTGTTTAAAGGAGTCAAAACAGCGGCAGGAATCCCTCCGTCACACACACAAACACGAAGAAGATCTGCTGCGTCATAAAAGCCGACCAATCAGGTTGTGAAAATATCCCTATGCCTTTAGGTTCTGTGATAAAAATGGCGATCTGAATGCTAATCGGACCAGGCCTAAATGTTTTTTTTTTGGTCCAGACCAAACTAACCAAGCGAACCGAACTACAAGTGTGAACACACCCTTACAAAAGCTGCCTCATGAGATTCATTTGTTCATAAATCATTTGAATTTGTTTATGACTCATTTGCTCATAAATCATACAGTGCATCCGGAAAGTATTCACAGCGTGTCACTTTTCCCACATTTTATGTTACAGCCTTATTCCAAAATGGATCAAATTCATTATTTTCCTCAAAATTCTACAAACAATACCCCATAATGACATCAGGAAAGACGTTTGTTTGAAATCTTTGCAAATTTATAAAAAAAAAAAAAAAAAATTCATATGTACATAAGTATTCACAGCCTTTGCTCAATACTTTGTTGAAGCACCTTTGGCACCAATTACAACCTCAAGTCTTTTTGAGTATGATGCTACAAGCTTGGCACACCTATTTTTGGGCAGTTTCTCCCATTCTTCTTTGCAGGACCTCTCAAGCTCCATCAGGTTGGATGGGGAGCATCGGTGCACAGCCATTTTCAGATCTCTCCAGAGATGTTCAATCGGGTTCAAGTCTGGGCTCTGGCTGGGCCACTCAAGGACATTCACAGAGTTGTCCCGTAGCCACTCCTTTGTTATCTTGGCTGTGTGCTTAGGGTCATTGCCCTGTTGGAAGATGAACCTTCGCCCCAGTCTGAGGTCCAGAGCACTCTGGAGCAGGTTTTCATCAAGGATGTCTCTGTACATTGCTGCATTCATCTTTCCCTCGATCCTGACTATTCTCCCAGTTCCTGCCGCTGAAAAACATCCCCACAGCATGATGCTGCCACCACCATGCTTCACTGTAGGGATGGTATTGGCCAGGTGATGAGCGGTGCCTGGTTTCCTCCAGACATGACGCTAGCCATTCAGGCCAAAGAGTTCAATCTTTGTTTCATCAGACCAGAGAATTTTGTTTCTCATGGTCTGAGAGTCCTTCAGGTGCCTTTTGGCAAAATCCAGACGGGCTGTCATGTGCCTTTTACTGAGGAGTGGCTTCCGTCTGGCCACTCTACCATACATGCCTGATTGGTGGAGTGCTGCAGAGATGGTTGTTCTTCTGGAAGTTTCTCCTCTCTCCACAGAGAAACGCTGGAGCTCTGTCAGAGTGACCATCGGGTTCTTGGTCACCTCCCTGACTAAGGCCCTTCTCCCCCGATCGCTCAGTTTGGCCAGGCGGCCAGCTCTAGGAACCCTGGTGGTTCCAAACTTCTTCCATTTCTGTACCCTTTCCCCAGATCTGTGCCTCGATACAATACTGTCTCGGAGGTCTACAGACAATTCCTTGGTATTCATGGCTTGGTTTGTGCTCTGACATCCCACTGTTAACTGTGGGACCTTATATAGACAGGTGTGTGCCTTTCCAAATCATGTCCAATCAACTGAATTTACCACAGGTGGACTCCAATCAAGTTGTAGAAACATCTCAAGGATGATCAGTGGAAACAGGAGCACCTGAGATCAATTTTGAGTGTCATGGCAAAGGCTGTGAATACTTATGTACATGTGATTTTTTTCGTTTTTTATTTTTAATAAATTTGCAAAGATTTCAAACAAACTTATTTCACATTGTCATTATGGGGTATTGTTTGTAGATTTTTGAGGAAAATAATGAATTTAATTCATTTTGGAATAAGGCTGTAACATAACAAAATGTGGAAAAAGTGAAGCGCTGTGAATACTTTCCAGATGCACTGTATCTGTTTAGTCTGATTCATGAACAAATGACTTTCATGAGGCAGCTTTTTTAGTGACTAAAAATCATATACGACATTTTACTTCGGTTCACAAACAAATAAATCTTGTGAGCCGGTTCTTTTTAGTGAATCCAAACATATAACATTACCAGTGTAATCTGATTCATGAACAAATGACTTTCATGAGGCAGCTTTTTTAGTGACTCAAAATCATATACAACAATTTACTTCGGTTCACAAACAAATAAATCTTGTGAGCCGGTTCTTTTTAATGAATCAGAAACATATATCACAACCAGTGTAGTCCAAATCATGAACAAATGAATCTTGTGTGTCGGTTCTTTTTAGTGAATCAAAACGTATAACGTTACCAGTGTAATCTGATTCATGAACAAATTACTTTTATGAGCTGGTTCTTTTTAGTGAGTCAAAAACGTACAACGCGACCAGTTTTGTCTGATTCACAAACAAATGATTCCGTTCGTTTGAGTGAATTAAAAACATACAATGCCACCAGTATAGTGCAATTCACAAACAAATTACTATTATGGGCCACTTCAAAACACAATACAACCGCAAAGATGACTATCATAAGCCAGTTCTTTTTAGTGAATCATTTAGAAATACTTAGGAATTTCTGATTTGATAAATTTGCACATTCTTATTTCGCATACAAAGGGGACGTTTCTTAAAGGCACAGCAGAAATTATCTGGAAAATGATCAAGAAAAAATTACTTTGTGATGGGAAAAAAAACGTTAGTGACACAAAGTGGACTTCAGGGGGAAGAAATTAATAAAAACATGCATGATTTAACCCTTTTATAACTGCAGTGTGTTCAACCAATAGCTTAAAGGTGCACTATGTAACTTTTCCGTCCGCTAGAGGTCGCCTATTCAAAACAAAGGCGTAGCTTGATGACACCAAGTTTGAGCGCAGAATCTTGGGACATGTGGTTTTCACCTCACAGCCGGTGGAAAAGAATCGGGATAGGACTCGGGCAGAAATCATGTTCATGGATGCGATTATTAACGTTACTGTAGTATGAAGCAGAGCAGGACCGAGTGCTGTGGGAGCTGAGCAAGGCCGCTGGAGCGATTGTTAATAAGATGAACGCAACACACGCCTCGCGAGCAGCGGGACTTTTATTATGCCACAGTCGCCGGCGCCATTTCCGCTTTTCCGGTCATGAGTATGAGGTAACGCAGCTCTGTTTATCATATTAGATACATTTGAGTGTGTTGAAAATAATGTTATGACGTTACTCTGCGTTCACTCGGCGGCTGCTATGACACTTGTTGCACACTGCAGTAAGAGTAAAGCATTTCTGCAAAATAAAACTGGAAACCGAGGGTAACGCAGATATGACGCAATTGACAGGCGACTCCCTCACACGTCCCGGTTCCTTGGTTAAAATACCAATTTTCTCACGATTACCAAATAGTTGGAAACATTTGGGATATTGTAAGTACTCAACTGAACAAAATATATAACACTGGCCTAGTGGTTTTTAGATATTTTACTGAAAAAATGTTACATAGTGCACCTTTAATAGGCCAGAACATTCTTTATTTCCCTTTGCTTTTATTATTCCATTATTCCTTTCAATGAATCATAAACTCTGACGCCTATATAAATCGTAATCATAAATCATCTATGAAGTGTTGAAGGTGCACACCTGAGGTTCTGTTGCCAACGCTGTTGTAGACATGGTTTATTTTTGTATTTTGCCAAGGGCTTTATAGATCTGGAAGTATTAAACTGGGTGAATTTGGACAGGAAAAATAAAGGAAAAAGATATTTGCATGTGAGAGATGTTTGTACTATGTAAAGCTGTGTGGATTGGAAGATTAGTGTACTTGCCACTAATTCATGCAAAAACAACAAGCCACATTTTTACTTTAACAGTGTTGTTTGAAATAAAGCCAGCTGGAAGCCATTTCAGAAGTATTCTCCGGCTGGTTCTTATGTTCAGAATGAGAATGCTGGTTTGATCTGGTTTCAGGTACGGCAGGAATACTGTGTTGGCTGCTTATCTTAGATACCCGAATACACTTCAGACTCAGAAATTTGGACTAAAGGCAATGGAATAATAGCATATTACACACACATGTAACATAATACATGTTCAATCTAATTCAATTATGTGCATATCTAATTCAGTAAGTAATGTCCAGTTACTCCTAATCTTCTCAGATAAAATAGCTATTTTGCGTGCATTTGGACATTTTTGTATCATTAAGTCTAGGGATGCATACTATTCCGGTATCATATTGGTAATCAAAAAAAATAAATAAATAAATTTTTTTTTTAATAGTATTGGTAAATTTTTGGATTTATATCGGCCAGTATTAGATATGTAATTATGCATGCTCATTTTCCATGTTTTTACATTTAGATTTCCTTTAAAGGGTACATAACACACAGTTTCTGCTAATCTCATGTTAATTTTGAGTACCTATAGAGTAGCATTGCATCCTTCATATCTCTGAAGAGTCTTTAGTTTTATCAGATTACACCTGGAGGCGTGCCGTGCAGCGCTACCGACGACTTCCGTAACCTGAATGAAGCACGTTGATGGGCATGCTCTTGCTCTCGGTTGATGTGTGAGCGTGCGCTCTTCCAAGAGAAGTGCCCATACAAGGAATTTACAAGGGCTTTATGACGTCATACAGGGCCATACTCGGAAAAAAAAAACTTTCTGAAACTTATATGAACCCTGAAGGGGTGTATTTGGCAAATACTCATGTTTAGCATGAGAATCCAACTATTTAACAGTGTAAACAAGTCAGAATGCATAAAATAACATTAGACATCCCCTTTAATGCTCACTTAAAGCTAATCTTTAACTCTTTCCCCGCCAGTGTTTTTTTTAGGTTGAATATTTTGTATGAATATGTGAACGTGCAATATATCAAAAGAAAGAATGTCTCGGTTACGTATGTAACCCTCGTTCCCTTTCGTTCAGTCACTCCGAGTAATGTCAGTGACTGACGAATGGGGGTTTCGCCTAGAAGCCTATCATCTTCGAGATCTAGAAAACGCCCAATGGCAGTGCCAATGCCATGGGCATGCGGAATTTGCATTGCGTAACTTCGCCCCACAGCGTGGGTATATAAGGAAGTACGCTGGCAACATCGCATTATGTTTACCTGCTGAGGAGCCAAGACTGAACTCCCGGCCGTTCCAGTGGTACAGCGGAAGTGGCAGAGGGACGTTACATCTCCGTTCCCTCCTCAGGGAACGAGGGTTACATACGTAACTGAGACGTTCCCTTTCGTTCAGTCACTCCGAGTAACGTCAGTGACTGACGAATGGGGGTCCCAATGTAATCACGCCACTCGGCTGTCATCCAGTGCCCTGCGTAAGCGTGAGCTCCCTGTCGTAAGCTAGTACGGATGAAGGGCTCCCACTTAACACAGGAATACCAAGGTACACTGGGAAGCATATTCCAGGTGGAAGTATGCGCCAAGTGCCTGCCCGTAGGGAGGACTTAAAGATACCCATATGACCCGCGAGGGGCTGTATATGGAAGAACTCTGGAGTAACCAGCCGAAGGTGGAAGAAATACACATGCTCGGAGAGGCTTACAGTGGAAATACACATGTGGGGGTCGCCCATAGGGGGAACCATGCACACGGTGGCACCTAGCCTAACACGAGGGCCTGGCCGAGTGGGCAGACGCACTGGTGTCGGCATCGACAGTGCTGGAGGAACTCAGGGCTTCAGGAACTCACCTGAGGAAATATCGCACGTATCCAGTCCGTGGAGTGGAATGGCGAGCAAGCGAAGACACCTGAGCCTAGTCCATTACCGGCCACTAGTAGAGGCGAGTACAAGAGAGGACACTGGCTCCACTCGGAGATTATATAATCTGGCGAATATGTTGGGTGTCGCCCAGCCTGCAGCTCTGCAGATATCTGTTAGCGAGGCGCCATACTCCGGGTGGAGTGCGCCCTGACCCCTAGGGGGCATGCCAAGACAATGGCGTCCACTATCCAGTGAGACAACCTTTGCTTGGAGAGAGCCTTTCCCTTCAGCTTCCCACCATAACAGACAAAGAGCTGGTCTGAGGTCCTGAAACACTGCGTTCTGTCTACGTAAGCACGGAGGGCGCGTACTGGACAGAGCAGTGCCAAGGCTGGGTCTGCCTCCTCCAAAAGCAGCGCTTGCAGGTTCACCACCTGGTCCCTGAACGGAGTGGTGGGAACCTTGGGCACATATCCAGGCCGGAGTCTCAGGAACACGTGAGAGTTGCCCGGCCCGAATTCCAGGCACGCTTCGTCAACCGAAAATGCCTGCAGGTCCCCTACCCTCTTGATGGAGGCCAATGCGATCAGGAGCGTTGTCTTCATCGACAGGAACTTAAGCTCGACTGACCACAATGGCTCAAAGGGAGCCCTCTGCAGAGCATCTAAAACTACTGAGAGGTCCCAAGAGGGTACGAGGGGAGCGCAAGGAGGATTTAGTCTCCTGGCCCCCCTCAGGAACCTGATGACCAGGTCGTGCTGACTTACCTTCTTGTTCTCCACAAGGTCGTGGTCGGCTGATATAGCGGCCACATAAACCTTCAGGGTGGAAGGAGACAGCCTTCGTTCCATCCCTTCCTGGAGAAACGAGAGCACGGACCCGATCGGGCATTTCCAGGGGTCTTCTTGGCGAGAAGAGCACCAGGTGACGAAGAGGTTACACTTCAACACATAGGCGTTTCTGGTAGACTCGGCCCTAGCGGAAGTGATGGCAGCCACCACCTGAGATGGTAGGGTACTCAAACCTGCCGCGTCCCATCCAGGAGCCACACGTGGAGGTTCCAAAGATCGGGACGCGGGTGCCAAAGGGTGCCCCGTCTCTGAGAAAGGAGGTCCTTCCTCAGAGGAATCGACCAGGAAGGGGCTGTCGCAAGGAGTACGAGTTCGGAGAACCAGGTCCGGCCGGGCCAATACGGGGCGACCAAAAGGACCTGTTCCTTGTCCTCCCTGATCTTGCACAGAACCTGTGCGAGAAGGCTCACTGGGGGAAACGCATACTTGCGGAGGCCCCGCGGCCAGCTGTGCGCCAGAGCATCCGTGCCGAGAGAGCCCTCGGTCAGGGAATAAAACAGGCGGCAGTGGGAAGAGTCGTGGGAGGCAAACAGATCTACCTGTGCGTCGCCGAACTGTTTCCAAATCAGCTGAACCGTCTGGGGATGGAGTCTCCATTCTCCAGGAAGTGGCGACTGTTCTCAAGGTAGGAAGACCATTCTCAAACTGGCAATCAACGTGAGCGTCGAGTCTGAGGAGGAGGGGGCGGAGAAACAACCCTCTACTTTATTTTGAACTTGGACTGCAGTACCCCTTTCAACCACTAGCTGTCAATATTACATACTGCACCTTTAAAGACTACCACCTTTAAAGAGTGTTCTGACGAATAATACCTATCAGATTGTGCTACCAACACTATAGTTGCATTGTTTTAAGGGTAGGTTTAGGGTAGGGGTACGCATGGACATTTAACAAAGCCTCAAACCACATGAATATGATGCTGGTAGCACAATCTGATAGATAGCATTTTTCGCTATCGAATTGTGCTACCTACTGTTTTAATTGGGAGGTAGCACAATCTGAGCGGGTAGCACAAATTGTCAGCTGGATCAGATTCAGAACAATGATCAAAACATAGATGGGGTAGATTGAGTCCATCAACACCCCCAAAGCTTTACAGTCATACCTTGACTGGGGGGGGGGGGGAGGTTTGCATAACCAAAGAAATTCTTTGGTTATGCAAACCGATTGTTGTAGCAGCTGTCCGGGTGGCTGGTCTCAGACGATCTTGGAGGTCCTGGGCTGGTGTGGTTACACGTGGTCTGCGGTTGTCTGCCGGTTGGATATACTGCCAAATTCTCTGAAACGCCTTTGGAGACGGCTTATGGTAGAAAACTGAACAGTCAATTCACGGGCAATTCACATTCCTGCAGTCAGCATGCCAATTGCACGCTCCCTCAAAACTTGCGACATCTGTGGCATTGTGCTGTGCGATAAAACTGCACATTTTAGAGTGGCCTTTTATTGTGGCCAGCCTAAGGCACACCTGTGCAATAATCATGCTGTCTAATCAGCATCTTGATATGCCACACCTGTGAGGTGGATGGATTATCTCGGCAAAGGAGAAGTGCTCACTAACACAGATTTGTGAACAATATTTGAGAGAAATAGGCCTTTTGTGTACATAGAAAAAGTCTTAGATCTTTGAGTTCAGCTCATGAAAAATGGGGGCAAAAACAAAAGTGGTTTTTTTTTTTTTTTTAAAAACACTTTTATAAAGAAAAGCGTTTATAATTTTGTTCAGTGTATGTGTGTGTTTGTCAGCTGGTTGGAGGTGTGAGCTATATTTGCTTTCAGCCACTCTTTACAGCACACGTTGCATAAGTGTGCGAGACTGTCAGAGCACTTCATCACACAGGCTTTTTGGTAAATGCAAATGCAGGGCTTGATTCTCCCTTGCTCAGGTGTCACCCTCTTCAAGAGTCAAGGTGAGACAGGGAGAGGCAGACAGGAAAAATCTTGTTCTACTAGGCCAGTATGAGCTCTCAAAGTAGAAACCTGGACCTACCGTTTAGGGTTCACTTTTTAGATGCTTCAATATGTTGATATTGTACGTTTTTGTTGAAAGGTTTGCATTTTAGATGCTTCAATAAGGTGATATCTGTCAGAAAACACAGACTTGCAGAAGTAGTGAGAAACAACAAGTTTTATTCAACACAGGTGATTGGTAATATATTGCAGGTAGACAACAACCATGAAGATGATGATGATGATGATGATGATGATGAAGAAACGTTGCACCACACGCACCCTACACACCAGTATAACACGGAGTACTGAACTAATGAGAAGTTTCCTCTTACAGGGAGTTGGTGAACTGGAGACTAAAAATGGAAGACTGGATACTCTGGCGACAAGGAGACGAACACAGAGTATCCACAACTTGGGTGAGTCTTAGTTGAGACCAGACAATGATGGTGAGTGTGGTGCAGGCTTTTGTTAAGGGTGCTGATGAGTGTGGTGATTGGTGGCAGGTGGTTGTAATCAGTACTCCGGTGAGAGTGAGCGTTGTGAGGGAGTGAAGGTGGATCCCTGACAATAGAGGGTATGCACGTGACGTCACCGTCGGCCAGAGTGACTGCGAGTACACCCACTGATTGGCAAAAAGACTGAGAGGTAGCATTGGTTTGCAGTGTGAATGCCGCGAAAAACACACAAAACCAGGCCCGGCGCCAGAGGGGGGGTCGGGGGGTCTTGGCCCCCCCCTTGGACATCCCTGTGACCCCTACTATTGCCGCACCGAGGGGGACGGACCTGATAATAGCATGTAATTTTCTCACTCAAACCACTGCCGCCTGCTGCTTCTGCTACTGATTGCTTTTAGAGGGAAAAGCTGCCCATAACTGCTGGTCTAGGATCTGTTTTCTTTGTAATAATAGCATATTATTAGTGAAGAAGAGTTGGCAAAAGATCCAGTGCGTATCTGTATTTGTACTTGTCAAATGATTCAATTTCCAACGTGTTTTCACTTCGGTGAGTAATAGGGTTGGGTAGAACTCGATACTTTTAAGGGGACCGAGTACCGATTCACATTAAATCAATTGGTACCAAATTTCGGTACCTGAGAACGCATCTGGTGATATAGACTAGTGTCTGTGAATATTAAACAGCAAAAAGACTAATTAAATACGAATCCTGTGAGAATCCTCTGTGAATGAATGGCGCTGACGCGCAGTTTAATTTACCTCACACACACACACACACACACACACACACAGAATCGCGTGTGACGGTCGCGTTTCCATCTCATACGAGGACATGAATGCATGACCGTCATCTCCAGAGCCGCTCTGAGAGTCACTTCATCAGCATTTTACCGTTTCATTTGAGAAAAACTACCGTCATGTCATAAACACACAGAAACTCAAAGGTATTCATGGCAACCTGTCAAAATAAAAGTTTGGTTTAACTTGACAAATATATTACTGTTGTACAGTAGATTTAGATACGTCTCAGTGTAATAATAATACTAACACTAATATAATAATAATAAATTATCAAAACTTTATTTTGTAAGTAATAAATCACAATTGTTCTTCCATGTTTTAATTTTAACAGTATAAAGCTCAGTTGTGCAGCACTTTGTTTGACAAAAAAAAAATAAATTAATGTTTTATGGCTTCATTTGATTACCAGAAAATATACAACACAGAATTTGTGGGAAATCTTTTCATAGAAATTGAATTATAAAGAAAAAAAAATAATATGGTTGTTTTTATGAATTCAATTAATTAAGTAGCTAGTAGCCTACAATTTACTGGTAAATATTACAGTAAACAAACATAACAGACAATGGCAGACAGAGACCAAGGCAGCTCTGGCATAATGTCAATAACACTTCTATAAATGACTTACAGTTTCTGCACAGTTATTGATGTATCCCTAAAGTACCGAAAAAAGGTACCGGTACCCGGAACCGAATTTCAGGTACTAGTACCGGTACCGGTTAAAATGTGAACGGTACCCAACCCTAGTGAGTAATGTAGCCAATCACAGACATGTTTGTTGATTTCTTGAATGTAATGGCCAATCACAGGTGTTGAAGTTAGAATCCACTCAACGCTCGAGTTTTTGTCCAGTGCTGAGTTCTGCACACTCACAAATCTTCTCTAACAAAGTGTAGACATTATGTAAATAAGAGATTCATTGTGTGCGTCAGCTTCACTGATTAATATATCGGAACTTTGTGAGATCGCATTCATTGAATGAGATCTTTGGTAAGTTGTAAGGAACACTATATTGAGTCCAACCTTTAGTTTAAACTGATAACCATTTGTTTTACTCATGTTTTCCCCTATTAAATCCAGTCATGCAGCAGCTTTTCTGCCACTCAGCCACTCAGCCACATTGAGGGGGCGTGTTCCGGCGGGAAAGTGACGCCAATGCATACCCTCTATATTGTACGTTTTTCATGTTTAGGGCCTAAGACACACTAGACGATTTTCAAATCTTAACCGTTTTTTTAAAACTGTGGGAAACCACAGACATAATGGCAGTTTCAACCAATTTTTAGCAATATAATCCTCCGAATGCACACACTAGAAGGTTCGTCCGGACCACGAGACCACACACTTGTCGAACATTTTCACAGTGAGACGAGATCTCACAGAGACTTGTGAGATCAAATGTGACTTGAGAAGAAAAAATGGAGGACGATCAATGTTGTTAGCTGGTTTTCTTGGCATGAGTTTTGTTTTATGGGGAAAAAAAAAACAAAGAAAAAAATAATAATATGGGTGGATTTGGGATTTGGGATAAAATAATCATAATGACACCACACAATTGAAGATTTTTTTGGACAAAAAGTCACCCCCCGATCGCTTGGGGGTGCAAATCGGGCCTAAAATCTGTCTTAAAATCTTCAAGTGTGTGGCCAGCCTGAGGGTTAACGCTTTAGATGCTTCAATATGTTGAAATTGTATGTTTTTATGTTTAAAGGTTTGCATTTTAGATACTTCAATAAGGTGATATTGTATGTTTTTTTATACATTAAATGTGTAACATTTTAGATGCTTCAATAAGGTGATATTATATGTTTTTCACATGTTTAAGGGTTTGCGTTTTAGATGCTTCAATATGTTGATATTGTACGTATTTCATATGTTAAAGGGTTTGTGTTTTAGATGCTTCAATATGTTGATATTTTACATTTTTAATATGTTAAAGGGTTTGCGTTTTAGATGCTTCAATATGTTGATATTTTACAAAGTACATTTTTAATATGTTAAAGGGTTTGTGTTTTAGATGCTTCAATATGTTGATATTGTATGTTTTTCATATGTTAAAGGGTTTGTGTTTTAGATGCTTCAATATGTTGATATTGTATGTTTTTCATATGTTTAAAGGCCCATTCACACCAAGGATGATGACTGTAAAGATAACGATAAAGATAGAGTTCTAAAAATCATTCTCAATATTAAAGAATAGCAGAGTTCATACCACAGCTATAAAGATAACGGCACATAGAAACGATATGGTTGGAATCACTTTCAGAAAGATTTTATCCAGCTAATGAACGATAAAAACATTGACAGCCGATCAGAATCCATCTTGCTGTAACGAGCTCATTTAAAGTGACAGGCCTTAAGGGTTTACGCTTTAGATGCTTCAGTAAGTTGATATGGTATGCTATGGTATGGTATGGTATAAATGTATGAATATAGAACAGAGAGACATGGTACTTCAGCTCTTGTACATGGATGTCTATCATCTCTTATCATCCTCCTGTATATGAGAACAGACTCATCATCTGGCTCACTGTAAAGGGAAATGAAGCAATCAAAGAGTGAATTCAGTCTCAATCAAATCGATTTTTCTATTCATGGAACAATAGATCCTCTTTCATGTAATCAGCTGCCATGCCATCTTCTCTCTTTCTCATAGAGAAGAGCCATTATGTAATCCCAACCACCGCTGTTGAGTTCATCTGCAGTCTCTTTGTTCCTCATGCTTCTTTCTGATTGGTGCCTTTTTGGCCAATCAGCTTCGGAAGCCAAAATGAGTGCTACGGATCGGTTACTGAAGATAAGGTAACAATTTATCAGGTGTCAATGGAATGAAGTGCAAATCAAGGAAGGTTTCTTGGTTTTAATTGAGTTTCAATGAATTAATTAAGGGCTTGTTTTATGTGGCAAAGACAATATGACAGTGCTGGCAATAAGAACCAGAAATACAAGCTGTTGCTGTTGGGAATATCGTTGTGTGTGGGTTGTTTTTGCTGATCTTAAGTCAGTTTTGAGGTGAGCTATATTTGTGTTGAGGTTAAGGCTTGGGGAAGCTGGTCACAGACCAGTGCAGGAGGCCAACATTAAATAATGGTTTCTCTTGCTGACAGTGCAAGTGTCAATATTCAGCTCCAGTGTGAGAGACAGCCCAACCAAAGCCTTTCTCTTTGCAGACCGTTTCACCTTTGTCCTTTGATTTGATTTTGTAGAATGTGTGCAGTGGCCTTGACTGAGACCCGGAATCCTCCTGATCCCTCCCTTCACTTTTCCCATCATTTCCCAGAGAGTGAGAGAGACTAGAAGAGAATAAAAGAGGTGGACTTGTGTGTGTGTGACTGAGAGTGCATGAAGTCAGGTATGTTGGTGGAGCTTGTCTTAAAAAATACATTTTATCATATTTGGCATCTCAATGCAGTGGGGTAGCGGTGACTGATGAGTCACTTTGACAAACTGATCCAGTTTTATCCAGATAAACCAGACACTGTTATTGTATTCAGTCAGATGTAGATGTGTGACACAGGAGGGAGGGGATGCTTCATTTTGCTGTCAGTGACACTGACCCATCACTAACCCAGCAGATGGGTAGATGGGTACACAAACCTGCTCAACCTAGCGTATTGACAGAAACATAACACTCTTTACTGTTCATTGAGGATATACAGTATATATATATATATATACACTCACCTAAAGGATTATTAGGAACACCTGTTCAATTTCTCATTAATGCAATTATCTAATCAACCAATCACATGGCAGTTGCTTCAATGCATTTAGGGGTGTGGTCCTGGTCAAGACAATCTCCTGAACTCCAAACTGAATTTCAGAATGGGAAAGAAAGGTGATTTAAGCAATTTTGAGCGTGGCATGGTTGTTGGTGCCAGACGGGCCGGTCTGAGTATTTCACAATCTGCTCAGTTACTGGGATTTTCACGCACAACCATTTCTAGAGTTTACAAAGAATGGTGTGAAAAGAGAAAAACATCCAGTATGCGGCAGTCCTGTGGGCGAAAATGCCTTGTTGATGCTAGAGGTCAGAGGAGAATGGGCTGACTGATTCAAGCTGATAGAAGAGCAACTTTGACTGAAATAACCACTCGTTACAACCGAGGTATGCAGCAAAGCATTTGTTAAGCCACAACACACACAACCTTGAGGCGGATGGGCTACAACAGCAGAAGACCCCACCGGGTACCACTCATCTCCACTACAAATAGGAAAAAGAGGCTACAATTTGCACGACCTCACCAAAATTGGACAGTTGAAGACTGGAAAAATGTTGCCTGGTCTGATGGGTCTCGATTTCTGTTGAGACATTCAGATGGTAGAGTCAGAATTTGGCGTAAACAGAATGAGAACATGGATCCATCATGCCTTGTTACCACTGTGCAGGCTGGTGGTGGTGGTGTAATGGTGTGGGGGATGTTTTCTTGGCACACTTTAGGCCCCTTAGTGCCAATTGGGCATCGTTTAAATGCCACGGCCTACCTGAGCATTGTTTCTGACCATGTCCATCCCTTTATGACCACCATGTACCCATCCTCTGATGGCTACTTCCAGCAGGATAATGCACCATGTCACAAAGCTCGAATCATTTCAAATTGGTTTCTTGAACATGACAATGAGTTCACTGTACTAAAATGGCCCCCACAGTCACCAGATCTCAACCCAATAGAGCATCTTTGGGATGTGGTGGAACGGGAGCTTCGTGCCCTGGATGTGCATCCCACAAATCTCCATCAACTGCAAGATGCTATCCTATCAATATGGGCCAACATTTCTAAAGAATGCTTTCAACACCTTGTTGAATCAATGCCACGTAGAATTATGCACTGTGTATTCTGACACCTTTCTATCAGAACCAGCATTAACTTCTTGAGCAATTTGAGCAACAGTAGCTCGTCTGTTTGATCGGACCACATGGGCCAGCCTTTGCTCCCCACGTACATCAATGAGCCTTGGCCGCCCATGACCCTGTCGCAGGTTCACCACTGTTCCTTCCTTGGATCATTTTTCATAGATACTGACCACTGCAGACTGGGAACACCCCACAAGAGCTGCAGTTTTGGAGATGCTCTGACCCAGTCGTCTAGCCATCACAATTTGGCCCTTGTCAAACGCTCTCAAATCCTTACGCTTTACCATTTTTCCTGCTTCTAACACATCAACTTTGAGGACAAAATGTTCACTTGCTGCCTAATATATCCCACCCACTAACAGGTGCCGTGATAAAGAGATAATCAGTGTTATTCACTTCACCTGTCAGTGGTCACCTGTCATATATATATATATATATATATATATATACACAATCTAAAAAATGCTGGGTTGTTTCGACTCATGCTTGGGTCAAATGTGGACAAACCCAACCATTGGTTTAAATTAAACAGTTTAAACCTATAGGTTCATTTAAACCAATGGTTGGGTTTGTCCATATTCGACCCAAACATGGATAGAAACCTTTTTTTAATTTTTTGCATGATGTACCCTACTAAAAAAAATTATATTAATTATATATGACCATGTTAAAATGTTCTAAAATTATTTTAATTGATTGATGAATTTTTACTGATAATATAACTTTATAATAAATAAGGTGATCTGGGCTAATCTGCCTGAATACAACTGTTGTTTTATTATCCAAAATTGCAGCTGTAGGCCAGTGCATGTATCAGGAGTTGGATCACATTTGTTTGCATTTTCTTTTGTGTTTCAACTAGAATGGATATCAAACTGCAAAAAAGATAGGATAGATTTGACCGCAGATCGAGCTATGAATGGTATAGAAAACATTGGTTTTAACACTTTAACACAACAAAACTGTCAAAATAACAAATTCCAGTTGTGGATCATCACTTATTGTAACACATGGAGAAATGAAAGCATTACATTGCAATTTTTATAAAGTGTAAATATGATGGTCTCAATAAAAGTGCATATGAGGCAAAGTCTGGAAGACCATCTCAATCTCACACTTTTTTTCCTACTCTCTTTTTCTTCTCTGATTTGAATCTCATGATGATATTCTTGGCTCTTTAACGAAGCAGATTCTGTATTGTTAATTACTGATCCAAGCAGAAAAACTTCATCTGAAACTCTGACCTGTGTAGTTCAGACCAAAGGGGATACTGAACAACTCGACCCGTCCCTTCAGCCTTTCAGTCATTTTTTATTCAGCCCTTTTAATCACCTCATCGAAGTTTGACCTTCCTCTGTGCTTCCGTTGCCTACCTTTTGATGCTTCAAACAGATACTGTAAGAATCAGCAAGCGATGAATATGAAAACGGTGGTAAATCTTATGGGAGAAGAAGGAGGGGGAGCAAAAGGAAGTTGGGAGGAATTAAAAAGCAGCAACTACTGTGGAGTTTGTGGAGGTGGATTTGTACTTTCCGACGCTTTCATTGCAAGCCACATACACATTCTGCAGTCTGACCTTGTATCTCTATAGTTTAATTCTCCACTGGATATAATCATTAGTATTCCAAGATGAAAATTCATCAAGACAGCTGGAATATATTGAAATGCTTTTAATATATAATCTCAGTAGTGTGGGCAATGCTAAGACTGAAAGAATGTGCCATAAAATTAAATGGTAGTCTTTTGCTATTAGAACATATCCAGATTCAAGCTGGTGGAGAAGCTATATATCAGTTTGAATTGATAGTGAATTATTATAATAATATTCTTCAATATACAGAAACACTGGCATATTCTTGATGCTTCTTCAACAGCAATAAAAGAATCATTAAGTGAAATTGGAATCAGAACTAGAATTTTATATATTCAGAATTCTGAGTGCTCTATCGACATGTGGTTGAAATAATTGCAAGTTACTTCAAAAATAATGAAATTAGTTTTTGTTTTGTTTCGATTAGTTTTGCTTTGTTTTGTTGATGCGGCTAAAACAATTGTAAGTTACTTCTGGAGGAACTGTTTTTTTTTTTTTTTTTTTTTTTTTTTTTGGATGTGGTTGAAACAATTGCAAGTGACTTGTGGGTCAGTGTATCTTTTGGTCATTTGATTTTCCTTTTAGAAACGGGTATTAAAAAACAAAAAACGGCTCCTTTTTCGTTTTTTCATTTTTTAAACAAAACAAAAAACAAGAATTCAGCTTGATATATACCCAAGTCAATGCATTATTCTTTCCTTTTTGTGTTAGTGTTTAAAATATTTAATTTACAACTAATTATATTGATTTATATCTTAATTTATTTATTTTTTTAAACACTGGGCAACCGGGGTGGACAGGTGCCATATATCCTGCCATACCCAGAGCTGATGCAAAGCGTAGATGAATTTATATCTACACAGAAGAAAGCCCTGTCTAGGCTCTGCCCCGGGACAGGTTGTGTCGGGCCATTCGTTAGTCTGGTTGTTTGATGAATAAAAAATGAAATATATTTGCAATAAAACGCGTTAAGAAGCCGTACAGCTGTAGCAGCGCAGGACTTTTATTCTGCTGTGCGGAACTGAGGAAGAACTGTTGACCAATCAGCAGAAAGGGGCATATAATTCCCGCCCACGTCTAGAAATCGAATATTCAAGCCGTTTATTCATTTTTCTACCTCTGAACGAAAAACGAAAAATCAAGCTGAATTCTTGTTTTTCGTTTTGTTTAAAAAAAATGAAAAAACGAAGAAGTAGCCGTTTTTTGTTTTTTAATACCCGTTTCTAAAAGGAAAATCAAATGACCAACAGATACACTGACCCGGGAGGAACTGTTTTGTTTTGTTTTGTGAAAGAACGTTGTTTTTTTGTTTTGTTTTGATTAGATTTTTTGTTTCGCTTTGTTTTGTTGACGTGGTTGAAACAATTGCAAGTTACTTCTGGAGGAACTGTTTTGTTTTGTTTTGTGAAGGAACTTAGTTTTTTTGTTTTGTTTCGATTCATTTTTGTTTTGCTTTGTTTGGTTGATGTGGTTGAAACAATTGCAAGTTACTTGTGAAATATTTTTTTAGTTGTTTTTAGTTTTGCTTTGTTTTGTTGACATGGCTGAAACAATTGCAAGTTCCCTTTCAGTCAGTACACTACGAGTTACGTCAGTTACTGACGAAATGGGGGTTTCGCTTAGAAGCCAATCGCCTTTGAGCTCTACAATATGAGCCAATGGCATGAAGATGCCATGGGTCTGCGGAATTTGCATAACGCAACCCCGCCCCACCACGTGGGTATAAAGGGCGTTGCGTGGCAATCTCGCATTATGTTTCTGCTTCAGAGCCGAGTGTTACTGCCTGAGCGTTTTCCTCTTCAAGACGAGTGTCTCTCCAGAGTGTTGGTGTTACAGCGCGTTCTAGCGAGTTCCACATTCCTGTCTGATCTGTGCAGTGATCTAGCACAGCGTGTGTGTTCTCCCTAGGCGCTTCGGCATTCTGCAGAGCAAAAACTCTTCTTTAAAAGAGCTGCACGCGGCACGTCTGTTTCAAGATGTCTCGCCCGTGCTCCGTTCCTGGGTGCGGTCGGCTGGTTCCTCCGTTTGACGGGCATGATCACTGTTTGGTGTGCTTGGGCCTCGTGCACGCCGAACGTGCGTTCATGGATGAGTCATGTTCCCACTGCGGGAACATGGCCATCGCAGTGTTGCGGTCAAGACTCCGTGATCTACGTGCTGGAGGGAGAGTCCCCTCTACCACACCCCAATCTATTCCCTCCACGAGTGGGAATACTTTGGCTGGTGGTCAGGGTGACTTGAGGGTGATGGTGTGGACCAACCCGATGAATCCTCCTCGGGCCACACCCCCTTCTAGCACACTGCAACCTGTGGTGTTGCCAGATGAGGGCGCAGGTGTTTCCCGTCCTGGGCCCTGCGTTTCATTTGGCGCACCGGCGGATGATACTATGTCGATCGCCGCATCACAAGGTGGGCTGGATTCCTCCAGAGATGACGATTCGGCTGTGTTGCCTCCTTCGGAAGTCCCAGCATTGTCCGAGTCTGATCCAGAGCTCACAGCCATGCTTTCCCGGGCGGCCAAGGCTCTTGGGCTTGTGTGGAACCCTCCGCCATGTCCCAAGCGCTCTCGGCTAGATGATTGGTATCTGGGGGCGGCCCGTGCCGTGCCGTCAGCCCCCAGTGCCTTTCTTCAGGAGATGGTAGCAGGGCCACTCCTTCCCCCGGTGCCCTATTCATGGTTAAAGAAAGAACTGACTTTTTCACCTCCGAGCTTCAAGAGGGCGCGGCTGGCAGTGTGCGACGCCAAGCAGCCTCGCCACTCTCGGCCCCCTCTGTCGCCAGCCCCCTGGCAGACGAGACCCCCGTGGAACGCTGGTCCTTCCCTGGTCTCCTCTGTCAGGGCGCGGAATTCGACCCTGCCCACACCTCGGGACACTCCCACGCCTCCCATGTCTGGGCCGGTCATTCCGCCTCGCTGTCCCATCGGGGGTACGCCTGTGGTCCGCATGACCCTGCTGGTACAGTTTCTGGGAGCCTGGCTAGTGCTTCCCAATCTGTCCAGCTGGCTCGCTCGCACCATCAGGTTCGGCTATGCGATTCAGTTTGCACGGTCTCCTCCCCGCTTTTGGGGAGTCCGCTATACCATGGTGGGTGGCAGTGCCCCTGTCATGCGTGCGGAGGTCGCCACCCTACTGGCGAAGGGTGCGGTCGAGATCGTCCCTCCAGCCGAGATGGAGTCCGGCTTCTACAGCCCTTACTTCATTGTACCCAAGAAAACCGGTGGGTTACGGCCAATCCTGGACCTGCGCATCTTGAACCGAACCCTTCACAGGCTTCCATTCAGGATGTTGACAGCCAAACGCATTTTCAAATGCGTTCGTCCTTTGGATTGGTTTGCAGTGATCGATCTGAAGGACGCGTACTTTCATGTCTCCATTCTTCCTCGACACAGACCATTTCTACGGTTTGCCTTCGAGGGGCAGTCTGGCCCGTCTGGGCCTTCGGGTCAACTGGGAAAAGGGCAAACTCTCCCCAGTGCAGAGGATCTCTTTTCTCGGTATGGGAATCGACTCGGTCGCCATGTACACGCAGCTTACGAGCGAGCGCGCGCAGTCACTGCTGACTTGTCTTCGCCAGTTTGAGGGCAAGAGTGCGGTTCTACTGAAATATTTTCAGAGGCTCCTGGGGCATATGGCATCCGCAGCCGCTGTAACTCCGCTCAGTTTGCTTCATATGAGACCGCTTCAGCACTGGCTTCGCGATCGAGTCCCGAGATGGGCATGGCAACATGGCACACTCCGGGTCCCAGTTACTCGGGCCTGCCATCAGACCTTCACCCCGTGGGCGAACCTCAGTTTTCTACGGGCAGGTGTTCCCCTAGAATGAGTTTCCAGGCATGTTGTTGTAACAACAGATGCCTCTGCCACGGGCTGGGGCGCCATGTGCAATGGACATGCTGCCGCGGGCTCCTGGAGAGGACCCCAGCGCCTATGGCATGTCAATTGCCTCGAGTTGCTGGCCGTACGTCTTGCCCTGCACCGCTTCCGAGCCCTGCTCAAGGACAAGCCTCAGGTGGAGGCTACCATCACTTCCGCTAGGGCCTTGTCCACGAGACAGGCCTATGCGTTGAAGTGGAACCTCTTCGTCACCTGGTGCTCTTCTCGCCGAGAAGACCCCACGGAATGGTCCGTGCTTTCCTTCCTCCAGGAAGGGTTGGAGCGAAGGCTGTCTCCCTCCACCCTGAAGGTCTATGTGGCCGCGATATCAGCTCATCATGACCTGGTGGATTCAAAAACGGTAGGTCAGCACGACCTGGTCAGCAGGTTCCTTAGAGGAGCGAGGAGATTAAATCCTCCTCGTCCTCCTCAAATACCCTCTTGGGATCTTGCAGTGGTTCTATCTGCCCTGCAGAAAGCTCCCTTTGAGCCCCTGCAGTCTGTGGAGCTGAAGTTCCTTTCAATGAAAGTGGCGCTCTTGATTGCTCTGGCTTCCATCAAGAGGGTAGGGAACCTGCAGGCATTTTCGTTTTTTTTTGTTTTGTTGATGTGGTTTAAACAATTGCAAATAACTTGTGAAGGAGCTTTGTTTTTTTTTGTTTTGTTTCGATTAGTTTTTTGTTTTGCCTTGTTTTGTTTTGTTTTGTTTTGTTTTGTTTTGTTTTGTTTTAGTTTAGTCAGGGATCAAATCCTTGGCTTTAGCCACAACACCACACCACCCAGACCTTAAGTAGTCTGCAGTGCTAAGTGGTGATAAACTGTTGTGATCGTCTTATGAATAATCTCTCCTGTAGATTTATAAATCTAAGTTTACCACCACTGCACAAGGGATTGTGTTTGGCATATCTGAACATTGCCATCTTCTGTCATAAGTCACTTTGCTTACTTGATTACAGGTGATCAAACACAAACCATTAAATGCATTTGGGTCGATGGACTTGCATATCGTACATTCATGACATAATTCTATTAATCTGCATATGAATTATGAAGAGTTACACAACTTCAAAGAGCTTGTAAATCCTTGCAGCGGATGGCTGATTTATCGATTGCGCGCAGTAGAGATGCATTCTGCCATGTCCATGTAAGCTATAATGTTATTGCTAGTCATTAATCAAACCTGACAGAAACAAACTGCATCCGAACATCTTTTACTCACAGTTTAAGTCAACTATAGACAGAGAGACAAAGATAGATAGATAGAAAAAGATGAAACAGAGAGAAGGAGAGCGAGAGCCAGCTATGACAATGACGGAGTAGGTCTGTCATAAAAAGGAAAGAAAAATCAAGGTCTGGAAATTGGCCCCTCCTTCAGAAGATACAAGTACAGTACGGTGGCGAGAAAACGCTGCATTCAATCACTATCAGTCTGATCTGAACCCTAGTGTGCTGAAGGGTGGCCTTTTACTTTTAACATGCTCTATTGAATTCTCCTTTTTGGGATTTTTTTTATTCTGGGATTATTCTGATATTTTAAAATATGTAACTGTACTGACTCACATTAAAAGCACAATTCCAATATAGGCTATAATTCACTTTAGTTTTAGCTCATTATATTATTAAAAATGGGTGTAAGTGCCATTTAACCCTCACTAGGGAAAAAAATATACTGGTAAATGTGGAAATCAGAATGTATTACACTGTGTATTACAATTGTGGCAATCAGAAAATGTTATAATTAAAATAGTTTTAATTTAAATTATTACATACAATTGTTTGATTAATTAAATAGATAAAATATTTACAATTTTGTATCTGTTGATCCTTTTGTTGAATTTTCAATTTCATCTCAGAGATGAGCTCTACTTCGACATTATCCCCAAACTAACCAATTAATATTGTTAAAAACTTACTTATTATATTATTTAAAATGAGTGAAAGTGCCTTTTTCCCCTCATTGGGGAATACAATGTTAAATATGGAAATTAGAAAATGTTTGCATTTTAATTGTTTTATTTTACACATTTCTATATTTCAATTTCAATTTAGTCTCAGAGATGAGCTCTGTTTTAACTTTATCTCTGAGTTAATTATTATTTCATATTAGGTAACTGCATAATATTGCATAGGCTATCCAACCAAGCCTAAGGCTCTGCAGCACATCGTCACAAGGCAATAAAGCTGCATGATTCTGGATCAATTAGGAATCATGATTTTTTTTGTTTCAGATAGAGGTCACGATTCTCCCACAATTCTGAACAGACAACTAAACATAATAACATGTAATTTGAATTCTGTAATTAAATAATTTAATTTAAATTCAATTATGTAAGAGGTTCTGACACTTTCACAACTTTTTATCTCACAATTGCGAGTTTACATCTCATAATTCTGAATTGCGAGATATACATTTGCAATTGCGAGTTATAAAGTCAGAATTGCGAGATATAAAGTCAGAATTGCGAGTTATAAAGTCAGAATTGCATCGATATAAAGTCGCAATTACGAGTAATAAAGTCAGAATTGCGTCGATATAAAGTCGCAATTGCGAGATATAAAGTCAGAATTGCGAGATATAAAGTTGCAAGATATAAAGTCGCAATTGCGAGTTATAAAGTCAGAATTGCGTTGCTATAAAGTTGCAATTGCGAGTTATAAAGTCAGAATTGCGTCGATATAAAGTCGCAATTGCGAGTTATAAAGTCAGAATTGCGTCGATATAAAGTCGCAATTGCGAGATATAAAGTCAGAATTGCGAGATATAAAGTTGGTCGATATAAAGTCGCAATTGCGAGTTATGAAGTCAGAATTGCGTCGATATAAAGTCGCAATTGCGAGTTATAAAGTCAGAATTGCGTCGATATAAAGTCGCAATTGCGAGTTATAGTCAGAGTTGCGTTAATATAAAGTCGCAATTGTGAGTTATAAATTCAGAACTGGGTTAATATAAAGTCGCAATTGCGAGTTATAAAGTCAGAATTGCATTGATATAAAGTCGCAATTGCGAGTTATAAAGTCAGAACTGGGTTAATATAAATTCGCAATTGCGAGTTATAAAGTCAGAATTGCGTTGATATAAAGTTGCAATTGCGAGTTATAAAGTCAGAATTGCATCGATATAAAGTCGCAATTACGAGTTATAAAGTCAGAATTGCGTCGATATAAAGTCAGAATTGCGTTGATATAAAGTTGCAATTGCGAATTATAAAGTCAGAATTGCGTCGATATAAAGTCGCAATTGCGAGTTATAGTCAGAGTTGCGTTAATATAAAGTCGCAATTGCGAGTTATAAAGTCAGAATTGCGTCGATATAAAGTCGCAATTGCGAGTTATAGTCAGAGTTGCGTTAATATAAAGTCGCAATTGCGAGTTATAAAGTCAGAACTGGGTTAATATAAATTCGCAATTGCGAGTTATAAAGTCAGAATTGCGTTGATATAAAGTTGCAGTTGCGAGTTATAAAGTCAGAATTGCATCGATATAAAGTCGCAATTACGAGTTATAAAGTCAGAATTGCGTCGATATAAAGTCGCAGTTGCAAGATATAAAGTCAGAATTGCGAGATATAAAGTTGCAAGATATAAAGTCGCAATTGCGAGTTATAAAGTCAGAATTGCGTCGATATAAAGTCGCAATTGCGAGATATAAAGTCAGAATTGCGAGATATAAAGTTGCAAGATATAAAGTCGCAATTGCGAGTTATAAAGTCAGAATTGCGTTGATATAAAGTCGCAATTGCGAGTTACAAAGTCAGAATTGCGTCGATATAAAGTCGCAATTGCGAGATATAAAGTTGGTCGATATAAAGTCGCAATTGCGAGTTATGAAGTCAGAATTGTGTCGATATAAAGTCGCAATTGCGAGTTATAAAGTCAGAATTGCGTCGATATAAAGTCGCAATTGCGAGTTATAGTCAGAGTTGCGTTAATATAAAGTCGCAATTGCGAGTTATAAAGTCAGAACTGGGTTAATATAAAGTCGCAATTGCGAGTTATAAAGTCAGAATTGCATTGACATAAAGTCGCAATTGCGAGTTATAAAGTCAGAATTGCGTCGATATAAAGTCGCAATTGCGAGTTATAGTCAGAGTTGCGTTAATATAAAGTCGCAATTGCGAGTTATAAAGTCAGAATTGCATTGATATTAAGAAAAAAAGTCAGACTTGCGAGAAAAAAGTCAGAATTATGAGATATAAACTTGCAAATCTGAGGAAAAAATTCAGTCTTTTTTTCCTCAGAATTGCACTTGCTAGTTTATATCAATGCAATTCTGACTTTATATCTCGCAATTTTGACTTTAAAACTCGCAGTTGTTTATATCACAATTCTGAAAAAAAAGTCAGAATAGCGAGATGTAAACTCGCAATTGCGAGAGAAAAAAGTCTGAATTGTGAGATAAAAAGTCGCAATTACCTTTTTATTTTTATTTTTTGTAATTCTGTGGTGGAAACAAGCTTCCATAATATTATAATTGCTGCTGTCTATTTAAAAATGTTTAATTAATTTGAAAGAATTATTTTTATGATTCAATGACTCATAAATACTTCACTTGTTTCATTTAATGGATGAATCAGCATTTGTGAACGAATCTCTTGAATGAATGATTCAGTGACAAATACATTTTTAACAGTCACTTGTCGCCACCTAGTGGCGTAACAATGTAATTGATACAATCGTTATTTGAAGCGCCAAGTTACTTTCAAAAGGTTATTTGCTCTATTTTGATCGCTACCTTAGTCATCAGTGTTTATATATTAACTATAAACTTTTATCTGAGTATTTCTGTGATAAAATAAATAATTGTAACACAGAAATAAAGATACTATGCGCCAACACAGACTTGAATGTTCCGATGTGATTTTGTCAAAGTTTAATAGACACAGGCTCACGTGGGTGTTTGAATCGAAATCACAATCTTTTAACGATTAATCGTGCAGCTCTACAAGGCAATCTGTAAACAGTACCTAGAACTTGGGCAGCATATAATTCAGTGTGACTGAACAGTCTAGGAAGATTACCTAGCAATGTCAGCATAAGCTTCATATTAATATTAATATTCATGAGCTCCGCCTTCTCCATGTAGTGATGCCACAATCCATCTTCATAGACAGCAACTCATACAAACAGCACATAGCGCACTGGAGATTTGATTTACATTTGGTTTTAGTAAAGTTTGGCGTTGGCTTTTTAAGCGAACAACATGGAACTCTAAGCATAAAAATACATAACACACAAATATAAATACAATTTCATTCAGGACAAATGAGGTGTCTTAGAAGGCAACAAAATTATGCTCCTTACCTTTGAAAAACATCTTAAAGGACAAGTCTGTGAGATGAGGACATTGATCTTAGGTGCCACCCTGTGATGTCAGCAGTAAGTCTGCGTTTCCTGTTTGATTCTGAGCACCACACTGCTTTAATTTCCATGTTTATGAGAACATGAGTACAGCAGTTTTGGGCATACAGTATTAAAGTCCCCCTAAGGATATTTTGTGTACTAGATCAAATGTATGTAAATATTTCTGGATTGCTGCATTTTTAAAGCCTTTAACATGTTTATTGATTTGTTCTCCAGGAAATATGTTCTTCTCAGCATTATGATGGGGCGCGGATCCATAAACATTGGCCCTGGATGTATGTATTAACATTTAACCGAAGCAAAAGTAACTGATTCAAGCACATTTATGTCGGCGGTGGGGGCGGTCGGACGTCCTGTCAGCGCTACTCCACAAACACCTTCCCCGTTTTCCCATCGAACACATAACCGATTACAAGCAAGTGCTTTGCCAGTAGCAAACTCTGCTCTAGATTTGGCAGTGCACTCATTTCCATGGAAACCCCTCCTTTACACACACTCTCGGATGTGTCGGTTTTCACCCCTCTCGTGCGCGTTTGAGCGGCGATCGGTGTGCTCAGTCACATGTTTCTGTAAAACCACATCTGAAGACAGACCGCGGAGCTTCACCAATTGCGTTTAATGGGAAAATCTGTCCAGCTCTTGATTAAATCACATCTTTAGTTGTTTATTTTAATGCTGTGAGTGGGTAAATTACACCTCATCCACTATGAGGAGGAAAAGTAATCTAAATTTCTTAAAATGGGGGGAATAACTAATGAACTGTTTTCAGATTGCAATTGATTTCCTCTGACAGCAGTGTTAAGAAAATGTAGTGTTTACCAAGCATACACCTTTAGAGGAAAATGGACTTCAAAGGGAAAAGGCTTTTAGGAATCTTCACACAGCTCTATACACCAACAATTCGTAGTGTCCATATAAGTTTAAAAAATGATATATAATAAAACACCATAATTTAAAAGCACTTTAAGTCTCATAAAAGGTCACACATTATCTACTGTAATGTAATATTAGATAGATAGCGCTTGAACAGACAAAAACACACAAAATTATGCCAAAATGCCAGTTTTGTCGAGTATCCTCACAAGTGGAGTTTTAAATGAGACAAATTAAGTCTTAAATTAACTTAAGAGTTGTGAGAAAATGGATGCGTGTCAGATCTGGGTCATGTGCATCAGGTCTTAAAGTGACAGCAGTCTAATAAACCTGCTGCTGTCTGTCATTAATGTTAATCAAAGAACAAAAGAAAAAGAGAAAATCACACTGCTCTTGACTGAATAACGTTTGTAGCGTTAATAAGGGTTAATCTATATTTAATTTATACCTACCTGAAAATCTTAAAGCACTGTTTACAAGGTTACATGGGTCAAAAACAAAGAAAACAATAACTTTTTGTGTTTTTTAACAAAAATCTGAACAGGTCTGACTGGGGCAATAGAAAAAATGGAGCCCTGATATACTGAAGGTCATATAGGTAAATGTGGCATTTATTACAATGGGTTTATATGAAGATTGTTTTAAATTCACTTAACCCTTTCATGCATGTTTTATGCAATTATGACAACCTCAGTCAGGATTTTTTAAATTGCTCTTAGGGCATGAAATGTGCATTATGTAATCAGATTACTTTTTGATCTAAAGAGTAAAGTAATGCATTACAAGTAATGTGCATTACGTAATCAGATTACTTTTTGATCTAAAGAGTAAAGTAATGCATTACAAGTAACGTGCATTATGTAATCAGATTACTTTTTGATGTAACGAGTTAAGTAATACATTACAAGTAACGTGCATTATGTAATCAGATTACTTTTTGATGTAACGAGTTAAGTGATGCATTACAAGTAACGTGCATTACGTAATCAGATTACTTTTTGATCTAAAGAGTAAAGTAATGCATTACAAGTAATGTGCATTATGTAATCAGATTACTTTTTGATCTAAAAAGTAATGCATTACAAGTAACGTGCATTATGTAATCAGATTACTTTTTGATCTAAAGAGTAAAGTAATGCATTACAAGTAACGTGCATTACGTAATCAGATTACTTTTTGATGTAACGAGTTAAGTAATGCATTACAAGTTACATGCATTACGTAATCAGATTACTTTTTGATGTAACGAGTTAAGTAATACATTACAAGTAACGTGCATTATGTAATCAGATTACTTTTTGATGTAACGAGTTAAGTAATGCATTACAAGTAACGTGCATTACGTAATCAGATTACTTTTTGATCTAAAGAGTAAAGTAATGCATTACAAGTAATGTGCATTACGTAATCAGATTACTTTTTGATCTAAAGAGTAAAGTAATGCATTACAAGTAACGTGCATTATGTAATCAGATTACTTTTTGATGTAACGAGTTAAGTAATACATTACAAGTAACGTGCATTATGTAATCAGATTACTTTTTGATGTAACGAGTTAAGTAATGCATTACAAGTAACGTGCATTACGTAATCAGATTACTTTTTGATCTAAAGAGTAAAGTAATGCATTACAAGTAACGTGCATTATGTAATCAGATTACTTTTTGATGTAACGAGTTAAGTGATGCATTACAAGTAACGTGCATTATGTAATCAGATTACTTTTTGATCTAAAGAGTAAAGTAATGCATTACAAGTAACGTGCATTACGTAATCAGATTACTTTTTGATGTAACGAGTTAAGTAATGCATTACAAGTTACATGCATTACGTAATCAGATTACTTTTTGATGTAACGAGTTAAGTAATACATTACAAGTAACGTGCATTATGTAATCAGATTACTTTTTGATGTAACGAGTTAAGTAATGCATTACAAGTAACGTGCATTATGTAATCAGATTACTTTTTGATCTAAAGAGTAAAGTAATGCATTACAAGTAATGTGCATTACGTAATCAGATTACTTTTTGATCTAAAGAGTAAAGTAATGCATTACAAGTAACGTGCATTATGTAATCAGATTACTTTTTGATGTAACGAGTTAAGTAATACATTACAAGTAACGTGCATTATGTAATCAGATTACTTTTTGATGTAACGAGTTAAGTAATGCATTACAAGTAACGTGCATTACGTAATCAGATTACATTTTGATCTAAAGAGTAAAGTAATGCATTACAAGTAACGTGCATTATGTAATCAGATTACTTTTTGATCTAAAGAGTAAAGTAATGCATTACAAGTAATGTGCATTATGTAATCAGATTACTTTTTGATCTAAAAAGTAATGCATTACAAGTAACGTGCATTATGTAATCAGATAACTTTTTGATCTAAAGAGTAAAGTAATGCATTACAAGTGACGTGCATTACGTAATCAGATTACTTTTTGATGTAACGAGTTAAGTAATGCATTACAAGTAACGTGCATTACGTAATCAGATTACTTTTTGATGTAATGAGTTAAGTAATGCATTACAAGTAACATGCATTATGTAATCAGATTACTTTTTGATCTAAAGAGTAATGCATTACAAGTAACGTGCATTATGTAATCAGATTACTTTTTGATCTAAAGAGTAAAGTAATGCATTACAAGTAACGTGCATTACGCAATCAGATTATTTTTTGATGTAACGATTTAAGTAATGCATTACAAATAACGTGCATTACATAATCAGATTACTTTTTGATGTTACAAGTAAAGTGATGCATTGATACATTAGTATATTTTTGTAATATTAATTGAAAGTTATAATAGTATAGCGTAATTAATAAAAAAAATAATATTGTATTATTGGTGGACTTGCATCAACATGCTGTTTTGGAATCTGAGCATGGGAGTGAAATAAGCTTTTGACACATTTGAAATTTTTGTCTTTTTGTCAGAAAATGATCATATGGATTCAGAAGACTTGAAATATATTGCACAGATCATATGGACCACTTATATGATGCTTTTATATTGTAATGATGAATAGATAAAGCAATGCGCCATGTTAGACTCAAGCCAGAAGATTTTATCTTTGTCAGAATGCTGCTGGAGAGAGAGGGAGTTTGCTGCATGTCATGCTTCTCTACATATTTACTTAGTAGCTCAGGGTAGAATTTATTTTTCATTAGACTTGAATGAAAATAGCATCTTCTAGGGCCCCGTGGACATCCGCTGTTTTTAATTTACAAATTGGAAAATGCATCTCACCCATTTTGTCACTCCTGTACTCTTCTATTGTGGTGGAAATTACTCTGACTGTAGAGTGAAAGAGGGATAAAAAGAGAGGGAGAAAGGGAGAGAGAGGTGCAGTTGAGTAAAAGCCTGAAGGATGTGTGATTACTTTAAAAAACACACAGACTGAGAATTCCACGCACCATCCTTGTGGTTTTCCTGAGCTCTTGTCAGTCATCACCTCAGGCTGAGACCTGAGTGGTGTTCCCATCATGTCACTCATCATCTCCTAGAGCCAATCGGAAAATAGCCTTGTACCCTGAGGGCCAATAGGATGGCAGTGTTTCAAATGGAGCAGGTGTAGGCTATGTAGGACACTGTGGTTTTATGCAGCTTTGCTGAAAATGGAACCTCAGCACATTTGTTGGTGCTCCAAAACCAAACAAATGCTAAACACATTAATTAGAGGTTTGTGTCTGCATCAGTTTTTATTTGTTTTGTTTGTGTAAATATGGCTGTCAATTTAATGTTCATTTAGTGTGATTAATTTAGCATTGAATTATTTTTTACATTTTAAATTAAATTAATGTAATATAATTTTAAATGTACTCTAATATAATTTAGCCATTCTTTGTTTTTTGTTTTTTACATTTAGCCATTTAATTTAATTTAATTTAATTTAATTTAATATTTAATTTAATTTAATAATTTAGTGGCTACATCAGTACATCAGCATTAATTATTTTTTTTAAGATTTAGATATTTGAAATTTAATTAAAATGTAATCAAATTTTAAATGTAATTTAATATAATTTATTATTTGATATTATTAATATTTGAGCAGTTATTCACTGAAAGTATTCCAGTTCCATATATATATATATATATATAATTTTGAATTAAATTAAAATGTGAACTAATTTTAAATGCAGTTTAATATAATTTAGTCATTCCTTTTTTTTAAGGTTTAGCCATTTAAATATTGTGTTGCCTAAAACTAACATAATGGCATTGTTTTATAGAGCTTTATTTTTATTTTTTTATTTACACAAAATGGTACAGAATTTTGGTATTTTTCAGTTATCGGCCATAACGTGAAAATAATTATTGGCCAGAATTTTAATATTAGTGTGTCCTGATTTGACGTGTGATTAACTGCGATTAATCAATGTATCATTTTTCGACTAGATTGACAGCCCTAGTTCATTCTTCATTCCTGTCATTATTCCTCTTCACTTTCATTGACTTCTCTTCCCGAACTTCCTGACGCAGGCCTGGAGGCCCTGTGTGCCGGAGTGAAGGACGGAGGAAACGCATGGGAGAGTAAAGCAAGGGAACAGACAGGGGAGAGAGGAGACAGCGGAGGGGAACATCCTTTGTTCTCAGTGGGTGTTTTTGTCATTTTTGTGAATATTATTAGCACCTCAATTGAGGGCGAGTGAGGGTGTGTTCTGTTTGAAGCCTCCAACGATGACTTCGGTGTGACCTTGAGGCAGACGTCGTCTCCTTTATTCTTCTTAGAACCTGTTTTGCAAATCCCACTAGTGATGGCTCTCTTTTTTAAACAGTCGCCACCACATACATATTGGTCATTAGTTAGCAGCAATTACTGTGTAATGGGGTCCTCAGACAGGCTGGCTAGTGTATTCAGTTGATTATCCTCTCCTGAGAAACCTTATACATTTCTATTAAATTCCTATTGCATGCCATCGATCATGTTTTAAAAGCTCTTGCAGTCCACTTTGGGTCCATCAATAGTTTTGGAATGGAACTTTGTATGTAATTACTTGGAGTGATTAAAAGTAACTTTAGCCCTGGAGTGTATCAAAGAAATTGGGGTTGCTCAAACGTATCAAAACTGATAAAAAATACAATTTTTGTGCAGATCTGTGAGCAGGATTTCAGTTTGTGTTGCTGACCAGCTTTACTTGAATACTTATGACTTCTGAATACACAAGTAGTTGGATTTCTGTAGTTTTACTTTTTACAAGTCTTGCAGAAAATAAATGCTGACAGTTAAAGGTAGGGTTGGCAATTTTCGGAGCGGCTAGCAATAGCGAGCTAGCTTTGAAAACATAAGATCCCACCCTCCCTTCAGAGCGTCTCCAAAGCCGCGCCTCCTTCAAAAGACATGAACGTGTACAGCAGGAAGAAAAACAAGAACATCACGAGAGAGAGCGTTAAACTACCTCATGTCTCAAACCACATAACATAATAATAATGAACATAAACAACTTAAAGAGCACTGACCTGTACCACCTGACTGCTGCAGATTCATTTCGGCGTTGATAGTGTTGCCATTGAAACGCATAAATTAAAGTCACGAACCGCTCCGAGTATATCATCACGGGGTTCCATCTCTTCCAAATGACTGTAGTTATGGCGTGAACGCAGCATAAGCTCATTGTTTTGGTTGAGGAGGAAATGTAAAAGGTGGCTGTTGTTTCGGTTGCGGTGCTCAGTGACTGACGTCTGTCTAAAGGTCTCTGCACACTTAGTCCGAAATTTTCATATGCGTTTTTTCGTATTCTTCATCCGAAAAATTCGTCCCGCACAGAAACCTTGAACACTGAGTCCGATGCGTATTAATTAATCCGTTACGAAAAAACTCGCAAAACAATTAAAATGGAGTCTTCAAGCAGTCAGGAGGATTTTGTTGTCCTCTCTCTTCTTAAAAAGAGAAATAATGGGTCCATCCAATCCTGAGATTGCGTAGAGATGAGTTCCACCTCCTTGTCAAGGAGCTGCGGAATTATCCAGAGTGATTCAAAGTTTACTTCTGGATGTCAGTGGCTTAGCTTTGATGCTTTGCTAGCGATATTGTAGCAACATATTATATATTAACACTTTGTTTGTCATACAGTGCTTTGTTCTGTGAGACGAAGTGGATCAACTTGTCAGACGCCATTTTGGATTTTGGCGTTCGCTTGTATGGTGGCCCTGAATTATCAAAACACCTCTCAAAATGTTTGCTACGGATGTGAAAAACGCAGAAAATAGAACCCGATCCGAATTTTTTCATGACGGACGAAAGTTTTGGAGGCAGTGTGTAAACGTGATTGACACAACGTGAGGTCGTATTTATTTTTTAACGCGCAAAACTTTCGGACGAGAATTTCGGACTCATTTTGCAAGGACCTTAACTCTGCATAGCATGAAACACGCTGATGACGTGTGATGTTTGCGCAAGTAGGGCGCGTAGAGGTATGACAATACATGCGTTGACAGGCAGGTAGGACATTGTATCATTGCATTCGGACCGAATTCAATGATGGGACAAACATTTTATGGTCCTATGCCTTCCACAGATGATATATAGCATGGCATATATATATATATATATATATATATATATATACATACATATAAACACATTTAGATCACTTAACTTAGTGATTGCTATTCATAAATCCTCTCCCGTGGCCTCATGGGATAGTAAAGTGCGAATGTGCATTTCAGAATCTCAGCGGAAGTAGTACGTCAAACTTCTTGCCTTTCAAATACTATGAATTCGGACGTACAACTCTGTTGGCGTACTGTTTTTCGCATATTATACAGTAGGGAAGTATTCGATTTCGGACGCAGCGTGTCATATACGCGAAACACTGCAAAAGACACGAGCGCAGCGGTCAAACACATCCGTATAGCGTGTGTTTACATTGAAAAACAATGGAAAAGTAGCACAGTTCAATGGAAAAACGTGTTCTGTTTGATGAAGAATATCTATAAAACTAACCAGAAAATACTAATCATTTAGCTGTTTTATGGCTAATAATTTACCTCTAAAGAACACTCATTAATTTCTCCTTATTTCACCCAGAAGTCTGTAGCTGATTCAAATTCATAGCTATGACATTGCTGTCATAAGGCCTGTCTTTCCTCTAGTTTTCTATGGATATTAAGTAAGAGTTTGGTAGTTTATCACAAGGTGATACAATTCTGCTTTTACATTTTCTGCTCTGGTTTACAAAAATGTTTGGCTTCTGGTGATAAATTGCTTGCGATTTCCCTAATTTGTAAGTCGCTTTGGATAAAAGCATCTGCTAAATGATTAAATGCAAAAGGAGAAGAAAAATCATATCTCATCACAGTGAAGTGAACCAAAAAAACATTGTTTTAATTCCAAAGCATGAGAAAGAAATCAGTGAAAAATTACCCTGAGCGGTCATAAATAAGCTAATTAAGTTATTGTAAATGTTGACTCTATAGTTAGAACATATTTTGTGTAACGCTGATGAAGAAAAAACATAATGCTAGCCAGAATTTACTACTTATTTAGCTGTTTCTATGTACAAAAATTTAATTACAGAATAATTGTTGAATATTTAAATTTATATTTATTCATGATTATTATTTATACTTGTAATACTTTTTCTTACCGCTTTTGTCAGCTATTTTGAATTTGTCTTGTCATAAAAAATAGCATAATGACATACACTACCATTCAAAAGTGTCAATAAGATTTTTTTTTCTCAAGAAATTAATACTTTTATTCAGCAAGGACACATTAAATTGATCGAAAGTGACAGTTAAGACATTTATAATGTTACAAAACATTTCTATTTTAAATAAATGCTGAATCCAACGTTAAATAATCCAGAAAAAAAGTTTAAGCAGCAGAACTGTTTTCAACATTGATAATAATAATAATAATAATAATAAATGTTTATTGAGCTATATAGAATGAATATTAGAATGATTTCTGAAGGATTATGTGACACTGAAGACTGGAATAATGATGCTGAAAATTCTGCTTTGCATCACTGAAATAAATTACATTTTAAAACATATTCACATAGAAAACAGTTATTTGAAACTGAAATTATATTTAACAATATTACTGTTTTTACTGTATTTTTGATCAAATAAATGCAGCCTTACCGACCCCAAACTTTTCAACAGTAGAGTACATATAAGAGGCCAGTTGCATAGAATTACATTTAGATTGATTAATTTAACAGATGCCTTTTTTGCAAAGCAACTTACAAATTAAGAAAGGTTATGAGTAGGGGCCAAACATCATAATCCATGGTGGTTATTAATGGCTACAAGTGATCAATATTAAAGTCATAAATTGTCCAACGGTTCCATTTTGTTCCAATTTAAACCACTTGAATGCACGTTACATCAAAATAACTTCGGCTCTGTCGAACTTCCCAGCAGAACCTGAAGGCAGTGAGATCAGTGAGCTTGTGCCATGTAACATCTTGATATCAAATGTGAGAAAGACCAGGATGTGAAGGACTGAAATAACCAGTCGGACCAGCTTATCTTATCTGAACTAATCAAAATCGCAGGAAGACGGAGCAGTGACAGTTAAAGTCTATCAGAGGCAGGTGTCAGGGATGGCAGCGGGTGTAGGACAGGACGTTGCTGCGTCCTGACAAAGCGCCGCTTCAGAGAAATGGAAATAATGACACTGCAGAGACCCTGTTCAATCTCCCCTTCTCTCCGAATCCCGTCTCTTTTCTCTAGAGGGATGATTTCGCTGCGTAAAATTTCTGTCACCCTCTTGGAAGCTCAATGAAAGGAAATAGAGCTGGAGGAAAGCGCCAGTTTTTGATGGTGCGGCTGATACGCTTCCACAAGCCGGCCCACTCGAGGAACAGGCAGTGAACTGTCTTTTTCTGAGATAAAACATAATATAATTGTTACAGATCCACCATGTCTGCACTACACTTCCCAGCACCTTCCTTGATTCTCACCTGCACGCACTTCGCAGCATACTCACTGGACATGTCACCCATTGAGCATGTTTGGGATGCTCTGGATTGGTGTATATGACAGTGTGTTCCAGTTCCTGCCAATATCCAGCAACTTCGCACAGCCATTGAAGAGGAGTGGACCAACATTCCACAGGCCACAATCAACAACCTGATCAACTCTATGCGAAGGAGATGTGTTGCACTGCGTGAGGCAAATGGTGGTCGCACCAGATATTAACTTTTTTTGTTATGTTTGTGCATATAAATGAATATTATGTAATATATTTTCTTCCTCATGAAAAACTGTGTGGTAAACAGTTCTTGTGAACAGTTGAACAATTTAAATCTAATTGGATATAATGGGTGTTTGGTTAAAATTATGGTTCCTCTGACTGTAAAAAGGGGGAAAAAACATCATAATAATATCAAAAAATATAACGAATATCATCAAAAGACTGAAAAATATTCATATATTTTGTTTTACCAAAATAAAAAGACAGCATGTTTATTAAGTAAAAGTTCATAAAAAGCAATTTTGTACTTTCGAAAGAGAAAAGAAAAAACTCAGCGAAGGGATTAGATTGGAAAAAAAATAAATTGCATCTCATCAGGCCCAGTGAAGTGAACCAAAAATCATTGTTTTAATAACTGAGTCTTACAAAGCATGAGAAAGAAAACACTGAAAAATTACCCGGAGTGTTCAAATCCATATTGCCATCCAGCCATTGGTGTGTAATCACTGGTGCACACAGATCCTTGGCATGAGCCGATGAGATTCTTTTGCATGAAGTTTCTCACAAATGAAAAGTAAATAAATTGGAGCTTTTCGGGGGAGGTATCACAACAGAGAAGATTTTCTCTAAAATAAAATGTTTCATTTCAGTGCACTGAATGTGTTACATGACAGCAGGTGCTTTTCTGATGTAGTTTGACCTCAAGGTTTGATTTTTTTTTTTTTTTTTTAAGTTTTCGTATATATTCATTTGGCCTCTCATGCACAAAACGAGTGCGGTTTCCTATGCAGCCTACCTAACTGAAGATATTGCGATACAGAATTAAAAAAAAAAAAAATCATATAAATATATAAAGACATAACACATGTTTATTTTCCCTGCTAAATTTATAGCACTGATTGAAAGGCCACTGAAATTCATCAAACCACTTTAGACTCAAGAAATGATTGCAAATTGTAAAGATGTTTATGTTGGTTCAAGCTATTTAATGTTTCTTTCACTGGGGATTCAATCACTCTAAATCACTGTTTATTTTGCTTATAAATTATGTCAGATGATTATAAAAAGTACTTCAGGGTCAGAAATAACCAGAGCTTAAGGGAAAATGCAGCCTAATAGGAGAAAAAATTATAAATATAATAATAATAAATATGGGGTCAAGATTGGTTTGATAGTTTTGAAATGAATGATTATTTCCAATTCAATGTTTTTATTTAATTGGAAACAACACAGCATTACAGTATTTGTAGTCTGAAAATTCTATGCCATAAAAAATATGCTTTCACCCTGCTGAAAGACTGTATAAGAGCTTTGAGAGACCAAATATCAAGCCAAAATAGATTGAGACTGAAGTTCACACTCTTAGAAAAAGCCCACGGGGTCGAGAGTGCAAGAAGTTGGCAGGACAGTGCCACTGTTCGCAACATTATGAGACAAGAGTACGCCTCCAAGGCACAAAGAAAGAAAGAAAGTAAAAGAGCATAGTGTGCTGAAGCATTCGTACGTAGCTCAGGTAATTACAGCATCTGTTAAGAGTTTTACGGATTGTTTTTCATCTCCACATGGCCGCCACTCCTGAAAACCAATTACCTTGGGTGGAGAGGGTCGCGTTTGCAGTGAGAAAAATGCAAAAATCACTGAACTTGCTTGAGTTTTTTTTTTTTTTTTGTCTCGGCAGAGTGAAACAACAGCCTATTTTTTTGCGTTCTGTAAGTACACCAATCCCTTAATATCCAAACAATTATGTATTTATTTCATTGTTTTAGAGACATTATATATTGCTTAAGGATGTTTCTTCAACTTTTGGCACTTTTGTCCCTGTGTACTTTCACAAATTAAAGACTTTCTCTAGTTTAATTTGTCCACTGTACATTAAACAATGAGGAATTCTGTCTTTTTTGTTGTTGTTTTTTTCCTGACCAAATGTCATTTCCACTACATATCAATTCTCCAATCATTCTGTAATGGAAATGACATAGAATCTGTCTTGCTAAGGCTAATTTGAAAGCTAGCAATATGTGTGTCCTAAATGCACATAATTAAATAATATTTTAATAATTTTTTGCATAGTTCTGCTAAATTACAGCTTTATTGGAAATGACGCACAATAAAAATGTTGATTTACCTTGTTTTTCTCCACAGATTTGTGTCTGGTAAGCAAATGAATAGTAAAAAAACTTGCTAAGGCTAATTTGAAAGCTAGCAACGTGTGTGTCCTAAATGCACATAATTAAATAATATTTTAACATTTTTTTGCATAGTTCTACCAAATTACAGCTTGATTGGAGATGACACACAATAAAAATGTTGATGTTTACCTTGTTTTTCTCCACAGATTCGTGTCTGGTAAGCAGTTGAACCATAAAAAGTCTTGCTAAGGCTAATTTGAAAGCTAGCAATGTGTGTGTCCTAAATGCACATAATTAATTAATATTTTATAATTTTTTGCATAGTTCTACTAAATTACAGCTTTATTGGAAATGACGCACAATAAAAATGTTGATTTACCTTGTTTTTCTCCACAGATTCGTGTCTGGTAAGCAGTTGAACCATAAAAAGTCTTGCTAAGGCTAATTTGAAAGCTAGCAATGTGTGTGTCCTAAATGCACATAATTAATTAATATTTTATAATTTTTTGCATAGTTCTACTAAATTACAGCTTTATTGGAAATGACGCACAATAAAAATGTTGATTTACCTTGTTTTTCTCCACAGAGTCGTGTCTGGTAAGCAAATGAATAGTAAAAAAACTTGCTAAGGCTAATTTGAAAGCTAGCAACGTGTGTGTCCTAAATGCACATAATTAAATAATATTTTAACATTTTTTTGCGTAGTTCTACCAAATTACAGCTTGATTGGAAATGACGCACAATAAAAATGTTGATTTACCTTGTTTTTCTCCACAGATTCGTGTCTGGTAAGCAATTGAACCATAAAAAGTCTTGCTAAGGCTAATTTGAAAGCTAGCAATGTGTGTGTCCTAAATGCACATAATTAATTAATATTTTATAATTTTTTGCATAGTTCTACCAAATTACAGCTTGATTGGAAATGACGCGCAATAAAAATATTGATATTTACCTTGTTTTTCTCCACAGATTCGTGTCTGGTAAGCAAATGAATAGTAAAAAGTTTCCAAGGATGAACCTTCGTATGACAAAAAGAATTTCAATAAAAAAGTTTTAATGAAACACATAAAAGTGTCTTTAATGAAGAAACACTCATGTATGCAATTATATGTTCATGGCGTGCTGTAGTTTATTAAAACACCGTACTGTAAGTTGTGCAAAAAGCCAGTCAGTGGCATGTTTAATGATTGGCTCGTATGCAATGATGCAAAACAAATATCCACATTTCCAAAGCATTCTTGTTGTTTAATCATCTGCATATGAGTCAAGTTTATATTTTAGATTATGAGAGCAGATAATATAGTGTAATTTTGCAGATAGAGAAGCAGTCGCTGAAATTACTGTTCATTAAAGTGGCGCGGGTTCTGTTAAAGGCCAGATAGAAATGTTGTTTCCCTGTGACACCAGACACCTTATCAGGGTCAAATAACCATACACTCAAATTTATGCATTTTTGCTTCTTAATGAAATGCAATTGAACAGACAGATAAATGAGAGAAGCCCCCATTAACCGGTGATTAATAGATCTCATTTGTGGCGAGCACAACACTCCCCTCTTTTCCCTCTGACCCCAATCTCTGATTGTCCTTCGCTATCAGAAGAATGACTTTGAGGTTTCTTTCCTCCGCTCCCCCCTTCGCCTGCCTTCGTATATCCTCGGCTCTAACTCATATGTTTCTGAGAAACATATAAGCGGATTTGCGCTTATAAAAATTGGGGAAAAAAAGTGAAAGGAAACATTCATATTGCAGAAAGTGTAGGGCTTTATTCTCCTGGAGCTCTGCCTGATCAGCTTTGCAACTCTGAGAACTTTTTTTCTCTATTTTTGCCTTTTCCTTTAAACCACCGTGTCTAATTGCGATGGCGTTTTTAGTTAAAAGTCAGGGATGTGCGGTTGTTTGTTTAAAAAGAGAATTATCCGTTTCTTCCTCGGCTTCTCTCTCTCTCTCTCTCTCCGCAGACACTATCTTCCATCTATTTGGCTAATGAGCGGGAGGGAAGAACCTGCTGGAGGTCTTGTTGATATTTGTCCTTCTCTGACTGGCTTTCTGAGCGTTTGCGATTAGCACACGACGTGCTTGCTCGCTTTTGAAGCTCCAGGACGTTATCCATCCTGGAAGAAGAACGATAAGAAGATTCTGGAGTTTGGGCTCCTCCGTCGTAAAACAAAGCTGCCATATATGCAGTTCGGAAAACTTTGAAAGTGACCTTGTCCTTTGATACTTTGAAGCTGAATACAGCTGGAAAGAAACTAAGAAGGACGCACAAGTGAAACGCCTTTAGATATGTATGTGAATCTGACAGCGGATGGGCTATAGCTAATTTTAATGGTCACGGGCGCCGCTAAGGGGGGGAAAGTTAGGACGATTCTAAGGGCCCACGCACTTTTGAGGCCCCCAGAGATTGGTTTTATTAGTAGTAACAGTACTAGTAGTAATGTAATAGAAATTATAAATGTATAATCTACCAGAGTAACAAATAAAACTAAATGACGTCTTATTTCTGCATTTCCGGGAAAATTACCCCCCCTCCCCATTCACTGCATGGTTCCGTCCTGTCCTACGTAGCCTAGAATCACTGAGCGAGATCAGATGGTAAACTGTCAAATTTATAGATGTCTTCGCATTCGACAAAGAAGTATAAGTCCGGTCATCAAAACCGAGGCAACAGAGGGCAGAGAGAGAGAAAACGGCCCGACAATTACTCACCCAGTTCTTAAAAAAGAAAAGGTATATGTTCATTCACGGAGCATTCTTTGCTGTAATGTTAGCGCTAGTTGCATAGCCAACCACTACCTGATAGTCTATTCAATAGGTTACGTTTTTCACCACTGAAAATAAAAAGAATGTAATTTTGGCTTTTGTAAATGTGACTTATATAATGCATTTAACGCCAAATAATCTAAAAAAAAAAGAAGTATGCACTTAAAGATTTCTATTGATAGATATATTTCTCATGTCAGTCTGTGCGTCAAATATTTGCGGTGTTTTGGTTCATTTTTGTGCTCGTGAGCCAGAAAGATGTTCAAGGAGACGGAGACAGAAAAGCGCATCCTGTTTTTTTCTTTAGTTTTCAAAGGCATGACATTTTGTAGTCATTTTTAATGTACACAAATAAAATGACTATAAATAACAGAGTATTAAGTTGTTTCCACTGCTGAGGGAAAAATCCAAGTGATCGCGCCGGCGCCTCACACGCACGCATAATATGTCAGTTCTAGCACTGCCAATTTGACATCGCAGCCTGTTCATTATCAAAATAAAATAGTCAACCGAACATATACAAAGTTCTGCAGGCTTTATGTTCACAGCTGCTGAGCGCAAATTCCAGCGCGATGCTTCAGTTAACGGTCATGAAGTGCAAGATGAGATGTGTAGCTAAACTAAACAGCTGTGTTACGATAGAAGTTTTAAACGAGCGACAGAAACAATCAGTTTGCAAAGACTGAAGGGGAATATGCAGGTCAGGAAGGAGAAGGTGAGGGAGATGAGAAGCAGGTATTATGCTATTTAACACAGATATACATATAATTAAATAGCTGACAACGATAATAACTTTAATATAGATTGTGCAAACTGTCTGTTTATTATATACTCTGGGTTTTAACTCCTTTACTGGCATTTCACAATTTCAAGATGGTGTTTTCTTAAACTTTTCACCATGACTTCATCATTTATTTGTTTACCAAGGAGTCAGCAGCATCACTGAAGAGCTGGAGATGAAATATGAGGCATATGTGATGTGTGAAGAAAAGAAACATCAAGGTAAATATCACTGGAGAACAGTGTATTTTTTTGTATCTTATTTCCAATCAAGCAGTAATTTTGTGAATTTTTTTTCTCTCTCTTTAGATACACTATGAAATAAGCCTTAGCCAAACAAAAGCAGCCATTTTGTTCCAGAAATGTTTAAATGTAATTTCCACCGGATTATGAATATTGATGTGATGGAAATGGTGTTTGTTCATGAGTGCAATTGCTGTGTTCACACATACCTACTCAAACTGGATTAAATGAGAAAATGAAATAATGAAGCTCCAACAGAACTAAATATGAGAACTCTTGAAGTTTTATTAGAGTTTTATAATTAAACAAGCAAATAACTATTATTACTAAATCATATTATTTGTTTTTTTTTAAAGTACTGTATTTTACTTTTATTTAGCCATAGCTTTTTTTCATTTGACAAAAAAAAATTCAGAGGTTAATTTAAAACAATCATAATGTTTTTAGATTTTTTCCTTCAAAGAACATTGTGCATTGTTACGGAGCCCCTATCCATCCATCCATCCATCCACCCATCCATCTCGGTGTCTATCTATCTCGGTATCCATCCATCCATCTCTGTGTCCATCCATCCATCCATCCATCCATCCATCCATCCATCCATCTCTGTGTCTATCTATCTCGGTATCCATCAATCCATCCATCTTGGTGTCTATCTATCTCTGTATCCATCCATCCATCCATCTCGGTGTCTATCTTTCTCTGTATCCATCCATCCATCTCGATGTCTATCTATCTCTGTATCCATCCATCCATCTTGGTGTCTATCTATCTCGGTATCCATCCATCCATCCATCCATCCATCCATCCATCTTGGTGTCTATCTATCTCTGTATCCATCCATCCATCTCGATGTCTATCTATCTCTGTATCCATCCATCCATCCATCCATCTCGGTGTCTATCTATCTCGGTATCCATCCATCCATCCATCTTGGTGTCTATCTCTGTATCCATCCATCCATCCATCTCAATGTCTATCTATCTCTGTATCCATCCATCCATCCATCTCGGTGTCTATCTATCTCGGTATCCATCCATCCATCTCTGTGTCCATCCATCCATCCATCCATCCATCCATCCATCCATCCATCCATCTCTGTGTCTATCTATCTCGGTATCCATCCATCTTGGTGTCTATCTTTCTCTGTATCCATCCATCCATCTCGATGTCTATCTATCTCTGTATCCATCCATCCATCTCGGTGTCTATCTATCTCGGTATCCATCCATCCATCTCGATGTCTATCTATCTCGGTATCCATCCATCCATCTCGGTGTCTATCTATCTCGGTATCCATCCATCCATCCATCCATCTTGGTGTCTATCTATCTCTGTATCCATCCATCCATCCATCTTGGTGTCTATCTATCTCGGTATCCATCCATCCATCCATCCATCCATCTTGGTGTCTATCTATCTCTGTATCCATCCATCCATCTCGATGTCTATCTATCTCTGTATCCATCCATCCATCTCGGTGTCTATCTATCTCGGTATCCATCCATCCATCCATCCATCCATCTTGGTGTCTATCTATCTCTGTATCCATCCATCCATCCATCCATCCATCTCGGTGTCTATCTTTCTCTGTATCCATCCATCCATCCATCTCAATGTCTATCTATCTCTGTATCCATCCTTCCAACTCGGTGTCTATCTATCTCGGTATCCATCCATCCATCCATCCATCCATCCATCTTGGTGTCTATCTATTTCTGTATCCATCCATCCATCCATCCATCCATCTCGGTGTCTGTCTTTCTTTGTATCCATCCATCCATCCATCTCGATGTCCATCCATCCATCCATCCATCTCTGTGTCTATCTTTCTCTGTATACATCCGTCCGTCCGTCCGTCACTTCTGGGAGCCCCTATCAGCTTTGAGTTAATAGAGAACAGGCCAATGGCCATTGGCGTGCGAGATTTGCATCTCGCGCTCCGCCCCGCAATGCGGGTATAAATAGGAAGTGGATGCAGCGCACATTTGTCATTCACTTCGGAGCCGAACGGCATTGATGAAGCAATGTTCCTGTCTAGAGAAAGCAGAGAGAGAGAGAGAGAGAGAGAAACACCTTGTGCTGGGAGAGAAGGCACATTCAGTTTGACCGCGTGCTCACTGTCTCTTCAAAGAGCAAAACTGCTGTTTTCACAGCACTGTTTGTTGGTTCGGTGAGGGCGTTCCTCAGTGAGAGCAGACACAGGCTGCACTACATTCCTGTGCCTGCCGCGGTTGTCCCTGGGTGCTTCAGCACTGAAAGAGTGTTTCCTCTAAAAGAGCAACACGGGTGTGACACTGCATCTTTTTCAAGATGTCATTCCACCCGTGCGTTTCTGGATGCGGTCGTTCCCTGTCACCAGCTGATGGTCACAATCGTTGTCTTACGTGCCTGGGCATTCAGCACGCTGAGGCAGCGTTTGTGGATAGTTCATGTTCACACTGCGGGAACATGACTATCTCGGCGCTTAGGTCGAGACTCGCCTACCTTCGGGAAGGTGGAGTCCCCTTAAGTTCTCCTCCAGTCTGACTGGGAAGGCTTACAAAGCCTGTGGACAGGCTGCGTCCGCCTTGCATGCCATGGCGTTGCTCCAGGTGCACCAGGCCCAGGCACTCATGGACATTCACGAGGGTAGGCCTGACCCAGAGCTCCTCCGGGAGCTCCGGAAGGCGACGGACCTTGCTCTCCGGGCGATGAAAGTCACCGCCCGTTCCGTTGGTCAGGCGATGTCCACTCTTGTGGTCCAGGAGCGACATCTCTGGCTCAACCTGGCCGATATGAGGGAGACCGATAAATATCGGTTCCTGGACTCCCGCATTTCCCAGGATGGGTTATTCGGCGACGCGGTCGAGAGCTTTGCCCAGCAGTTCTCGGCCGTCCAGAAGCAGACGGAGGCTATTAAACACATCCTGCCCCAGCGGTCAGCTGCTGCCTCCACCCAGCCGCCGGCCGCAGCCCCTCTGCCTGCTCGTCTCCGAGGGCGGCCGCCCGCCACCCCTGCTCCCGCCCAAGCCCAGCAGCAGCCTCCACCAGGGCAACGGCGTGGAGCCGGCCACGGGAAGGCCGTCCAGCCCGCTCAGGCCGCTGCCAAGCCAGGTGGCAAGTGCCGTCGTAAGAGACCCTGAGACGGGCCACCCAGAGATGGAGGGGACAGCTCTTCAGGAGGTGGTGAGGAGGGCCGGAAGAGAATCTTTTGTTCAAATTTGATTTCTGTTCTGCCACTGGCCTTCGTGCCAGTGGTACCCAAAACTTCACTAAAAGAGCTGTTTCCAAAATCTCTGGGTGCCAAGAGAGCGTGCTTGGCAGTGTACGACGCTCCCATGCCTTGTCACCCTCCGGTGCCTCTCTCATCGCCAGCAGGGGGTGCTGGCTGTGTCCAGGACGCACACAAGAGGCCTCCTCACACCTGTGCGCCCCCTCAGCGGAAGCAGGTAAGTGCTGCATTGCACACTTAGACCCCACTTCGGGCCGCTATGCTGTCTGAGTCGGGTCACTGCACTCCGCTGCGCTGCCCCGCTGCGGGTACGTCTGTGGTGCCATTGGTCCCGCTGGTTCGGTCGCTGGGAGCCTGGCTAGCGCTTCCCAGCCCGTCCCGCTGGCTCATCCGTACTATCAGACTCGGTTATGTGATTCAGTTTCTCCCGGCGGCCCACCAAGTTCAGGGGCGTTCACTTCACCTCCGTGCAGAGGATCTCTTTTCTCGGTACGGAGCTGGACTCGGTCAATCTGACAGCGCGACTCACAGAGGAGCACGTCCAGTCGGTGTTGAACTGCTTGAATTCGTTCAAACGCAGGACAGCGGTACCACTGAAACATTTTCAGAGGCTCCTGGGGCATATGGCATCTGCAGCCGTGGTAACGCCGCTCGGATTGCTTCATATGAGGCCGCTTCAACACTGGCTACACGACAGAGTCCCGAGATGGGCGTGACAGAGCGGCTCGTTCCGTGTCTCAGTAACATCGAAGTGCCGCCAAACCTTCATCCCGTGGTCGGACCCTTCATTTCTATGGGCAGGAGTTCCCCTAGAACAAGTGTCCAGGCATGCTGTTGTCTCCACGGATGCCTCATCCACTGGCTGGGGGGCCACGTACAACGGGCTTGCAGTTTCGGGTCTGTGGATGGGGCCTCAACTGCAATGGCATATCAATTGCCTCGAGTTGTTAGCAGTTCGTCTTGCGCTGGGCCGCCTCAAAGGGCCATCTACGAGGCAAGCACGTTCTGGTCCGTATGGACAATACTGCGGCCGTTGCGTACATCAACAAACAGGGTGGTCTACGCTCCCGCCGCATGTCACAATTCGCCCGCCATCTCCTCCTCTGGAGTCAGAAGCATCTGAGGTCGCTTCGTGCCACTCACATTCCAGGCCTGCTCAATCGTGCAGCCGACTAGCTCTCACGACAGCAAGTGCTCCCGGGAGAGTGGAGACTCCATCCCCAGGTGGTCTTGTTGGTTGCGTCGTACTGGCCCAACCGGACCTGGTTCCCGGAACTAGTGCTCCTCGCGACAGCACCTCCTTGGCCCATTCCTCTGAGGAAGGACCTTCTGACTCAGAGACGGGGCGCCCTATGGCGGAGGTTCTAGGTGACCTACCACAGGCTGTGGTAGACACCATCACTTCGGCTAGAGCTCCCTCTACGAGGCGCCTCTATGTGTTGAAGTGGAACCTGTTCGTCGAATGGTGTTCTTCTTGACGAGAAGACCCCCGAAGATGTTCGATCAGTTCTGTGCTTTCCTTCCTGCAAGATGGGTTGGAGCGAAGGCTGTCTCCCTCCACCCTCAAAGTGTATGTTGCTGCCATTGCTGCACATCATGATGTAGTTGAAGGTAAGTCCGTAGGAAAGCACGATCTGGTCGTCAGGTTCCTGAGGGGAGCGAGGAGATTAAATCCGCCTCGCTCTCACTCTATACCCTCTTGGGACTTATCTCTGGTGCTAACCGCACTGCAGAGAGCACCCTTTGAACCTTTGCAGTCAGCTGTGTTAAAAATTCTGTCTTGGAAGACAGTACTCCTGACTGCATTGGCTTCCATCAAGAGGGTAGGGGACCTGCAGGCATTTTCGGTCGACGAATCGTGCCTGGAATTCGGGCCGGCTAACTCTCATGTAATCCTCAGACCCCGGCCTGGATATTTGCCCAAGGTTCCCACCACTCCCTTCCAGGACCAGGTGGTGAATCTGCAAGCACTGCCCTCGGAGGAGGCAGACCCAGCCCTGGCTTTTCTCTGTCCCGTCCGCGCTTTGCGGGCTTACATGGACAGAACGCAAAGCTTCAGAACCTCAGAACAGCTCTTCATCTGTTACGGAGGCCAGCAGAAGGGAAAGGCTGTCTCCAAGCAGAGGATGGCCCACTGGATAGTGGATGCCATCGCCTTGGCGTATGAGACCCAAGGCGTGCCTTGCCCACTCGGGTTGAATGCCCACTCCACTAGGAGTGTTGCCTCTTCCTGGGCGTTGGCACATGGCGCCTCGCTGACAGATATATGTAGAGCTGCGGGCTGGGCGACACCTAACACGTTCGCTAGATTTTATAGCCTCCGTGTAGAGCCGGTTTCTTCCCGTGTGCTCGCTTCAAAATAGCCAGTAACACCGAAGTGCCCGTTCTAGTGTCGGCTTGCTGCACCATTCCCCTCCTCATGGAACGGATACGTGCGCATATATTCTCCAGTAGAGTTCCCCAGATTGGCGAACTCTGTCGAGTTCCTCCGCAACCCGCGGCAGTCAGACGTGTCGGAGCGTCCGACACCAGGTCTAACGCTCGTATGCATTGGTGGAACTTGTGTTACGCTGGGTATCCATATGTTGTGACCCCTACGGCGGTCCCATATGTGTATTCTTCCACGGTATGGCTCCCTACGGTGAGCCCGTGTCTTTCCCTTGGCAGAGCTCGCTCTGCCGTCTCTGTGCGGTGTTGTCCCACGCCTGCAATGGCCGGGGCCACCCCTGGGACTCTGTATGTTGTACTGCCCACGGCCAGTCCATACGTATATATTCCACATGATACCTCCCTACGGGTAGGATGTGACTTCCGCAGCGGCCCCTAGGGGCACGCTTTCCCAGCGTTATCCAATACTCTGCTGAGTGGGTCTTGCGGAACAGCAGCAGTGACTCTCCCTGCGTGAGTTTCCTGCCCCAAACAGACAGGGGTCTGAGGGGCTTTTCGCTGGGCGCTGGAAGTGGTAGTAACCATGGCGCTTTCCATAAGGATCCCAATTCGTCGGTTACGTCCGACGTACGCCGAACGTGACCGACTGAAAGGGAACGTCTCGGTTACGTATGTAACCCTCGTTCCCTGAAGGAGGGAACGGAGACGTATGTCCCGTCGCCACGGTTGCTGTACCATCACTGCATGGCTGAGTCACGAGTTCGGCTCCTCAGTGAAAAACAAATGTGCGCTGCATCCGCTTCCTATTTATACCCGCGGTGTGGTGCGGAGCGCGAGATGCAAATCTTGCACACCAATGGCCATTGGCCCGTTCTCTATACACTCGAAGCTGATAGGGGCTCCCAGAAGTGATCCCAATTCGTCGGTTACGTCCGACCTACGTCTCCGTTCCCTCCTTCAGGGAATGAGGGTTACATACGTAACCGAGACGTTTTTTGTTTTAATTTCGTGATGTGCTTTTGTCATTTTTATTTTTTTAAAACATTTTTTATTTTTTTAATTTTGCTATTTAGTTTTAATTTATTTTATTTTATTTCAGCTGTAGTTTTAGTTAGTTTTAGTTTTATTTATTTCCAGTTCATATTTTTAGTGCTTCAGCTTAAACTTATTTCAGTTTATAGCCAAGGCAACATTTCAAATTTTTGTTTAGTTTTTCAAACTAATATTTATATTTATATTTTATTTGATTTTATTTCAGCTTTATTTCAATTAACGGATATATTTTTAATAGTTGTAATAGTTTGACGATAATAACCCTGTCTCAGTCCAATCCGGCAAACTGCTCATGGACCAATGACTTTGAGTTTCCTGGCCATCTAGTTCAGCTCCACCCATCAATCATCTCTTGCTGCAGTGATGTACCTGTAAGAGAATTATGAGTTGTTTGAGCAAGTACATGAGCGTGTGTGTTCGTTTCAGCGTGTGGGCCGAGCAGCGGGCTTGGTAGAAACAATCCCGTGACATTGTAACAGCTGAGCCCCCTCATTTGGGGCCATTTGGCAGGGCGTCAGGAGCACCAGGTGTCCCCTTTGAGCCCAGCGCTTTGAAGCGGGCATGCATGAACGTCCGACCTGGAAAAGACCTTTCTGTCAAAGAGAACAAGGACTGGGCACAGCGTGTGCCGCACATGTGGCTCTCCATTTTAGCTCATGCCTTTGAGTTTGTGTCTCTGTGTGTGCGTGTCTTTTATAGATTGTGAGAAATGACTGCAATCTCAGCCCGGAACTGTTGCTGAAAATGTGAGAAATGGTGGCTTAACAGCTGTTATGGAGGGGCTGTTCTCTTTTTCACCCAAGATAGGTTTGTTTTTTAGATGAATTGTTTCAAGTGCTGTTTAGATTTAGCACATACTATGCCTCAAAAAACTTTCTGTTTTCCTAGAACACCCGGAGCCATTGGGACAAATCCTTACCAAAACTATTATTTGCAGTGAAAATGCCCTATCACCAAATAATTATGGAATTGATGTTGTACTTTTAAGGTGGTCGAACAAGAAGCATCACATCACAGTTCTGGCAAAACATAGGTATTCTACATAGAACACAATAGAACTACATAGAACAGGTCAAAATTCACCAGTTATGAGATTCATATTGGGATTCACATAGGAGTTAACAGTGATGTTTTTTTTTTTTTTTTTTCTTGACTGTAGGCTACTAAAGCATAAAAATACCACAATAAGTTTGCAGATATTTAGGAAACATGCTAAGCTCACACTTGTTTCTCTGAAAAACAATGCTACAGCCAGTTATTCTACTTTGAAATGTGCGTTCCGTGTCAAAACATATGTTTTTGTCTTGGCTGGGTCAGAGATCGCAGATTATACCTGACCTAAAAAGCCTCGTCATCCATCTAAAAATTCTCAATGAACGGGAGCACATTAAAACACAGATAAATCAACTCAACTAACAAGTGTGTAAGTCTCCTTGCCTTTCATTGTCAATTGTGAAAGAAAAATAAATGGCAAAGCTTTTGCATTTCCCCAATAAACTTTGCATGGATGTAATGCAAAACTGCAGATGGAAATAATAAGAGGTAGGAGAATTTCAATGCGAGAAAATGCAGTTTCTTGGGGTAACACAAACATAAAAAAAACAACAACTCAAAAGCATTTTTTCCCTCCATCTATATTTTTTCCATCACCATGTCCCCTTAGGTATATTGTTAATATCTTGCGATCCTATTTTTTTTTCTCGTAATATTTTCGCTATTAAAACCATTTAAATATTGGCACGTTTGTCTCGTCTTTGTTAACACCCACAAGCTTTGTTAACAAACATTTTTGTCAATCATTTTGTTGACGAGATTGCACTGCACAACAACTCGTAATAATTCATATAGCTATAATATGACTTTTATAGGGTTTTTTTGGGCTTTATGTTTAGGTTATATGTTACTTTATACGTTTGCACAGTTTCACCATCTTGCATCTGGAATTTCATTCACAAGCCCTCTTTGGCCCAACTTGTGTTTAACTGGCTTTTTCAAAGGTAAAAAAGGTTGGAATCTCCATAATACTCCAGGATCTGGCTTACTTGCACTTCTCAGCAACATTGAGCTTTGGTTTGTATTTACCTGATAGAGGGCTGTGTAATAAGTAACTAGATAAGAACGTTTGGGTTTTGCAAACACTGCTTTAGCTGCTCTGCCAATGAGCAGTTACATTATTTTTACTGGTGTTGCATGTGACACCATATGTTGATCAGATCCTGTAACGCCATCAAACCTGACATGACGTGAGGAACTGAAGCTGGTTGTGACGGCACCTGACATGATGTGAGGAACTGAAGCTGGTTGTGACGGCACCTGACAACATCTGGAAAGCAGTAGACTCATCAGCTCCAGGCCTCTGCCAAACACAAATCCCCATCAGCGAGACAGTGAACCAGATTCCTTTTTTCCCACACCAAAGATGTCATCCCAGGCTTACACGGTATTTGAATGAAATTAATTTTTAATCTCCAAATCATAGAGCAAATGTGGGGTTTTCAAGCAAAGACATTTACTGTAAGGGGAATAGACCAATAACAGAGAAATCACAATACTCAAAATGGCGGCTGTAGGAATTTAGGAAAGGAAGTCTTTTTGCTATAGAAAATGCACTAGCAGAACAAAAAAAAGATTATTTTTGTTTAGCATGGTTTAAGCTAAAGACGCTAACTTATTTGCCAGTTTTATTCATGATATTGAGATATTACATATCAGAAAACTAAGAGGGATTGGTGATGTCATTTGTGAAATGGCAGGAAAATTTTTAAGGTGAAAATGAAATCGGAGATATACATTTAGTATGGCTTGACTCAACGATTCGGGAAATTTTTTGTAGCCATTTTGTAGGGTTCCAAAATTATGATCCAAAACGCAAATTGCCTTATTACAGCTCCACCTAGTGTCAGACAGGTGTATATCCGTTACTGTCTCTGACACCCATACACTTTAAAGGGGTCATGAACTGCATTATTTTATAATGTTTCCTGGTGTGCCCGTATAATTTTAGTATGATTTTTACATCAAAAATTGTCATAATTTTTCCTAGCCTGATTTTACAGTTACTTACATGTTTTCGCATTACTGTCGAGTCCATATTGTTAAAGTCTGTTTGCAAAGCCTGCGCCGAAATTGTGACTGATTTGCCAAAGAATCCACAGTGAAATGTACCGAATACAAATAAATAATGCTCAACTGAGACATTCACATTGTTGAAAATAAATAACCACATTTCTAGCATTAGGATCCTTTGGAAGGTAATGTTATTTTTAGTCTGTTTATCTCTCCTCGTCATCTTACTAACACGCCAGTGGGTGGGGCCAAAGTTGCAATAATGAACTAGTGATTTTCTTCTGCAGAGGCGGTCTTTCACCAATCTATTACATTCCACAATGAGTCGTTTGCTGGGCTTGGTTCAGAATATTCTTATAGTATGATGACCTCTGCCAGATGTCAAAAGCTCAAGGAAGTTCATGACCCCTTTAAGGGCAGAAAAATACGGAAGAAGAAAATAAGTACAAACACAATAGGGTTCCAGCATAATTTGGTTTCTTGGACCCCTAATATGTTAAAGTACTTAAATGTGTAAAACTAACTCGAATAAATGAACACTAAAAAGAATAATAAAAAAGCTAAAACAAAAATTACAAAAGTACATATTTCTAAAACTAAAAATTGAAAATTAAAAAGCAAATTCAAAATATGAATAAATGCTATAATAGTATATAAAATACTACTAAAATAACACTTTAGCAAGTCATTATATTTTGCTTAAAGTTTATAAAGCCATTTTTTTAAATACTGTAACAAGCTCTGACTAACTGTGTGCAATAACACCAATAAGTGCTTTTGAAATTTAACTCGAATCCATTTAGATTTTATGCCTCTTTTGAACGAGCCAATCAGGATCTCACAGCAGAACGGTTACTTTCTATTGTTCTTCATGATTTTGTGACAATAATAAAGGGTGTCAGAATACAATGTTACGTCAGTCACCTTATGAAAACTGTGTTCTGTGCTGTAAAAAAAATGCAATTATATGCATTCAATTCAGCTATTTAGCTAAACATAACAAACAACATCCAATCAAACAAAACTCACCAGGGTGGAAAATTATGGAAAATTATGTAGGTAGCAAAGGGAAATGGGTCGGCCAGTAGATATTCTTAAAATTAGCTCTTTATGACATCATAATTACTATTATAATGTGAACCAAACACAGTGAACAGACAGTTTGCAACATCGCTGAACTTGATGGAGTGTCCTGCCAATATTTCATCTCAAAAGGGTGATTTCAGGATATTTCTGGCTGTTTGAAGTGTAGGCGACAATCTTTTGCTATTGTGCTATCATTTGATACCATTACAATCTCATCTTGTTCCTTTTTAAACTTCTTAACTCATTGTCATGCTTAAAAAGAAACTTTTATTATGACTAAATAGACCGCTGATATGCCCGAGTACAAAGGCTGTAGCTGAGATCACACAGAAACCTTTGTTTTATATTTTAAAACTCCTTCCTTTGTACTTTCAGTCAGTGTCCTCCGTGCGTCTCCACACATTAATATCAAGCTAATGTTCCTTTGTACTTTCCCAGGAAAGTGTCATTTATCACGCTGATCTTTAGGAAAAATCCATCACGAGATCTTCTGGGTGTTAACTACCTACGCCTTCGACTGATTCTGTTGTTGCTCTAGTAAAACGAGCCATCCTTCACGCACACACCCCATAAACTCATTTAGGCCTGTTCCCGCCTTTAATGCAGTGATACATTTCAGTTCACTAAGTGTTGTTAATCAGAGTCCACTTAATAAAACTGCCAAAGTGCATCGCTCAGAGATCTGTGAGAGGAAGGGTTCTTCTGAGGGGACGGGTGAGTGTGTGACCGATGTAGACTTATGCCCCGAGGAACAAAGAGAGTGTGTCCACTGTTAGTATGTGCTCAGAGGGCCGAGCACATACTAGTTCCACAGTGAAACTGCATATATATCACTGCCTTTATATGTATACAGCAGTGTTAGGGGTAACGCATTACAAGTAATTTGTGTAATGTAATCAGATTACTTTTCCAAGTAACTTGTAAAGTAACGCATTACTTTTACATTTACAACTAAATATCTGAGTTACTTCATTTTTATTGGTGAAGTAAGCGTGTTGAACTTTCTTCTCCTGCATCCTATTCTTCTTCAATTCAGAATGGCTGAAAGGTTTTTTTTTTTTACTGCGCCCTCTACTGTACAGGCGTGAATTTGCATTTCCTTCAGCCTGAGGCTTATTCATTTCATTTTCAGTGTGAAAGGGCCTTTACATTTGCCAAAAATATTTTTTTTGTTGTTGTTATTAAAAAATAAACAAACAAGCAAGCCCAGCCCAGGTGAGAAAAAGTAACGGAATGCATTACTTTCCATAAAAAGTAACTAAGTAACACAATTAGTTACTTTTTTAGGGTGTAATGCAATATTGTGATGCATTACTTTTAAAAGTAACTGTTCCCAACACTGATATACAGTAAATCAATAAGAATTAACAGTAAAGGGGTCATAACATAAAAAAACTGAAAATCTTTTATTATTTATAATTATTAATTAGTATTTTATGTATATACAATTTTTTAATAAATAAATATATTTTACATTTTACTTCTACATGTATATAACAGCAAATTTATATATATAATAAATTCACACTAATTAATTATATATTATAACATATACATTTTTTATTTATTAGTTTTCTACAGGGTTCCACCAGCGACGCCCAGGGGGCCACACAAATATGTAATAATAATAATAGTAATAATAATAATAATAATAATACATTATTGTTGTTATGTTAATAATAATATATAAATTATTATTACTATTATTAATAATTTTAAAATTACTGTTTCTTTATAAATACTGTTTGGAATAACAAAGTATCACAATTATTTAGTTCTGTTGACAGCCATATAGTTTTGTTTTTCTTCGGATTTATATATCAAACATTACTTTTAATGGCAGGTAGAAAATAATCTAATGAAAAGTAAATATTTTCTAAATAATATTCTACATCTATTTATATATTTGTTTATTTTCCCACAGTGAATACATGTTTAATAAAGTTTTTATTTATGAAAATATTATCCATTTTTTATGTGATACTAATTTTATAATATTTATATTTTTTATTTATTTACATTTTAGGAAAGGAGTCCCTTGCGATGAGATTTGGGGGTCCATGGCATTTTTTTTTTTTTTTTTTAAATCCTCTGTTTTTGAGAACCTTCTATGGCAGTTCCCCTTTTAAACTAAAGTAAAATGTTAAAATGTTCTGATTCCCGGAGCTGTTTATCTTTCCTTGCTGTCTCCATATATTTTGTCTCCTTAAAGCAAACCATTATTTAATTTGTGGATTTTCCGATGAACCTCGGTTACAGTGTTTTTGAAATGTTCTGTACCTGGAACATGTCAAACCGTCTGATAATTACAAGGCTGTGAGACATCAAAAGCAAACAGAAAGCTTTCATATGCTAACAAAAAGAAGCAGGTGAATACAGTGAGAACAGATAAGCCAGAAAATGTACTCTGTGGGAATGACATTATGGATGAGAAACACGGACAATGAGATGGGCTAGAAGTTAAGAACAGTCTTTCTTCATGACTTTGCAGTTCTTCTTGGACAGCCTATTGATCTTTTGATGGCTCCCCTACAAAAGGGTTCTTTGAATGAACAGAAAAGTGTTTGAGAGAGGTACAGTAAAGCTTTACAGTTAGAATCTTGAGATGTTTTTTTTACGCTAATGGCTAGAACATGACTGCTATCGAGGCTTTGACTTGCACAGTTGGAGTTTAGCTCATTCAGCGGACCAAGAATAAGTGTTGAAAATACCTTTAAACCTGGAAAATGAGCCGACCCTAAGCAATGTGCTGGAACTGTCAGTACTAATAAACTGATAGTGAGTGTGTGTGTGTGTGTGTGTGTGTGTGTGTGTGTGCGTGTGCGTGTGCGTGTGCGTGTGAAAGAGTGAAGAGACAGTAAGTGATTGCCTGAGGTGGTGGAATCTATCAACTAGTGGTGGATGAATGAATCATTCTTGATTATTTCCATGATTTAAAATCAAATATACCAAAAATTTTAATTTCATATTTTTTTTAATTAATCTTTTAAGTGATTGAATAATTCTTGTTTCATTACAAAACAAATCAGTGGTTTTTTTTTTTAAAGAATCATTTATGTTAATTTCATTATATTTAAATAAAAAATGTTGCAGGTTTGACATATTTTGTTTATCATAAAACACACAAAAAATGTGTTTTTGAACTAATCTGAATCAGTCATTCTTGTTCATTTCCATGATCTCAAATTAAATATTTCACAGATTTGAAATTTTGTTGATTATGAAATGAATCATTGTTTTTGAACAAGTATTTTAGGTAACTGAATCATTCTTGTTCATTTTCATGATTCAAATTAAATATGCCAAAGATTTGACTTAATTTTTGATTATGAACAGAATATTTTTTTTTAAGTGTCTGAATAATTCTTGTTGATTTTCATGATCTCAAATCAAATATGGCACAGTGTTTCATTACAAATCAAAATCAGTGTTTTTGGAAGAATCATTATTGTTAATTTCTCTAATTAAAAAAAAGTAGCAGGTTTGACTTTTTTATTACAAAACAAATTTGTGTTTTTTTAACTAATCTGAATAAGACATATTGTTCATGATCTCAATATTCACAATAATCACATGATCAAATATTTCACAAGTTTGAAGTTTTTTGATTTAGAAATTGTTTTAGGTAATATTTTAGGTAGCTGAATTATTCACGGTTTCAAATCAATATGGAACAATTTTGACATAATTTTTGCTCTGAATCTGAAAGTAAATGAATCATTCTTGTTCATGTCCAAGATTTTGAATCTAATATGGTACATATTGATTATGAATCGAATCTATTTAAAAAAAAAAACAAATAATTTAAGTGAATGAATCACTCTTGTTCATCCATAATCTCAAATCAAATATGACACACATTTGACACCATTTTTAATTACTGTACTGTACAATTACATTTTTTGAATGAATAATTTTTGTTCATTTCCTTAATTTCAAATAAAATATGCCACAGGTGTGACATAATTTTTGATTACAAAACTAATTAGTGTTTTTTTTAACAAATATTTTATATATAAATGAATCATTCCATGATCTCAAATCAAATATTTAATTTTTAGGATATGAAATGAATGTATTTATTTATTTATATGAATAATTCTTGTCCATTTCTATGATCTGGTTTGACATAATGAATATCCTTTGACATAATTACAGTGAATAATAATTTGCATTTCTGGTCATTATTCAATTTCATTATGCTGAACTTCTTTTGTGTTTTACAGAAAAAGAACATCATAAAGGGTTTGAACAAATAAGTGAATGAATCGCTCTTGTTCATTTCCATGATCTCAAATCAAATATGACACACAAATTTGACACCGATTTTAATTACTGTACAGAAAAAGGTTATTATTTCCTTAATTTCAAATAAAATATGCCACAGGTGTGACATCCTTTTTGATTACAAAACTAATTAGTGTTTTTGACCAAATCTTTTTAGTAAATGAATCATTCTTGTTCGTTTCCATGATCTCAAATCAAATATTTAACATAATTTTTAGGATATGAAATGAATCATTGTATTTATTTATTTATTTAAATGAATAATTCTTGTCTATTTCTATGATCTGGTCTGACATAATGAATATCCTTTGATATATTTCAAGTGAATATTAAGTTACATTTCTGGTCATTATTCGATTTCATTATGCTGAACTTTTGTGTTTTACAGAAAAAGAACATCACAGAGTGTTCGACACAAGGTAATTCATGACAAAACTTTCAATTTTTGGTGAGCTTTTTACTAAAAGATAATAAGATTTGATTTGGTCCTAGACTGACTCTGAATCATCCACTCAACAGATTTGTTCAAAAACAATGACTCGTTCAAAAAGACTCACTGGATGCTGCCGCATACAAAGAGAGTCAAAGAACGAATGAACAAATCTTTTTTTTTTGTTGAACAGAATCAATAGATTTGAGTCACTAGGACGAATCAAAATCCTTCAAAAGAACAAATTAGAGCGGTTGCATAAAGCTGGACCTTGACACGAAGTAATCAGAGAAAATGCGAGAAATAAATAGAATAGCACAATAAAACTCAAATCTAATCACCCAATCCCTGTTTCTTCCCGCTATAGACATGAAATTGCTAGAGCAGTTTTTATGTGAATACGACAGGAGAGAAATAATTAAAAGTTGTCTTATCCTCTCTTCATTCCGAGTGCCGGATCTCTGGGAAAAGACACTTCAGAAGCTTGCTGCATTGATATGTATGTCATAACCATTTATGAATCTAATTATCGGACCAATTCGATTGAAATGAGAAGTGATTCAGACCCGCCAAAAATCAAAGATGTGTCTCTAGCTGCCCAACATCTAGGAAAAAAACCCCCAAACAAACAATGAATTTGCCTTTTTTTTTTTTACAAGTAGGGACATAAAATTCTTCTGACTAATTATCCTGGACTATAGCACTGGAGTGTGAAATGAAATTTGATTACTGACAAAGCATTATGTGGTGCATACAGATAAAAATGTAGGCGGATAGCAAACAAATAACCCCAAACGAGTAGAATGAGGTCGTCGTAAATACGTGATGACACTTCTGATTGGCCGCGGTCATATCCTTGGCTCTCGGAAGACGCTCAACACATACAAGCACGTAACATAATGCAATTGTGGCCGAGAGGCTCGGTCTGAGTTCGAAAACCCGTCATTTTTATCTCTGTAGTATGAATTATGAAAGCCTGATTATTCCTTGGTGTGGCTCCACAAATCCACCATGAGTTTAATTCAGTTGTGCATTTAATTCCGTCCTTCTTGTTTCTAATTGCTCTCACTGTGTTTTTTCCCCCCACTTAACGAAATTTGTTGGAGAATGTGGGAACGTTTAATCTGCACATGCCATCAGTGGGTATTGTCTTTCTGCAATTAGACTGATGAGAAGATTTAGCCATTAGCGAGTTCATTACAGCAGCCGCACACCGCCAACTCCACTGGAGCAATCAGAGAATGTGCTCCTCGCTGGCGGGAGTTAAAATCTACAACTTATCGCAGACGTGATAAAATCTGGGAAGCGTCAGGTCGGCAGTCCGCTAATGAGATGAACAGCAGAGTTAGCACCGAGCTGATGTTAGCTTGCGGTTGCTTTGAGTAGCACTGAGAATCGAGAACCGCTTCATCTGAACCTTTTTAAAGAACAATTCAGTTAGCTATGGCAGCCTCTTTCCACCTCAGATTTTTAAAAAATAACAAATGCTTACACTTTATTTTGACTGTCCACTTTAGACATTGTACTAACTATAAGTAACTTTGCGATTACATGTCAACTAACTCTCATTAGGGTATTAGTAGACAGTCTACTAATACTCTGACTGCTAGCTGACATGTAGTATCAAAGGCCCTGTTTACACCTGGTATTAAGATGTGTTTTGGTTGATCGGATCACAAGTAGATGAGAGAGACACATACCCGTTTACACCTGGTATTTTAATCCATTACTTTTGTCCACTTTCAACCACTTCTGTCCTGATTTCATCGAGGGGAGGGTCAATGGGTGGGTAAACATATGGGCTTTTTCAGATCTTTCGATCTAATGGACGAAATAAACTGCAATTTACAATATGCAATTTACATATGAATGCACCAAAGATGAAGAAAAACACATGGAAAGTGACAGCCGCAAGACCACGCCGAACTCAGTGAGTGCGTGTTAGAAATCAGAAATGAGGGGCTTTCGCACCAGTGGAACCTTTTTATTGTTCCTAGAACTAATGGTTGGATTTTGTCGTTTTCGCACCGCAGGAACTGGGAATTATTTTAGTTCTAGGAACTCCTTTTGGGGGAACCAAATTAGCTCCTATACTTCAGAGTAGGGTCTAACCCAACACAATAGGAACTACCAGTGATGTACGTGTACGCTGACTGGCCGAATGCACGCACAACACCAGGACCCGCCATTTTAAAAAAAGCTGTGTACACACACAGATTATAGCCTATATGTTTACTCCACAAACTAACTCTACGAACATGGAAAACAGTGATAGATGGACCTCTCAACCTTTACGCTAAAGAGAAAATCTAACGCAACTTTGAGGGGACCAAGCGAAACATGATTATATATTTCTGCTCAGCTAGCGACATTGGGCATCAACCACACGGCAAACGCTAATACTCTTACATATACTGTCTTCATTGTATAACAGTTCTATCTAATAACGTATTAGACAGGACTGTTAAACAGATCGTGAACTAATGAAGACGGAGAATGGGAGCGCTGTGTGCTCAGGCTCTGGTGTTCTCAGTGCCGTCAAAATAAAAGTCACAACAACAAGTGCAGCTTACGCATAGACTGTATAATACTATGGACGTAGTGTCTGTGACGTCACCCGTAGGTTTCTGAAGAGCATTTTTGAAACCCAAAGTGGATGGAGCCGTCCGTCGCCATCTTGGCAGCGCGTCACCGCGCATCACACCCGGATAACCGGAAATGGGCAAAGAGGCGGGACATGGGTGGAGCTGAGGTGACGTGATGACTAACAGACAGCAGACAAACGGCAAACAAGTGGCCACGCCCTTAATTATGCAGAACTTTAAGGCTTAATATAATTTAAACGGATGAGTTATAAAAAAATTCACCCCCCTCACAGTTGTCATGAGGGGCAAAATTAGCTATATAGACCAAAACCACTTTTTGTACCAGGCTGTAAACATATTTTTTTCTGCTGTGAAGTTGGGCATTTTAACATGGGAGAGATACAGATTTGACTCCCTTTTGGAGCCTGTCTCTAGCGGCCAGTCGATGAATTGCAGTTTAAGTCACTTCCGTGTTGGCTTCAAGAGAGACCACAGGAGGTTGCCGCTTGGGCTTACGTCACTTCAGAGTTCCCACTGACGGTGCGAATGCAAACAGGAAAATGGTCCTTGGGGAACTTTAAGTTCTCGGGGAACCACCCTGGTGGCTAGTTCTTATAACTACGTTCCTAGAACTACCCGGTTCGAAAGCCCCTCATGGTGAGAGAACATTGTGCTTGGTTTTTCGTCTTCAAACCAAACTTGTGTCTTCAGCCGACAAAGTTTAAATCCTGTCTGGCTAGCGCGCTGCCCATAATGTTTACGCATTAAGTCAGTAGGCTGAGAGTAGACGATCTTTTGTGGCTGTTCGAACACATTCGACCACATGAGCGTTTACACTATGAAAGCAATCCGATCGAATTCGTTTTCGACTACCTCTGGAAGTGGTCGAAAGTGGGCAAGCTCAAAATGTTTTAGACCCAGTTTACACCTGTATTTAGCGTCGTCCACTTGTGATCCGTTCGACCAAAACGCATCTTAATACCAGGTGTAAACAGGGCCAAAGTTATATTTAGTAGAATGTCTAAAGTGGACTATCGAAATAAAGTGTTACCTAACAAACAATGTCACATTGTGAGATATAAAGTTACAGTAATGAGAGATATAGTCACAATTACAAGAAATAAAGTTACAATTATTATTTGGGATTATATTTAATATACAAACCTGATTCCAAAAAAGTTGGGACACTGTACAAATTGTGAATAAAAAAAGGAATGCAATAATTTACAAATCTCATAAACTTATATTTTATTCACAATAGAATATAGATAACATATCAAATGTTGAAAGTGAGACATTTTGAAATGTCATGCCAAATATTGGCTCATTTTGGATTTCATGAGAGCCACACATTCCAAAAAAGTTGGGACAGGTAGCAATAAGAGGCCGGAAAAGTTAAATGTACATATAAGGAACAGCTGGATGACCAATTTGCAACTTATTAAGTCAATTGGCAACATGATTGGGTATAAAAAGAGCCTCTCAGAGTGGCAGTGTCTCTCAGAAGTCAAGATGGGCAGAGGATCACCAATTCCCCCAATGCTGCGGCGAAAAATAGTGGAGCAATATCAGAAAGGAGTTTCTCAGAGAAAAATTGCAAAGAGTTTGAAGTTATCATCATCTACAGTGCATAATATCATCCAAAGATTCAGAGAATCTGGAACAATCTCTGTGCGTAAGGGTCAAGGCCGGAAAACCATACTGGATGCCCGTGATCTTCGGGCCCTTAGACGGCACTGCATCACATACAGGAATGCTACTGTAATGGAAATCACAACATGGGCTCAGGAATACTTCCAGAAAACATTGTCGGTGAACACAATCCACCGTGCCATTCGCCGTTGCCGGCTAAAACTCTATAGGTCAAAAAAGAAGCCATATCTAAACATGATCCAGAAGCGCAGGCGTTTTCTCTGGGCCAAGGCTCATTTAAAATGGACTGTGGCAAAGTGGAAAACTGTTCTGTGGTCAGACGAATCAAAATTTGAAGTTCTTTTTGGAAAACTGGGACGCCATGTCATCCGGACTAAAGAGGACAAGGACAACCCAAGTTGTTATCAGCGCTCAGTTCAGAAGCCTGCATCTCCTCTGGTATGGGGTTGCATGAGTGCGTGTGGCATGGGCAGCTTACACATCTGGAAAGGCACCATCAATGCTGAAAGGTATATCCAAGTTCTAGAACAACATATGCTCCCATCCAGACGTCGTCTCTTTCAGGGAAGACCTTGCATTTTCCAACATGACGATGCCAGACCACATACTGCATCAATTACAACATCATGGCTGCGTAGAAGGATCCGGGTACTGAAATGGCCAGCCTGCAGTCCAGATCTTTCACCCATAGAAAACATTTGGTGCATCATAAAGAGGAAGATGCGACAAAGAAGACCTAAGACAGTTGAGCAACTAGAAGCCTGTATTAGACAAGAATGGGACAACATTCCTATTCCTAAACTTGAGCAACTTGTCTCCTCAGTCCCCAGACGTTTGCAGACTGTTATAAAAAGAAGAGGGGATGCCACACAGTGGTAAACATGGCCTTGTCCCAACTTTTTTGAGATGTGTTGATGCCATGAAATTTAAAATCAACTTATTTTTCGCTTAAAAGGATACATTTTCTCAGTTTAAACATTTGATATGTCATCTATGTTGTATTCTGAATAAAATATTGAAATTTGAAACTTCCACATCACTGCATTCTGTTTTTATTCACAATTTGTACAGTGTCCCAACTTTTTTGGAATCGGGTTTGTATAATAAAACATTACATTTTTGTATTCCAATTTTAAATAATAAATAATCAGTATTATATTATTAATTGGAATTGCAACTTTATGTTACAATAAAATCACAAAAAATATAAAATCACAATTACTCTGAAGAGGCAACCGAAGTCCGTCAGTTAATAGTTCTGGAAAGAATTATATAAAATCTGTCAAGAATTATATAATTATTTCATAATTTGACAGCAGGCTTTTGAAGGTAGTGAATGCAACAGTTTTGCAAACATTGTTCATTCTTTCTTTCTCCGAATAACTAAAAGAATTGCAAACCAAATCGTAATCAGAAACACACTAATATAGCAGTACTATTAGCTTCTGAACTAATGCTGCCTTCGGGTCATGTCATAATGATCGGATTTAGGAGATGAGTGCACATAAACACCACCAACACATTTTTTTAGGCCTTATTGAAGAGGACCTATTATGCTTTTTTTTTTACATTTTCATCTTTCTTTAGTGTGTGATGTTGCTGTTTGAGCACGAAAAAGGTCTGCAAAGTTACAAAGCACAAAGTCACTCTAAAGTGAGTTATTCTCTATATCAGTAGCACTGTTTCTGAAATCCCTGAAACACCTCGATTGTAGTCTTGAGTTTTCTTCCGGGAACGAATGTCACAATATTTCTCATTTAAATAATTCCCACCCATGGCATATGCAAAATAAAGGGTGCGAGGCCTGGTTGATTTGCATTAATAATGTGTTGAAACTCATGCTTATAGTAAGGGCCGTGACATTTACAAAACACGCTTAAAGCGATTGAGCAAACACAACACACTGCTCCAGCCGACCAATCAGAGCACATTGCACTTTTTTGAAGGCGGGGCTTCACAGAGACAGGAACTAAACAGGGGTTCCCCAAAGCCAACTATGGATGCAAGTTCCGTCATTACCAACACAATTTACCAACAAATTTTTTTTTAGTTTCTGTTCACAATAACAACACTGAATTGCAGCAAAGTTTCTAACTGTCTAAAATTCAACTTTACTTCTCCAGAACTCCAAGGTACATGAGGACCTGCAGACGTTTTGATTCCAGCTTCAAGGTGTCTGTGTATCAAGACTCTCTTTGATTCAGTGGCAGTGACGTGTCCCGGTTCAGTCCTGAGCGCCACAGCAGAGGGACGTGTACGTCTGCAATACATGACCTATGAAAGGCCGTCACCATATTTGAAGTGACAGTTTGACAAGGTGCTACTTCCTGATGTCATCAACACCTTATAAAACAACAGGAAGGTCTATTCTGTAGAGTAAAACTGTCGGTTAACTTGATATCTTGTTGTGTTCATCTAATGCCTGCTACAGACTGTACGATTTCAGCAATCCTATAAGATCATTCCAAATCTATGGAAGCTTGTTTCCACCACAGAATAAAACATTTTAAAAGATAATTGCGACTTTTTATTTCACAATTCTGACTTTATTTCTGAGTTTATAACTCGCATTTCTGACTTTATATCTCGCAATTCTGACTTTATATCTCGCAATTCTGACTTTATATCACGCAATTCTGACTTTATAACTCGCAATTCTGACTTTATATCTCACAATTCTGACTTTATATCTCACAATTCTGACTTTATAACTCGCAATTCTGACTTTATATCTCGCAATTCTGACTTTATATCTCGCAATTCTGACTTTGTAACTCGCAATTCTGACTTTATATCTCGCAATTCTGACTTTATAACTCGCAATTTTGACTTTATATCTCACAATTCTGACTTTGTAACTCGCAATTCTGACTTTATATCTCACAATTCTGACTTTGTAACTCGCAATTCTGACTTTATATCTCACAATTCTGACTTTGTAACTCGCAATTCTGACTTTATATCTCACAATTCTGACTTTATAACTCGCAATTCTGACTTTATATCTCGCAATTCTGACTTTATAACTCGCAATTTTGACTTTATATCTCACAATTCTGACTTTGTAACTCGCAATTCTGACTTTATATCACTCAATTCTGACTTTATATCTCGCAATTCTGACTTTATATCTCGCAATTCTGACTTTATATCTCGCAATTCTGACTTTATAACTCGCAATTCTGACTTTATATCTCACAATTCTGACTTTATATCTCACAATTCTGACTTTATAACTCGCAATTCTGACTTTATATCTCACAATTCTGACTTTATATCTCGCAATTCTGACTTTGTAACTCGCAATTCTGACTTTATATCTCGCAATTCTGACTTTATAACTCGCAATTTTGACTTTATATCTCACAATTCTGACTTTGTAACTCGCAATTCTGACTTTATATCTCACAATTCTGACTTTGTAACTCGCAATTCTGACTTTATATCTCACAATTCTGACTTTGTAACTCGCAATTCTGACTTTATATCTCACAATTCTGACTTTATAACTCGCAATTCTGACTTTATATCTCGCAATTCTGACTTTATAACTCGCAATTTTGACTTTATATCTCACAATTCTGACTTTGTAACTCGCAATTCTGACTTTATATCACTCAATTCTGACTTTATATCTCGCAATTCTGACTTTATGACTCGCAATTCTGACTTTATATCTCACAATTCTGACTTTGTAACTCGCAATTCTGACTTTATATCTCACAATTCTGACTTTATAACTCGCAATTCTGACTTTATATCTCGCAATTCTGACTTTATAACTCGCAATTTTGACTTTATATCTCACAATTCTGACTTTGTAACTCGCAATTCTGACTTTATATCACTCAATTCTGACTTTGTAACTCGCAATTCTGACTTTATATCTCACAATTCTGACTTTATAACTCGCAATTCTGACTTTATATCTCGCAATTCTGACTTTATAACTCGCAATTTTGACTTTATATCTCGCAATTCTGACTTTATAACTCGCAATTCTGACTTTATATCTCACAATTCTGACTTTGTAACTCGCAATTCTGACTTTATATCTCACAATTCTGACTTTATAACTCGCAATTCTGACTTTATATCTCGCAATTCTGACTTTATAACTCGCAATTTTGACTTTATATCTCACAATTCTGACTTTGTAACTCGCAATTCTGACTTTATATCACTCAATTCTGACTTTATATCTCGCAATTCTGACTTTATGACTCGCAATTCTGACTTTATATCTCACAATTCTGACTTTATAACTCGCAATTCTGACTTTATATCTCGCAATTCTGACTTTATAACTCGCAATTTTGACTTTATATCTCACAATTCTGACTTTGTAACTCGCAATTCTGACTTTATATCACTCAATTCTGACTTTATATCTCGCAATTCTGACTTTATATCTCGCAATTCTGACTTTATATCTCGCAATTCTGACTTTATAACTCGCAATTCTGACTTTATATCTCACAATTCTGACTTTGTAACTCGCAATTCTGACTTTATATCTCACAATTCTGACTTTATAACTCGCAATTCTGACTTTATATCTCACAATTCTGACTTTATAACTCGCAATTCTGACTTTATATCTCACAATTCTGACTTTATATCTCACAATTCTGACTTTATAACTCGCAATTCTGACTTTATATCTCGCAATTTTGACTTTATAACTCGCAATTCTGACTTTATAACTCGCAATTCTGACTTTATATCTCACAATTCTGACTTTATATCTCGCAATTCTGACTTTATAACTCGCAATTCTGACTTTATATCTCACAATTCTGACTTTATATCTCGCAATTCTGACTTTGTAACTCGCAATTCTGACTTTATATCTCGCAATTCTGACTTTATATCTCACAATTCTGACTTTATATCTCACAATTCTGACTTTATAACTCGCAATTCTGACTTTATATCTCACAATTCTGACTTTATATCTCGCAATTCTGACTTTGTAACTCGCAATTCTGACTTTATATCTCGCAATTCTGACTTTATAACTCGCAATTTTGACTTTATATCTCACAATTCTGACTTTGTAACTCGCAATTCTGACTTTATATCTCACAATTCTGACTTTATAACTTGCAATTCTGACGTTATTTCTTGCAATTGCAAGTTTATATCTCGCAATTCTGACTTTATTTCTCAGAATTGTTTATAAAGTGTCATTTTCCCCCTCAGAATTGAACTTTATGACAATTGTGAGATATAAACTCGCAATTGTCATAAAGTCCAATTCTGAGGGGGAAAATGACACTTTTTTTCTCAGAATTACGAGTTTATATCTCACTATTCTGATTTTATATCTCGCAATTGCAACTTTTGCAATGCAATTGCGAGAAAAAAAGTCAGAATTGTGAGATAAAAAGTTGCAATTACCTTTTTTATTTTTAATTCTGTGGTGGAAACCATCTTCCATACAAATCACACTGTACGACATGGATCCAAAAAACTTGGGTACAACATGTATGTAGACTGTACGATGATGACACCTATTGAATCGTAGGATACGACGCAAGTTAGTATAGAAGAATGAAACGTCATCAGCATGCGGTTTTTATGTGCGCTGAAAAAAAGAGGAGGAAGGAAAGAGGAGAATAAGGACGTGGCCATGGCTACCCACTGAGCAAACGTACGCCCAAAAGACATCTTTTTGACGTCTTTGTTACACGTTGAAAAGACGTCCCCTGAAGAGCCAGAATTAAAGTTTTTATTATGACGTTTTATGATGTCCGATATTGATGTCCATATGACCTCTTTACAATGTTTTTTGAACATTCAAGCATAAAAACCTATTCTAGTAGACCCCAAAAACAAAATCAAGACTTGGTAAAAGGGCATAATAGGCCCTCTTTAAAGAATCAAGCGTAGCGTCAGTTCTGGCAGGTCACGTTAGTCAAGCTCGCATCAACTGACTGTCAGCTGATCACGTCTACCAATAGGGATACGATGTGTATCACAGCATACATATATAAGCTCCTTCAGTACTATCAGCAGCTGTCGCGTTCGCCAGAGCTCATTTACCCTCCTCCATCCCCAGCTCCTCCTCTCGTCCAGTCAGGATTTGGTATTCTGATTCCCCTTGAATCAAACTAAATTCCCGAATTATTTTGTACATTTAATATCGACATTAATGATATCTGCAATACACTATGTTGGTTCTATTCTGTTCACCCTAAGGGGGGTTATTGCTGCTCTCCCTGCTCTTATCCATGCTAGGCTGCATGGATGCGCAGGGAGTTCTTGCCTAATCCAAACTGTATGCTAATAGTCAATCAATCATCTTTGACGATAGTGGTCCTGACAGAAATGGCTTTAAAAGAACAGGCCCAATACCACAATAAACTCTGTTCCAGAGACTTCTGTGAATGTACTGTACTGTGCAGTGCAGTTAAATGTGACGTGGCTTCATGACCCCTCTGAGCCGCCACAGTGCTGACTGTTTCATTTACCGACAGGAGGTCACCGGAGAGTCAGCCAGCGCCGTTTGTACTCACTGAGAATTCATTACTTTGTGCTGCTACCTTGAATAGGAAATGAAGTTTCCGATAAAGTGAGAATTGAAAAAAGCAGAAGGGAGAGCGAGCGAGAAAAAAGGGACGGCATCACAGACTTAAAAACATGCTCGCATGAAGGCCAGTGGAGGTTAACGCTTAACATTTATGCGGACTACGAAATCAGGGGAAATTCGATGGCAATCTGCTGGCCGAGCCAAAGACTTCTTTATGATGTCTGTGAAATTGGAATCTTTATCTCTTTTATAGAGCGCAGACGGACTGAGTTTGGTGTGCCAAAGGCATCCGGCTTTGTTAATTGCCTAGAGAGGGAGGAAAGAGAGAAACATCTTGACGTTTTACCCTTTAAGAGAACCGGTTGAAAAACATTCTCTGAATGACACACAACTTCATTTGCGTTCTGTAGGATAATTTTATTCCGGCTGATCCTGAATCTGTCATCACCGTCACAGATTGCTGTTTGTTCTCGCTTATTCTAGCGTAAACAAAACCACTTGCTCTCAATATAGATTTATGCTCAGTATGCATGTTCCTTTGTGCAAATGTTTTATTCTCCCTATTTGTGATAAAGTAGTTTTATAAAGCAAAATAATATTTTTCTTAATCAGTATTAGTTTTTTTTTTTCCCAGTAAAAATAACTTGGGAAATAAAAATGTGTGAAAGGACCTGTTTTTTTTTTACAGAGTATATCTTATTATTATTTTCTTTTTTTATTTTATTTTACACTTGAATGTACAGTAAATGTGATCCTCCTCCTGATATAAATTAGACTTCATGATGATCAAATTTGTAATAATTCTCATTAGTCCATTTCTGGAATTTTTTGTATTATTTATTGCCTTGTTTTTGTTTTTACTTCCATTATGTGGCTTTATTTACTTTAAACAAAAACGATTTTAAGAAATTATATTTAAGGAAAAGTATGTTTGTATGCATGTATGTATGTATTAATTAATTAATTAATTAATTAAAGTATTTTATTTATTTATTTATTTATGTATTTATTCTTTTAGTCTTTATTTATTTATTATTTATTATTTTTTTGTTTTTTGTTTATTTATTCTTTATTAAATTCATTTTTAATTTTAAATTACATTATTTATTTTTTTAATTTAATTTGTTTAATTAATTAATTAATTGATCATTTAATACATTTTTTAAATGTGCCTGAACTAGCTCATTTTAATTAATTTTTAAAAGGACAAATATTCCATGTATTCTCTCAATTAATATGAAGTCATAAAAGCAGCATGCATAACATAATATAATTGATAAAAGACTTAGCAAAATACCGTTTCAAATAGTTTTAAATGGTGTACAGCATATCACACCACAGAACATGTCGACTTTTATGTCAGCTGCTCATGTATTGTGAATGAGTCCTGGCCTGGTTTTCAGACCCTTGGAGAATTTCCTTGACAAATCCAACTAAAATGGTCCCAAATGAGTCCCAATCTTTCTTTCTGAAATTGCGTACAAGGCCATAACATTGAAACGCAAAAAGCCCTATTCTTACTCTAATTGATAGTAAGAATCATGATCTAATTTCCACCCTCAGCGACCGACGAGAGACATGTGTCCCCACTTACGGCGGCTTTGCACGAACTCAGTGGTTTTACGCGTAATCCAATGCGCTCTTGAAGCATTACAGGCCTTAAGCGTGACATTTGCGGGATAGAAGTGTAATTGCACCCTCGTTCTGTCTCTCTGTTCTGTGCAGGTTTACTGCATTGTCGTGGAGTGTAGCTGTGGCCTCTCCTCCTCCTGCTGCGCTCTGGGGGCGGGCAGACTGGAGAGACGGTTGCATTAATAATGCAAGGCTGCCTGGAAACCGAACGCGCTGCAGTGAAGTGCTGTGTGGAATGCTAAAGAGGCATTTGTTTGTGTGTCGCCTGTTTGCATCCCTCCCCGTCCTCTAAAAGCACTAGTGCCACCATCCTAAGTTGCACACAAGTGTGTGTGTGTGTGTGTGTGTGTGTGTGGCTTTGTGAATGTCTTTGTGTGTGTAGCTCAGCAGATGTGAGTTTCCTAGGGGTGCAAAGTCTAGCCTTTCTCGCTCCAAATGTGTCTTTGTTGACAGATGACATATTGACGTGCTTGTTTGAGTGACGGCTCAGTATTTTACTGCAATCCTACTTTCAATATTCTACGGTCTGAGATAAAGAAAAGGAAAATTATCAGCCACTCTAGCATCTTCAGTCACTGAAAAAGTTTCAGTGTGAGTTTAAACATACAATCACACAAACTCTCTCGCACACACAAACACACATTAACCACATTCTGGGGTCTGAGGAGGATGTTTACCTTCCATTTACTCCCTTATTGAGGCGACTGAAAGTATTTTCAAGCTGAGATTCTTTGAACTTGAGATTTCTTTGCAGCTGACTCATACTAACCAGGTGCGACTCGACAAGTTTCTGGGGTCAAGTGAAAGGGAAAATGCTGCATGAAACAACAGATTCACAGGCAGTCGGAAGATATTTGATGCGTAATATAACGGTGTGTTCACACTTGGCAGGTTTGGTTCAATTAAAACGAACTCTGGTGCGGTTGCTCTGTTAGTGTGGTTCATTTGATTATGGGTGTGTTCACACTTCCCAAAAAAAATACATTTAGTCCTGGTCCACTTTGTGTTCACATTGGCATTTTAACACCAAACCTAAAGATACCAAACCTAAAGGCATAGGGATATGTTCACAAACTGATTGGTCGGCTTTTATTACGTATATTTCGTGACGGAACTTACCAAACATCCAAAACAATGCTGTGTGCTGGGCTAAATGCACTCGTTGTATACATATGATGGTATTTTGACCAGCTGAGTGGTCTTAGTCCGCTTGTTTGGTGCACATCAGGGTACGGATTCACACTTATTCAAATGAAGCGCACTAACAGAGCAATCGCACCAGAGTTCGCTTTAATTGAACCAAACATGCCAAGTGTGAACACACCCAAGGGCCCTATTTTAACGATCTAAGCGCATGGTCTAAAGTGCACGGCGCAAGTGCACTTAGTGCGTTTCCGAATTCACTTTTGCTAGTTTAACGATGGGAAAAATGGTCGGTGCGCGAGGCACATGGTCCAAAAGGGTTGTACCTAGTCTCTTTATGAGTCATGGGTCTGTTTTGGGCGTAACGTGCAAAAAAACAATCAGAGTCTCATCTCCCATTCCCTTTAAAAGCCAGTTGCGCTTGCACCATGGTGGATTCGCTATTTACATGGCGGAATATAGACACCCTCAACACCAGTTTAAATACATGTGTGTATTGCCACGATTGGTTAAATAAGTCAATTTAATTCGTCATTACTGCAAATAGGTAATTCTGATACATGCAATGACTATCCATTATGACATGTAGGCATTTTATCTTTATGTACACAATAATAATCTTTTACATTGGAATCCTTTTATTTTTAATATTTGGCATGTTTGTGTGCTGCTGCGCGTCCCTGTGTGTGTAATAAACAGAGTGCCTATAGGTGCATATTACTAACGCGGCATTTAAATAACACACAAAATATTGCGTTATTTACTTTAGACCAGGTTTTTGTTGGTCAATGGCGCAGTCGTTTTCAGTTCCTCAAAATAGCAACGCGCCAACAATGCACCTGAACACACCTCGTTTTCAGACCAGCACGCCCATGGGTGCACAAATGGGCGCAAATGCATTTGCTATTTAAACAACGTGGAGCAGGACGTGAAAATGATAATGGCGTCAGGCTGGACTAGTAAAAAACACTTGCGTCACTCTTGGCGCAGCATTGCACCGGGTGTATGATAGGGCACTAAATGTGAACGAACCATGTGAACCCTGGTGCACACCAAACAAGCAGGCCGAGACCCCTAAAAAGATGGGTCTCTGTCCACTTTCAAACGAACTCTGGTGCGGTTCAACAGAAGTATGAACGCAACACAGACCAAAGACATCTAAAAGAACCAAAAACAGGAAGTGATGTCACCAGATGTGATTCTAAAAAGGACAGAATGCTGAAACCTATGTTGCCCATTACAGTTTCCTCGTCTCCTCGCAGCAGATCTTCGTTTGTGTTTTGACTCCTTTACACACTTAACAAACTCTGTTATGTCATTTGGGACAAGTTCTCAGATGGTTAAAATGCCATCATACGTACGCACATATAATGAGCGCATTTAGCCTAGAACACAGCATTGTTTTGGATGTTCGGCAAGTTCTGTCGCAAAATATTTATTTTTTGTTTTTTTGGAATTTTTAGGTTCGGTCTTAAAAATGACTGTGAATGCTAAGCGAACCAGAACTAAATGTATTATTTTCTTTTTTGGTCTGGACTAAAAGAACCAAGAGAACCAAACTACAAATGTGAACACACCCTAAAGCCCTATTCGCACGGGATTAGTATAACCTGTTGACCTCTATTTGTAATAATTGCTGAGGTTGTCTGTGATCTTATTCCCGTGCGAATCAGCCATGTCTGTAATTTGTAAAGTAAATATCCCCCTGCAAATTACCTACCATATTTCGCCGAACACAGAGGTCCTGTGATAATATTTGTCCCGTGCGAATTGGCATCTCTGTGATTTGTCCAGGATTTGGCGGGGTCGTATATAATTTTTTTCAAGGTTTTTGTTTCCTGTGCGCCTTTTCCTGTGTGCGAAGAATGGAGGCTGCATTAAAGTGTTTCGATAGTATTTTGGGTGCTGGGTCATATCGCTATACACCATACAACTATACAATTTGCAGAAAGAGAAAGCTGAAAACCATCAGAAGAGCGAAAAACAAAAAGAATGATTAGAGGGGATGGATGTATAGCAGCGCGGTAAGGAACATTCCTCTGTTTATGATATATCATACAGCCAGACCTATAACGACAAGACATTTCCAAGCAATAGCCTAACCAAAATAGTGCATAATCAAGCGAGGGGGCTCGCATCATAATTCCAGGTTAACGTATTACAAATAAATCAAGTGTAAAGCCTGAGCTATTAGATTTTAACCTGGTGAAATGTAAATGACACAGGGCACGAAACGATATTTGTTTCTTGTTACGCAAAGCCTTGACATCATATCGGGGAGATAAGTCAGTAAATTTGAGTAAAATCACAGGCTTCGCTTATCCCGTGCAAATGCGCCACATGAAATTCAGATGTGAGGGGGTAATTTCTAAATCACACGAGGTCCCCAGATTATACGAATCCCATGCGAATAGGGCTTAAGTGTGCACCAAACAAGTGGACCAAGACCCCTTCATTTTCAATTCAATTCAATTCAATTTTTAAAGCACATTTAAATATAACACCCATTGTTCCAAAGTGCTGTTCAAAATCATTAAACCAACAAACAACACATCCACACAACATCGATTAATGGTAAAATTAACATCCCAGACCAAGATCCTAGGTAATAACAATGCGCCAAGCATTGGCAAATCTCAAATCTTAAAAATTATGTGCAGTCAGTTTTGTATCTTTAAATCACTGTAAATGGCATTTTGAAAGCCATCGCCTGTTTGTTCACTCTAGAATGTGCATTTCTAATTAGCCAGATTTGAAATATGGGAGGCTAAATATATGATATCAATGCTCGGCCAGATTTTATTGCTTTAAAATGTTATTGAAACAGAATCTTGACAAAAAGTTTTGGATGTTTTAGTCTTTTTTTCCATTCAAGTAGCTACATAGTATCTGTTTTGGTTACTAGCTATTGAAAAAAGCTGCTCGGGCGCCAAGACGGCCATCAAGTGAATTGATTAAATGGACTTTGGAAATATACAGATGTGTTTCTGTAGCTCAAGTTGCGCTTACGACACTAATGACATGGATTCAGTTCAATGCAAGGAACATATGGACTGATGAAATACCCAAATATGCTTTGGATGAGCGCGTCTACTGAATGCACAAATGTAGAGTTGGGTTTTGTACTGTGACACAAACCAGGAACTAATAATTTCAGGGGGAAAAAAATAGCACTTGTCGCTTTGTTTTGTGCCTAATTTGTGGACTGTTTAATGTTTTTATGAAGCGTTCTGAAAGCGGTCCGGCTTGGGTCGGCCTACAGGCTTTCCTTTCATGTCCCTGTATATTACAGCAAGTCAATACCAATTAATCTTTACAGCGTAATCCAGCACATTGCATTCATAATCCTCAGCCTTGAGCACTGTATTGTGCACTGCGGCATTCTCCATCTATGCGTTTAGTAGCCATCCTGGAGGCAAAAACATAAAGCACTTATGGCACGATTTCATTAATGCACCACTTTATTAAAGCATTTTATACACTGAAGAAACACTTAAAATTAAATAAATAAAAGCAGAATAGTAATAAAAACAATTTACGACAGAAAGAACAGTGTATGATGCATTTTCCCTTTTTATTCATGCATTTGTTGACATAGGAACAAGACAATGGGAGCGTGCAAACACTTAGTATAATCAAGTGCTCGCCCCAGGACAGGAACATAATTCCTTAATGCCTTGCTTTCCATTTAAATTTTACACCATTTATAACAAACGCCTTGGAAGAGTAATGCTTTTTTGAGCACTTGTGAATTGCACACGCTAATTAACTTATTTTTAAATGCACGGTTTATAAATTTAATCCACACACACACACACACACACACACACACACACACAATCTGTGGGAAGAGAAATACGAGGTCTCGCGCTCGGAGGCCCGCACAGGAGATTCACGGCACGCCGCAGTCGGCGGAGAAGATTACCGACGTCTAATGTACATCCTGTGGGGTAACGCTGTAATCACAGTAACCGAGATATATCACGGAGATGAGCAGATTGACAGGTTGTCGTGAAGATGATTGCGCCATGAGACGGGAGAGGGTGTTGCTCGTAGTCCGGCGGTACATTAAGTCGAGGAGTAATTTTAGCGTTATGGCGCGTAACGGGGTCGCCGCAGTTTAGTGCAACACTTCAGAGTCTCGCACACACACACCGCCGCCAGCTCTAAAAGATGAGAGAGAGATTAGATCAGGTACAAGAAGCGTGCATGCATGCATCTGAGGCATATATATGTTTCAGAGATGCCTAGGCCCTAGGGAAGACTATGGGAATCATGAGCCGCTTTTCCACCGTCGCTTCGAAGAACAGTAAGGAACGGTTCCAATTATATTTCTAATTGAGCCTGGCACGGAACGATGACATAATTTGGGACACAACTTATGTTTGTAATTTACTAAAACGAAACAGTTCATAGGTGTAGGAATCATGTCCTAGTCACGCTGTATGCTTTTTGATTAACCCAAAAGAGCCGTTCCCATAGGAGTCTTTTGTTCGGTAATCTCATTATACTGGTGTTTTGGTTCATTATAAACAGGGGTGCACATAACCTTTTTGGTCTGGTTCTCAAGGGAGCACTTGGAGATGCTGATTGGTCCTTGAATCCTTCAAGCTGTCATCATCACTTTCCTCCTGACTAATCAAAAAGCATGTCTAATTAATTGAAATCATGAAACTTATACAATTTAACAACAATTTATTAAAAGTTTAACAAAACTTACATGTTTAGGGCCCTATGAAATGTGTTTTTTTTTTTTCTTCTTCTCAAATTCCGTTCCGTTTTTACCAAATTCTGTGTTTTCTGTTTAAATTTCATTTTAATTTTAATAATCAAAAGGCATGTCTAATTAATTAAATTCATAAAAACAACAGTTTAATTTGTTGTTTAATAAACAAATTCTGTTTTGTGTATTTTCTGGTAATCAAATGAAGAATTTGAACATTAATTTATCTTTTAATCATATTAAATTAAACAAACTGTTTTGTCAAACAAAGTGCTGCACAATGAGCTTTACCATGTTTAGTTAAAACATAGAAGAAAAAATTGGATTATTCCTTAAAAAATAAAGTTTGATAATTTATTATTATTACTATTATTAGTGTTAGTATTATTATTACATTAAGATGTATCTAAATTCTACTGTACAACAGTAATATATTTCTGTCATGTTAAACCGAACTTTTATTTTGACGGGTTGCCGTGAATACCGTTGAGTTTCTGTGTGTTTATGATATGATGCTTTTTCTCAAATGAAACGTAAAATGCTGATGAAGTGACTTTGGAGATGAAGTTCATGCATTCATGTCCTCATATAATGAGACGGAGGCTGAAAACAGCGTGAGCATCACGCATGCTTCAGTGTGTGTGTGTGGTAAATTAAACAATTCATTCCAACCCGATCTCACGGCAATTCGTATGTATTTTATGAGGTGGCTAATTCCTACAAGTTTATATGACCTCACTCGTACGAATTCATGTAGCCTATGCATTTGACGTGTTGGTCAATTCGTATGATTTCATACGAATGACCTACCCCTAACCCCGCCCCTAAAACCTACCCATCACTGCAGTAATCGTACAAATTCACACGAGTGAGGTTGTACGAATTCGTACTAATTAGCCACCTCATACAAATATAGGCCTATGTACGAATCGGTCATGAGATAGCGTTGTTCATTCACACAGAGACATGCAGAACATGCAGGATTCATATTTAAATAGTCTTTTTTGTGGTTTAATATTCACAGACACTAGTCTATATCTGATTTAAGTGTACTGACCTGCTTTTGATGTATTCATCAAAAATTTGATAAATTCCGTGAAATTCCACGTTAGACAGTAAATTCCGTTTTATGACTGGATTCCGCGATTCTGTCCGCGTTTTCTCACGGAAATCATAGGGCCCTAGAAAAAGCCAACTAGAAAGACATTTATCAACTAATAACTAATGAACACATATCATCATAATCGCTATCTTACCAGAGATGGAGAAAAATCAAGTAAACATGTCTCTGTCCTCAAAAATGCATACTCCATGTTTTCTGCTGCGCATTGTTTATTTTTTACCACGCATGCGCACCAGTTATGTGCACGGTTTGAAATCTGTATATACTGTACCTTTTTCTGCTGATTCAGTAAAAAGAACCTGTTCATAAGAGGCCAGTTTGTAAGAATCATTCATTCGAGACTCAGGCTACACTGCTTGAACGGAATGTTTTTGATTCACTAAAAAAAAGAAAATAAGAGTAATTTGGGGAATCAGGCTACACCAGTCATGCTCTCTGTTAGTTTGATTAGTTAGTTCTTGCTTCCAACTCAAGATGCTCTTTGGGTCATTCTGATATCATCATGAATAACATGATCAGGTTTTACACAAACTTGTGGAGTTATAGCTTAGTTGCTGCTGCTGTCCTGTCATTAAAGGAACACTCCACTTTTTTTGAAAATAGGCTCATTTTCCAACTCCCCTAGAGTTAAACCGTTTTCGAATCCATTCAGCCGATTTCCGGATCTGGCGGTAGCACTTTAAGCATAGCTTAGCATAATTCATTGAATCTGATTAGACCGTTAGCATCTCGCTCAAAAATGACCAAAGAGTTTCTATATTTTTCCTATTTAAAACTTGACTCTTCTGTAGTTACATTGTGTACTAAGACCGACGGAAAATTAAAAGTTGTGATTTTCTAGACCGATATGGCTAGGAACTATACTCTCATTCCTGCGTAATAATCAAGGAACTTTGCTGCAGTACCATGGGTGCAGCAGGCGCAATGATATTACGCAGCGCCTGAAAATAGTCCCCAGCTAGGTAACTTCCAAAGTGACCAGCACTAAGGCTAAATCCGAAATCGCCCACTATACCCTCAAATAGGGCATTATTTGAGGGGACAGCCATTTGTAGTGGTGTTCGAAACCATAGTGGACGTTATTGAGTGCACTCATTCAATCCCACATTACACCGCAATAACGAGTGTACAGCCTATGTACACACAGCGGCTGTCCGAATTCACTCACTCGTTTTCATTCACTCCTTCAAGTGAATGAGGCTTTAGGGGGCGATTTCAGCCTAAGTTTGTGTAGTTGCAGAGTTGCAGCCGGCAAATTAGGTAGTGGATTTACCTGTGCGATTAGCCATGGTTCTGTGCGTTGTAAAGGTTCGAATCTGCTCTCCTTCTCCCTTCTGCCCCAGTCTGTTCAGCCACACTTTATTGCCTTTCACATTCCAAAAGCTTATCTTCAGTGTATTCCGGTTCAAATAGATACGGTTCAGGATCTGCTCCAAAGTAAATATCTTATGAATCGTCTCTCACAAACGTCTCCATGGTTACAAGGCACGCTCCTTGTGCAAGCAGGTTGTCACGTTGGTTATGTTGACAGAAGTTAGCCTATTTTCAGGCGCTGCGTAATATCATTGCGCCTGCTGCACCCATGGTGCAAGTTCCTTGATTATTACGCAGGAATGAGAGTATAGTTCCTAGACATATCGGCCTAGAAAATCACAACTTTATTTTCCGTCGGTCTTAGTACACAATGTAACTACAGAAGAGTCAAGTTTTAAATAGGAAAAATATCGAAACTCTTTGGTCATTTTTGAGCGAGATGCTAACGGTCTAATCAGATTCAATGATCTATGCTAAGCTATGCTAAAAGTGCTACCGCCAGACCCGGAGATCGGCTAAATGGATTCGAAAACGGTAAAACTCAACTGTTTAACTCTACGGGAGTTGGAAAATGAGCCTATTTTCAAAAAAGTGGAGTGTTCCTTTAAAGCAAATTGGAGACAAACCAAATACTAAGACATCCTTGAATTCTAATAAGTTTAAGTTTTCAATCAAATTATAATGATGATGCTATAATTTGTCATGAAAACATTGTATTAAATCTTGTATTAAAGCCTTTCAGTAGTCTCAGACCTTTGGCACCATTGTAGATCATTAGCACTGAGCTTAGCATCTTGTCATCTGTTTGTTCTTCTTTTGAAGGGATGAATATTTCACTCAGAAGAGGGATGTATCATTCACGCTTTAGTGCGAGACTAAATCAGCGGAGACTCCAGTTGCCTGTTTGCCTGCAGGGCAGCTTGGGTGTGATGGGAAAGTAAGCGTGTGTGTGTGTGTGTGTGGACAGTGGCTAGATAAAAGAGAAACAAAGCTGTTTCGGCAGAGAGATGACTTAATGTGTGCAGACAGACATAGTCACTGACATACTGGTGCCGTGTGAAGTGATGCCAAAACGGATAAATCTTAAATGTGCACACTGTGATATGGTTTATTATTTTTTTTATTAGTATTTTTCTACTTGTATAATGCGTTTTCAAACTTTTTGATGCCAAGGACTCTCAAATATAATGATCGTCTTTTGAGAAATGTATATGATCTATAAAATGTAATGGTGACTTGATGCATTAATTAATGTTAACAAATAAGACATCATTGTAAAGTCACGTTGTTACCATTACATTTTATAGGCTAGATCATATACATTTCTCAAAAGACAATCATTTGTTAATGCAATTTAATAAAAATGTTCATGTTAGTTCACAGGGAATTAGCTAATGTTAAAAGATACAAGTTTTGATCTTGTAAATGTTGTAAATGAATAAATGTTGAGATTAACATTAATAAAGACTAATAAATGTTGAAGGATTGTTCATTAGTTGATATGTTAACTAATGTTAACAAATTAACCCTTATTGTAAAGTGTTGCCAATATAATATTAAAAATATTATAATTATAAAGATTATAAATATTTTAAAAATCAAATATATACAGTGCATCCGGAAAGTATTCACAGCGCTTCACTTTTTCCATATTTTGTTATGTTACAGCCTTATTCCAAAATGGATTAAATTCGTTATTTTCTTCAAAATTCTACAAACAATACCCCATAACGACAATGTGCAAGAAGTTGCTACAAGCGTGACACACTTATTTTTGGGCAGTTTGTCCCATTCTTCTTTGCAGGACCTATCAAGCTCCATCAGGTTGGATGGGGAGCATCGGTGCACAGCCATTTTCAAATCTCTCCAGAGATGTTCAATCGGGTTCAAGTCTGGGCTCTGGCTGGGCCACTCAAGGACATTCACAGAGTTGTCCCGTAGCCACTCCTTTGTTATCTTGGCTGTGTGCTTAGGGTCGTTGTCCTGTTGGAAGATGAACCTTCACCCCAGTCTGAGGTCCAGAGCGCTCTGGAGCAGGTTTTCATCAAGGATGTCTCTGTACATTGCTGCATTCATCTTTCCCTCGATCCTGACTATTCTCCCAGTTCCTGCCGCTGAAAAACATCCCCACAGCATGATGCTGCCACCACCATGCTTCACTGTAGGGATGGTATTGGCCAGGTGATGAGCGGTGCCTGGTTTCCTCCAGACATGACGCTTGCCATTCAGGCCAAAGAGTTCAATCTTTGTTTCATCAGACCAGAGTATTTTGTTTCTCATGGTCTGAGAGTCCTTCAGGTTCAGATTTTTTATTTTTTTATTTTTTAATAAATTTGCAAATATTTCAAACAAACTTCTTTCAAGTTGTCATTATGGGGTTTTGGAATAAGGCTATAACATAACAAAATGTGGAAAAAATGAAGCGCTGTGAATACTTTCCGGATGCACTGTGTGTGTGTGTGTGTGTATGTATATGTATATATATATATATATATATATATATATATACAGTGGGGAGAACAAGTATTTGATACACTGCCGATTTTGCAGGTTTGCCCACTTACAAAGCATGTAGAAGTCTGTAATTTTTATCATAGGTACTCTTCAACTGTGAGAGACGGAATCTAAAACAAAAATCCAGAAAATCACACTGTATGATTTTTAAATAATTAATTTGCATTTTATTTCATGACATAAGTATTTGATACATCAGAAAAGTAGAACTTAATATTTGGTACAGAAACCTTTGTTTGCAATTACAGAGATCATACGTTTCCTGTAGTTCTTGACCAGGTTTGCACACACTGCAGCAGGGATTTTGGCCCACTCCTCCATACAGACCTTCTCCAAATCCTTCAGGTTTCGGGGCTGTCGCTGGGCAATACTGACTTTCAGCTCCCTCCAAAGATTTTCTATTGGGTTCAGGTCTGGAGACTGGCTAGGCCACTCCAGGACCTTGAGATGCTTCTTACGGAGCCACTCCTTAGTTGCCCTGGCTGTGTGTTTCGGGTCGTTGTCATGCTGGAAGACGCAGCCACAACCCATCTTCAATGCTCTCACTGCTCTTACTAAGATCTCGCGATACATGGCCCCATCCATCCTCCCCTCAATATGGTGCAGTCGTCCTGTCCCCTTTGCAGAAAAGCATCCCCAAAGAATGATGTTTCCACCTCCATGCTTCACAGTTGGGATGGTGTTCTTGGGGTTGTACTCATCCCTCTTCTTCCTCCAAACACGGCGAGTGGAGTTTAGACCAAAAAGCTCTATTTTTGTCTCCTCAGACCACATGACCTTCTCCCATTCCTCCTCTGGATCATCCAGATGGTCATTGGCAAACTTCAGACGGGCCTGGACATGCGCTGGCTTGAGCAGGGGGACCTTGCGTGCGCTGCAGGATTTTAATCCATGACGGCGTAGTGTGTTACTAATGGTTTTCTTTGAGACTGTGGTCCCAGCTCTCTTCAGGTCATTGACCAGGTCCTGCCGTGTAGTTCTGGGCTGATCCCTCACCTTCCTCATGATCATTGATGCCCCACGAGGTGAGATCTTGCATGGTGCCCCAGACCGAGGGAGATTGACCGTCATCTTGAACTTCTTCCATTTTCTAATAATTGCACCAACAGTTGTTGCCTTCTCACCAAGCTGCTTGCCTGTTGTCCTGTAGCCCATCCCAGCCTTGTGCAGGTCTACAATTTTATCCCTGATGTCCTTACACAGCTTTCTGGTCTTGGCCATGAGAGGAGAGGTTGGAGTCTGTTTGATTGAGTGTGTGGACAGGTGTCTTTTATACAGGTAACGAGTTCAAACAGGTGCAGTTAATACAGGTAATGAGTGGAGAACAGGAGGGCTTCTTAAAGAAAAACGAACAGGTCTGTGAGAGCCGGAATTCTTACTGGTTGGTAGGTGATCAAATACTTATGTCATGCAATAAAATGCAAATTAATTATTTAAAAATCATACAATGTGATTTTCTGGATTTTTGTTTTAGATTCCGTCTCTCACAGTTGAAGTGTACCTATGATAAAAATTACAGACTTCTACATGCTTTGTAAGTGGGCAAACCTGCAAAATCGGCAGTGTATCAAATACTTGTTCTCCCCACTGTATATATATATATATATATATATATATATATAAAGACAACATAATTAAATAGTTGCTTCCTAAATTAAAATTATGGGGTTTTATATCGTATTAAATGAATATATTTTTTATACTATTTTAATTTTATAAATTCAATTGTAAAATGTATTTATACAATTAATACTGTTAATTTATGCAATTAATTTGTCACAATTTTTCTTGCTGTTAAAAAAATAATGCTTTTAAATAGAATAAAATAATCACAACTAATCTTATGATTCCTTATCAGTCTTTAGAAAGCAGAAAACACTACTTTTGATATTATTTTGTTAAAAAAACATTTTGTTCTACATATTTTATTAATATTTTAAGTGCATGTTAACTTTGACAGCCCTAACACTTTGCAATAAGGTCCCAATAGTTCATGTAAGTTAATTAACATTGAGCAAAACACCTTAATATTCAATTGACATTATGGGTCAGAGCATTCATTTTTCATTTTTATCACATTTTTCTTATTAATCACACCAAATTAATGTGTTAAATAATCATTTTCAGTAGGTATCTGGCAGACAGTGACAAAGATGTCAATAAAAATGCATGTCATAAGGCAATTTATGGCTTGTAAATCATTTAAATGTCTAACTAGGATTCTGTCAGGCAGTTTATTCTTTGCCAAGATCACTTCACACCCATTCTTATCACTTTAGGTATTGTTATGAATTGCACCTTGCTAATGAACTGCACCAGACTAACACTTCTAAATGTGGGAAGGTGTCAGCGCTGAGATAAAACGTCTTTTAAACTTGTTTTTTTGTGTGAAGTTGTGAAGTTGAAGTTTGATAATGCCACTCTGTGGTCACTTTTGCCTTATTCTGAAATTTTAGCCACGAACATCCTACTTTTCCTCTTGTCTTTTCACTTTGTTATTTGTAAAAGATGACTAACTTGTTAAAGGGATAGTTCACCCAAAAATGAAAATTATCCCATAATTTACTCACCCTCAAGTCATCCTAGGTGTATATGACATTCTTCTTTCAGACGAATACAATCAGAGTTATATTAAACAAGTCCTGGCTCTTCCAAGCTTTATAATGGCTGTGATTGGCAGCCCAAAATTTAAAGCGCAAAAAAAGTGCATCCATCCATTGTAAACGAACTCCACACGACACCGGGGGGTTAATAAAGGCCTTCTGAAGTGAATCGATGGGTTTGTGTAAGAAAAATATCCATATTTAATATGTTATAAAGTAAAATATCTAGCTTCCGGTGGACCGGAATACGGAAGGCAGGCCGCCGGAAGCTAGATATTTTACTCTATAACGTGTTAAATACAGATATTTTTTTTTTTGCTCAGACCCATCGATTTGCTTCAGAAGGCCTTTATTAACCCCCCGGAGTCGTGTGGAGTTTGTTTATAATGGATGGATGCACTTGTTTAGGCTTCAGATTTTGGGCTGTCATTCACTGCCATTATAAAGCTTGGATTAACCAGGACACATTTGAATATAACTCTGATTGTATTCGTCTGAAAGAAGAATGTCATATACACCTAGGATGGCTTGAGGGGGAGTAAATCATGGGGTAATTTAAATTTTTGGGTGAACTATCCCTTTAACTTTAACATTGTACCATCACAGAGGTTAAAGGCAACTTTAAAAACGACCACACAGATAATGTCAACTAAAAAAAAAGGAAAGGCATACCATTTTAAGATGAATCGCTTGTTGTATTCCTCAAATGTAAATTAAAGATTACAAAGACAAACATAGCTTGAGGCCAGAATAAGACCAGAACATGTGTAAAGAAAGTGAATCGGGTCAGCTGTTAACTTTAAAGTGCCCATCTAAGTCTTTAAGTGTCTTTTGTTCAGCGTGAGAACATTTATTATCATTGTCTGCCAATCCCACAGAAGCTGTCTAGTTCCAGATCATGCCAATGCCGTATAAATCATTTAAAATTGGCCGTGTAACACTGGATTGATTCTTTTGTCCATATTTTAAGAGCATATGCTTTTTGATCTGCCAGAATATATAATATGGTGCTAAAAACACTAACCTGAGAGTTATAGCTTTCAGACCGACTAACCCAGCAATCCAAGGAATAAAAGTCAATGTGACTCTTTTCAATCAGCAAACTGTTAGTCAAGGACCATAAAGTCATTCAAATTATGAAGATTTTTTTTATTAATGGCAAAGCAGCATGTTAAATACATGAATCTGCTTTAGCACATCAAAATTGTACAGTATACATTTTCAGCAGCAAGACGACATGGGTCAGTGTCAGTAATGTTAGTAATATTAGTAATATTCCTAATGTTTTTTTCCTTTTGTTTGTTTAGTGACCTAAATTGAGCACAGTAGCTTACATTTCTTATTAGGGGCCAAGCACTGAAGGTGTGAAGGCAGCTATTGTATCCATTCGATTTCTTATTGATTATATTGAAGTCCATGGCAGAACTGCTTACAATAAAATAACGAAAAAAATTTTAACCACAGCAATTTTGGAATCTTTATCCCTAGCGCAACCTACTGTCCAAATTTGTACTCATGTTTATACACGTTGACGTCAAACCTACATCCCCCCCCCCACACCTTCACACCTTCACACCTTCACACCATGCTGTTTTTTAAAAGCTTTTTGATAAACCCAACTGTTATTGAATAAGGCACGAATGAATCTGATGAAGAGCATGCCAAATTGGATGCAAGGCTACATCTCTGCAACACTTTAGCATATTGAGATGAATCTTGGTCCATGTCATCACAAGCATGATCTGAGACTACATGCAGCGTTTCGGCACAGCGCCACCTACTGGTCAGGAGATATGAAAACATTTTTGCTTATAACTTTTGAATGGTTTGCCCAAATCATAAAACGGGTCTCTTTTAATTCAGTGCAGCATACCGAGTTGAATGATACCCAATATTCCCATATCGGCCATTTTGTGTGTCGGCCATTTTGAATTTTGACGTAAAATGCTGTATTTTATGAACGCATTAGCGTATCATTATGAAACTTGGTATGTGTCATCAGGACCATGCCCTGAAGGTACTCAAAAAGTTTCAGGACAGCGCCACCTTCTGGTCAAAAATTATAATGAAATTGTAAAAAATGCTAATAGCTTTTGGTTAATTTTGCCTATTTTAATGAAACTAGTCTTGATGCAGACTTTATTTGAAAACCTACTTTTTAAACTCTTTCTAGACCATTGGTTTTAACCAAGATCAGCTCGGATCAACTTCAGAGCATGCTGGCAAAAAGTTATTAAAAGCATTTTGATTGACCAAACCGTTCTCGAATAACGCATCAATAAATTTGATGGCATGGTGCCAAGCTGATTCTGAGGCTGTAACTCTGTAACGCTTGAGCATATTGACACCAAACTTTGTATGTGTCATTGTCTCCTAACACTGACCACACAACATCAATTTGGTAACAGCGCCACCTAATGGTCAAAAGTGACGAACAGTTCAGTCATATCACTAGTGATTGTGTTTTAATAGCCGATAAATAGCCAATAAATGGCTATTGTATATGTATTTCCTCCATTGTAAAGCAGCCTACAAAACATATGGGATCCAAAAGTCTGACTACATTAAAAATCTGGGATTTTTTAATGTGTATAATAGGTTTTCATTGCTATACACAAGCTTTAGCATAAATTAAGCATTTCATGTACAAAATCAGCACTTTTTTTTTTTTTTGTATTCATGTTGCTGTGTACAGCATTTACACAAGTAACTCTAATGAACATGTTTGCCTGCTTAATGTGCAATTATTTTGTTAGTTGCTTGTAATTGCACATTGTTATTGGTATTACTACAGTAATTGATTATGTACTGTAACATGGACAGTGTAAAAGGAAAAAGTAAAGCGTGACTGTCTTTTTTCCTCTTTTCCAGTTGACATCTCACAATAATTCTTTAACCTGCCAGAGAACACACCCACCTCATGATTCAGTTTCATCTATGGATGAACCCGGTCATCCCAGGTCACCTGTCACCCCGAATCATGCCCACTGTCCCACTTGGAGTTCTAAAAACCTTTTCTTTTAATTCAATAGGTGTCGCTGTCAAACACAGGCTACAATCTCTCCCGCCATCTCTCTCTGGTATTCCCTTTTGACTGCGGAGCCAGTATTTCCCTCAATCCCGGGCTGACGCCTAACCTTTTCTAGCCCTTTTAATATGCAGCTTCGTCTTCTTCAGCATGGCTTCCTGAATGTCACTCTCAATCTCTTCTGACATTTGTGCTGAAGATGCCACATTAGGTGACAAAATGCAACACGCGTTACAGCGCTCTTTTAAGACTCTGGTGACAAACACGGAAACACAAAACGTGCTGGTGTGGCTCTTAGGCATAAACAAGTGATATTTACAAATGGAACGCTAGATTAAAGCAGTTTTACCACAAGTAAAGCACAACCAAGCACATTAACCCTGAAACTGTGACTATTTAACACTGACTATTTAAATTATGGATGCACAAAAATTAAAATTCTGTCTGATAAGCGATAAATTTCCAATATTGTAAAATACTTATGTAAACTACAGTATAAAAAGATGGATAAATATCCTATTGATAGACTGGGTGTATGATAAATCGGTATCATATTGGTTATTGGCTGATGTTAGAGATTTTTTTTATTTATCAGCTATTAATATTGACTAAATAGGATATTTTTATTGTGTATGATCATGCCATTTGTACATTTACAGTGCATCCGGTAAATGTATTCACAGCGTTTCACTTTTTCCACATTTTATGTTACAGCCTTATTCCAAAATGGATTAAATTAATTATTTTCCTCAAAATCCTACAAACAATACCCCATAATGACAATGTGAAAGAAGTTTGTTTGAAATCTTTGCAAATGTAAATCACATGTACATAAGTATTCACAGCCTTTGCCATGACACTCAAAATTGATCTCAGGTGCTCCTGTTTCCACTGATCATCCTTGAGATGTTTCTACAACTTGATTGGAGTCCACCTGTGGTAAATTCAGTTGATTGGACATGATTTGGAAAGGCACACACCTGTCTATATAAGGTCCCACAGTTAACAGTGCATGTCAGAGCACAAACCAAGCCATGAAGTCCAAGGAATAGTCTGTAGACCTCTGAGACAGGATTGTATCAAGGCACAGATCTGGGGAAAGGGTACAGAAAAATTTCTGTAGCATTGAAGGTCCCAATGAGCACAGTGGCCACCAGTTTGGAATCACCCGGACTCTTCCTAGAGCTGGCCGCCTGGCCAAACTGAGCGATCGGGGGAGAAGGGCCTTACTCAGGGAGGTGACCAAGAACCCGATGGTCACTCTGACAGAGCTCCAGCGTTTCTCTGTGGAGAGAGGAGAACCTTCCAGAAGAACAACCATCTCTGCAGCACTCCACCAATCAGGCATGTATGGTAGAGTGGCCAGACGGAAGCCACTCCTCAGTAAAAGGCACATGACAGCCCGCCTGGAGTTTGCCAAAAGGCACCTGAAGGACTCTCAGACCATGAGAAACGAAATTCTCTGGTCTGATGAAACAAAGATTGAACTCTTTGGCCTGAATGGCAAGCGTCATGTCTGGAGGAAACCAGGCACCACTCATCACCTGGCCAATACCATCCCTACAGTGAAGCATGGTGGTGGCAGCATCATGCTGTGGGGATGTTTTTCAGCGGCAGGAACTGGGAGACTAGTCAGGATCGAGAGAAAGATGAATGCAGCAATGTACAGAGACATCCTTGATGAAAACCTGCTCCAGAGCCAAGGTAACAAAGGAGTGGCTACAAGACAACTCTGTGAATGTCCTTGAGTGGCCCAGCCAGAGCCCAGACTTGAACCTGATTGAACATCTCTGGAGAGATCTGAAAATGGCTGTGCACCGACGCTCCCCATCCAACCTGATGGAGCTTGAGAGGTCCTGCAAAGAAGAATGGGAGAAACTGCCCAAAAATAAGTGTGCCAAGCTTGTAGCATCATACTCAAAAAGACTTGAGGCTGTAATTGGTGCCAAAGGTGCTTCAAGAAAGTATTGAGCAAAGGATGTGAATACTTATGTACGTGTGAATTATTATTATTTTTTTTTATAAATTTGCAAAGATTTCAAACAAATTTATTTCACTTTGTCATTATGGGGTATTGTTTGTAGAATTTTGAGGAAAATAATGAATTTGATCCATTTTGGAATAAGGCTGTAACATAACAAAATGTGGAAAAAGTGACGCGCTGTGAATACTTTCTGGATGCACTGTAGATTACCTTTGCCTTATTTTTAATGCTCTTTAATGAATTAATGAATTTAATGAATTTTAAATTCACTTTATTTAGCATTTAAACAATTTATTTATTTTTAATTTATTTTTAATTTAGCCAAAATATTAAATTGACATTTAAACTTTAAATTTAATACTGGCCATTTATTGGCTATTATCATGCATGGTTATATAAATACACATGAAAGAACATTTTTTTTAACTTTATTTTTGTAATGTATTTTAACATTTGAAGATTTAAATCAAATATTTATTAAAAATAAAAAATATATATATATTTCTGTAAGCTGTGGTGTTTAAAACATTTAGTATGTATTTGAAATATATTTTTGCCTGAAAAAAAAACATTATTATTATTGCTGTATGAGTTGAGTATCAGTATATTGAGTCATATCTTGAGTTAATCACAGATGTGAATTAATGTAGTATGTTTTTTTTTTGTTGTCATATTTTTTATTTATGAATTGTGATTCATTTAATTTATAAAGATAAATTTCATTTATCTTTAGAAATTAAATGAATCACACTATTCATAAATAATCTTATTTAATGAATGAAAACATGAGACAAAACATACAACACTTAAATAACATTCAGGTTTTTGTGTTGAAATACCAACAATTTAGCGAATTCTCACCCCTGAGAAACTTTTTTTTCACATGACATTTTTCATATAAATTCCCCATAGTTCAATATAATATTCCCCTGGTCTGAAGACTCTGATAGAAGGCCGCAGAAGCCATTTTAATCCCAAGATCTGTGTTCTGAAGCCCTCAGAAGTCATTTTCAACAGTAGCTTCAGTCCGCCCCTCTGGACCGAGTGTTACTATCATTGCTCAGAGCCAGATTTGATCTGGGAATCTTGGGACTGGATGTCCTGTGTACTAATCAGCAAACTAAAAATGTGTGGGCCTCTGGCTCTCCGCGAGATCATTTGTTTTCAGGGGAAAGACTGTCCAACATAACAGCCAACCTGGGCCTGACCAGCCCCACTCCATTACGCTATCACTGAGAGAGATAGTGAAGGAGTGCTCTTTTATCATTGTACTATTACTGCATGGACTTTATTGCACACTTCTCCTCTCTCGCCAGCATTTAGACATGAAAAGCTAAAGAAAATCAGTGGAGCAAGCTCACTTTGGGATTTCAGAGCCCAACTGCGCCATTGGTAAGTCTCTAAACCTGCGCCCACTCGTTTAATGAAATCTCTTAACCAGCCAAAGCAAATGTTCGCCCAAATCAATCAGACATTTTCAATCTTGATTTGTTTCTCATTAGGCAGGGTTATTTTAGTTTAAAAAAATCCTTTTTGTTTAAAGTAAAATAAAGCAAATAACATTTCTCATTTTCATTTACTTTAACTTGATGTACTAAAATAACTGAAATTAAAATTGAAATAGAAATTGATAAAAACTATATAGACATATTAAAACTGACAAAAACCCCACAACAAAATGGAAAATATAAAAATAAAAACTCTATACACACACAAACACAAAACACATACACATATATATACACTATATTGCTAAAAGTATTGGGACACCCCTCCAAATCATTGAATTCAGGTGTTCCAATCACTTCCATGGCCACAGGTGTATAAATCAAGCACTAGGCATGCAGATGCTTCTACAAACATTTGTGAAGAATGGGTCGCTCTCAGGAGCTCAGTGAATTCAAGCGTGGTACCGTGATAGCCCATTCGTGAAATTTCCTCACTACTAAATATTCTACATTCAACTGTTAGTGGTATTATAACAAAGTGGAAGCAATTGGGAACAACAGCAACTTTTGTACTTATATTGTACTTCATCACAACCAATTTTTTTGAAATGCGATCAAGGTTATAGATAATTTAGGTCATAGTCGAGGTTCTTAGAAGTGGATCTGCGATTGGTGTTGGGGGCTTGTATCAGGAAAAAAAAACCATCAAGGACTTGGCCAAAACAGATACTCATCTCCCCGTGGATAACCAGGGCTGTAGATCAACCCTCTCCAGCTCCTCGAAGATTCAGTCTGCTCCATCTGTGTGATCGGCTGCCAGATAACTGGCCTCTGGAATTGATCGATCACATGTTTTTTTAAAAGTGGGAACAGGGCGGAATATATCAGACCTCATGTTCTACTGACCGAACACTCTTGTATGTGTCCGTCCTGACCAGCCAATAATTTGCAGGTGTGTTTAACAAACAAGTTGTTCCCATTTGACATTAAATGTCATGCCGTTTTAATTTGAGATGGATATGTATAGTCACCTTGCCACTTGCCTGTAGGTCAGAATCTGTAATATTGCTTATCCTTGGTAATACACAACCCATTTGTCTTAGTTAATCTTTATATTCTTTATAAATCCCTCTAATTATTATTGTCTTTTACCAATATAGGAGCAGGAGATGTAAAAACATCTTAGCTGAAGACAGAAGAACAGAGATATAGAGATTTTCAACTGTAAGCTAACAAAATGTAGTAGTACTATTGAATGCCTTTGATATTTGACATAATCTCAGTGCCTACATCTATAAGGCATTTCACTCCACACATCATTGAATCAAAGCAGCCAAGGCTGAGAGATAAAAACCTTTGGCAGTGAAGCCTCTCAGATGAGAGTTGGCTCCTCTCACTGCAGGAATGGCCTGGCTGGGTAAATGGTTCGAGCTGAAACCATCAGAGTCATTATGAAGTCATAATGATGGCTGGTGATGTAAGATGTGAGTCTCTCCAGAGCACAACAAAGATTTGCCATCACAGGAATAAATTACAGTTTAAGTTATATTAAAATAGAAATCCATCCATCCATCCATCCATCCATCCATCCATCCATCCATCCATCCATCCATCCATCCATCCATCCATCCATCCATCCATCCATCCATCCATCCATCCATCCATCCATCCATCCATCCATCCATCCATCCATCCATCCATCCATCCATCCATCCATCCATCCATCCATCCATCCATCCATCCATCCATCCCAGTAAACGTCTGAAATAATGATATCTTTAATTTACTGAATAAAGCCATTACCATTTTCTGAGCAACTAAATAACACAATTTCAGGCTATGCGCTATTATTCACAAAAAACAATAACATAAAAAATTATTATCTTCACGAGGTCCTTTAGAAGCGTTAAGCATTAAGCTAATTAGAACAAACAATCAAACCAAATAATTGGAGTTGGTAGATTGGAACATTTGGTGTCTGTTAAAATTTTTTTCCCACAGGATATTTAAAATAGTAAGATACGTACAGGCTATTGTAGCCTCTCTAGCTAATTATCTCAATTGGTTTAATGTGGAAAAAAACTAATTTCATAGAGGGTTTTGCCCATGTCAGTGCTTAGTGTTTCTTTCCTGTTGCAATATAGCAGCTTTGTAAAAGATGTCACAACTTAATAGAATCGGTTGGATGATGTGAACGTTAATAAGGCTGCAGTGAGGTGTTAATGAGGTTGAACACGGCACAGAAAGGCCAACAACCTTAAAAATGTACACTGCCGGAGGGCTGCTTCCCTCAGGAGGGCCTGACTAACTATATCCTGATAAAGATTGTATTGCTGACGGAAGCTAAAATAGCTCAGGAGAATTCGTAGAGTTCTCAGTTACATTCGGATCAATTTTTTTTATTTTATCAGATGTTTCTCCTAAAATTCTGTTGAGGAGATAAAAATGAACACAGATGAGGCATTTGGTGATTTTCAGGAAGAGTAGAGGCTTAAAAATGAATGTGGATAGCTTAGAACAGGTAATTTGATTTTGGTGGTGGTTGAAATAAAATGCTGTGTGGAGTTAACCAATCAAAATGCTGCGTAAACTCAACCAATCAGCATGTTCAATGCTCCTGAAAGTTCCTGAACTTTAAAAAAGTACTACCTCACCAGCAGGAACTTTCTGAGGGGGCCATTTTTACCTGGAACTTCATTTAGACCGAGTAACACACCGAGTACCACCCCAAAGTCCTTAGTTCCTGGGCAAAGTTCCTGCGATGGAAACACGGCTCTAGTCTGGGACTAGGTTTAAGCCTTGTCTGTTAACCCGGGGGTAAATGATCTGGATGATGCATTCAGCTCTATGTATTTGATATCTTTCCTTCTCTTTTTATTTATCCTGAATTGTAGAAGAAGCATTTGAGACAAAGTTGAAACTTCAACCCAAGTGAGAGTTCCATTAAGTTTCCTAACTATGAAACAACACACAATTTGTCCTAAATTATCCATCATTCCATTGCAAACTTTGGTATCTTAGCAAATTGGAGCAAATTATCTCTTTTGGGAAATCTAGAGACACATTCTCAGAAGCAGAAGACTTTTGAGAAAGTCTCCATTCGCTGTCTGTTTAATGTTGTTGTCTAGGAGAAGCAGTTGAGATTTTGACCATGTTGCGGCCCTCAAAATCAGGTTGTTTGGGCTTGTATTTTTTTATAGATGCATCCAGTCAGTGAAAACCGCATGCGTGATTAAGCAGTCATCCCTCACAGCTGTCTCCACATCAGTGAAGCGGTTGCCAAGGCAAAGCAGAGGATCAGACAGCAGGTGCGTTCTGAACAGCAGCCACCGGCTCTTGTTAGGCTTTCTTAAGTGGTGGGAGGTCGGCATGGCGTCTCTTGTTGTATCTTCTGAGGCTGCCCCTCTTATTGTGGCTCCACCGGTGAGTAATTAACAGCTCACCTTTCCAGCCCAACAGACTCGTACTGGTTTCCAGCAGAGGGTAGAAGGTAATTAGACAGGGAACGGGGTCGGAAGTAGCACCACATATGGGCAGGAAGTCACAAACATACAGCGAACGCAACTGTAATAAACACTGGATTAAGAGATGAGTCTAGATATACACATTAAAATCTGAAAAATTAGCATGAAAATGTTGAGTTTGATGACATTTTTAGGGGCCAAGCACCAAATGTGCATAGGTACCTTGTATCTGTTGGCATTCTTATTATTCTTCTGTTTCTTCTTCTTCTTCTTCTGCTCTTGAGTATATGGCTGCCCATAGAACCGCTTGTGGTAAAGTTATGAAATTAGCACACAGATAGAGGACAGTCTGAACTGTCACCATAGCAAATTTGGAGTCTCTAACTCAATCACTCTAGTGCCACCAACTGTCCAAATTTGCACTCACGTTTACGTTAATAACTTCTGAACTGTAAGGGCTAAAAACAAAAGTCTTTGTTCCACTGATTCCTTGGCTCAAGACTTTTGAGTAACAAGCAAATTTGACGAAATGAATGTGAGGCTATATCTCTGCAACACTTTAGCGTGTTCTGACCAAACTTGGTGTGTGTTATGACAACCATTTCGGCACAGTGCCACCTAGTGGTCAGGAGATATGGAAAATTGACATATTTTGCTTATAACTTGAGCAAGCTCTTAACGCATTATACTCCATCACGTCTATTGCGGTCTCAAAATTCTGGTCAGTTGATAATACCTAGAATATCAAAATCAACTGCAGGCGGTCGATCCTTTTCCTATTTAGCACCTAAACTCTGGAACAGTCTTCCTAGCATTGTTCGGGAAGCAGACACACTCTGTCAGTTTAAATCTAGACTAAAAACACATCTCTTTACTATGGCATACACATAAAACATTTTTAATTTCTATTATTCAAATCAGTTAAATGATTGTTTTAGGCTGCATTAACTAGGTCAGCCGGAACCGGGAACACTTCCCATAACACCTGATATACTCGTTACATCATAAGAAGAATGGCATCTACGCTAATGTTAGTCTCTCTGTTTATCCCGAGGTTTACTGCAGTCGGCCGGATCCGGGCTGTATCCAGACCAGATGGATATTAGCCTGGACATGACGACCATATCCCTGAAGTGTCTGTAGAGACCGTGTCAATTAAACTCCCCCCTGTAAATGCCGCATCGACACGACATCCTCATTAAACCCGTCCCCGGCGTGACGACTCCAATCTTTCGAATAATCCTACGAATATCTATTGATCTAATATGACTTCTGACCTGTAATGTTGCCAGAATCATAATCATACACTATTTGTTCGTCGGCCAGAGGAGAACTGGCACCCCGACTGAGCCTGGTTTCTCCCAAGGTTTTTTTCTCCATTATGCCACCTGATGGAGTTTTGGTTCCTTGCCACCGTCGCCTTTGGCTTTTGGCTTGCTCAGTTGGGGACACTTAAATTTCAACTATATTACTGATCTGCCCGCATTGACATTATATGATAATTGAAATGAGCTGGATGACATCACCTTTTTTTCACCAGAGCCGAATCAAATTCCGTTGCATTATTTTCCTGTTACCACTGTGAAGCTGCTTTGAAACAATTGTCATTGTAAAAAGCGCTATATAAATAAAGGTGATTTGATTTGATTTGATTTATAACTTCTGAACGGTTTGGCACAAAACTGGTCTATTTAGATTCAGTGCATCATGCCGAGTCATATGATACCCAGTTTTCCCATATCGGCCATTTTGGGCATCGGCCATTTAGAATTTTGTCGTAAAAATGCTATATTTTACAAATGCATTGCCGTATCATTACACAACTCGGTATGTGTCTTCAGCACCATGCCCTGACGGTACTCAAAACATTTGGTTAATTTATTCCTGAATCTTTCACAGGAATAAATTACATTTTAAAATATATTAAAGTAGAAAACAGTTATTTTAAATAGTAAAATTACAGTAAAATTGTGAAATATTAGAATAGTGTTTTGATCAAATAAACACAGCCTTGGTGCACATAAGAGACAAAACATTCAGAAGCCAGAAGCAGATCATCAATAAACCCAGATTTGTCCTTTTGGAGTGGGAAGCAGCATCAAAAAGTGACAGTTAAATCTATCGAGAAATGCCGGATACAAAAAATGATTAGACACCACTTTTAAAATTGTAGAGGGAGGAGGGTTTCAGGCCTTAAATTAATACTCAAAGAATTGTTAAAGGGATAGTTCACCCAAAAATCTCACCCTCATGTTGTTCCAGACCTGTATGATGACAACATTTTCATTTTTGGGTGAACTATCCCTTTAAAGGAATAGAATTGTTAACTCGAAAATTCCTTATGATTCATGTGCGTGTTTTGTACAGTATAAAAACAGACTCTATTGAAGTTAACCATTGAAAAATATATTATATCTGTCAATAGCAATAGGAAATAAATAAAGGAAAATAAATGTTGTCGTCATAGTTTCCACTGTAGAGAAAGGAAACAAGGTCAGTAGTCAGACGGCACCTTCAGAGCTTCATTATTGTCGACTGTGTGCCGGTACAGTACAGTGTCTCTTCAAAAACGTCTAAACTACAGATCACATATCCTGCTCTTCACATAAACCTGCAGGTTACTTCAGCACTGGCCTGTCCTCGAGTCCCCAAGATTCTCTTTCATTCCGTGTCAGTGAAAGAGAGCCACGTGAATACCATTTAAGGTCCATATAAAGCCTCCGGCTTTTTAAATGTAAATGCTTTTCTGTTGATGGAGCTCTCACATATGTATGAATTGAAAACTGCGAGATGAGGTTTCATTTATGTGTTGCTATCACATCCTGAACGATGTTACCATGGCAATGAAAATATTTATGATGGCAGGAATGCCTTCTGCAGACCAATCCAAGCTGTATTCAAACCAAGGAAGCCTGGCGAAAGCTATCCATTAACATTTTCATTCATCTTCATGACTGATTCTGCAGCCAATGAGATTGCTAGCTCAACATTTGAATTGTCTGGTTCAGTGTTTTCTAGGCTAGTCCTGCAGCGCGCTATCAGAGTTCCTCTGAAACCCTCCACCTTCCCCAGCTCCACCTGCCTAGATCTGCTACATGATTTATGTATGTCTTTTTATGTAGCAGCAGCATATCTTACATGCTCACAGCAGCAAGTCTGTGTATCTATTTGCAGTAGCAAGTCCAGTTGCTCTGGAGCAGCAGATCTAGTCTGCCGAGACCAAATACATTAACACTGACATATTCATTAACGTATTGAAATTATTTAGAGAGTTTGATTGCAATAAAGGTTCCAAAAAGGTTTTTTTTTTTTTCTTTTTTTTTTTGCAGTGAGGCCATAGAAGAACCATTTTTGGTTCCCTGGAATCTTTCAGTGAGCAGTTCTTAAAAGAAAGGATTTTTTTTCTTAGTGTGAAGAACATTTGAACTCTTTCCCTGCCATTGACGGAAATTTTCGTCATTTGTGAGACAACGTTTCCCTGCCATTGATGAAAATTTACGGCTTTCTGTTTGTCTGTTATACCATAGGGGGCGCTATTACACATCTTCTGAAAGAGTACTGAATCTCCTGATCAAAACACATGTGAAGAAGAAGCAGAAACAAGCAATGGCTATTTCTCAATTTCAAGAACGCAAAGAATGGACTTTCGTTCTCGTGGAGACCGGTTTTGCCAGACGACCTTAAAAGAATGAACTTGGAAGAACACAGAACGCATCTTTATGAGAACTGAGATGTGCTGCGATCTTGTTGCTCAACTGATCGTCCCAGCATATTATAAGTAGTGGCTAATGCACAATAAATTCAACATAACATCACAAACAAATGTCATAACTTATTAAAACATTTCTTTCATATTATTATAGACTTGTTTTCATATAACTTTTAAATCTTTTTTATTTTACCGTGTGTATTTATGAAAATGAGTAACCTATGTGTTACCTATGCTTTGTCAATGTTAAGATTTTTTTTTTAATTTGCCAATAAAGGAGACTGACACAGGCTAGAACGAAATTGTTAAATAAAGTTGTTATTTTTGCACACAAAAAGTATTCTCATCGCTTCATAAAATTAAGGTTGAACCACTGTAGTCACATGGATGATTTTAACAATGTCTTTCCTACTGTAACGATTCACCAGTGTGAGTGCCCCTGGTCACCACCAGAGGGCACTCCAACCTGGACTGTCATTCCATCATAGACTACATCACCCATAATCCTTTGCCCGGACTCATCAGCACTCACTGTTTACACCTGTGTCTCATTACCTCTGCCTATATCTAGTCCGTTCACCCTGTCATTTTTGGCTAAGTCTTCTGTTACGAACTGCTCCGAGACACGAAGGTTGAGGATCCAAATGCAGTATTTATTAGAAGGGTAATCCACAATCATCGTCAAAAGTACAGGCAAGGTCAAAACACAGGTAGGGAGTCCAAACAGGCAAACAAGGCAGGAGACACAGGCAAGAAATCCAACAAACCAAGAGACATGAAACTGGTGAGAACGCTCAGAAGTGCAGTGTAACAACAAAACAAGACTTAGCAAAGAATGACAGGGTGAACAGGCTAGATATAGGCAGAGGTAATGAGGTAAATGAGACACAGGTGTAAACAGTGAGTGCTGATGAGTCCGGGCAAAGGATTATGGGTGATGTAGTCTATGATGGAATGACAGTCCAGGTTGGAGTGCCCTCTGGTGGTGACCAGGGGCACTCACACTGGTGAATCGTTACACCTACCTTTCTGGGCCTTGAAAGTATTAATTATATTGCTGTCTATGGAGGGGTCAGAGAGCTCTCGGATTTCATCAAAAATATCTTCATTTGTGTCCCGAAGATGAACGAAGGTCTTACGGGTTTGGAACGACATAAGGGTGAGTAATTAATGACAAAATTTTTCATTTTTGGGTGAACTATCCCTTTAAAATTAAGCGACGGACAAAGGTTTACTTTTACTTTTAGCCGTCACGTATTTGCAAGCTTGTAGCGGGAATCTCATAAGTGAGAACGATAACTTTAGCGCGTACAGGCTTCCGTACGTCGATCACGTAGCGTTTCGATTCTCTCAAGTATGCATTCGATGCATCCTTGATATCAAGAACACATCCGGGTACTTTCATGCGTCCTCTGTTCTTGCGTTCTTGAGTATTGGAATTGGACTTTGGCGGTTGGTGATGACGTAGTACGAGAACACAAGATCGCTGAAGAACGCATATTGAGAAACAGCGAATATCATATGTAATCATATGCATATGTAAAATAACGCGATCATCAACATTAAACAGCATATAAAACTGCCTGTTACAGAATGAAATGTTGTCCCAGGACGAGCTATAGGACTATGCAAGCATTACGGGTGTTATCTACAAACCCGATTCCAAAAAAGTTGGGACACTGTACAAATTGTGAATAAAAACAGAATGCAATGATGTTGAAGTTTCAAATTTCAATATTTTATTCAGAATACAACATAGATGACATATCAAATGTTTAAACTGAGAAAATGTATCATTTTAAGGGAAAAATAAGTTGATTTTAAATTTCATGGCATCAAAACATCTCAAAAAAGTTGGGACAAGGCCATGTTTACTACTGTGTGGCATCCCCTCTTCTTTTTATAACAGTCTGCAAACGTCTGGGGACTGAGGAGACAAGTTGCTCAAGTTTAGGAATAGGAATGTTGTCCCATTCTTGTCTAATACAGGCTTCTAGTTGCTCAACTGTCTTAGGTCTTTGTCGCATCTTCCTCTTTATGATGCGCCAAATGTTTTCTATCGGTGAAAGATCTGGACTGCAGGCTGGCCATTTCAGTACCCGGATCCTTCTTCTACGCAGCCATGATGTTGTAATTGATGCAGTATGTGGTCTGGCATTGTCATGTTGGAAAATGCAAGGTCTTCCCTGAAAGAGACGACGTCTGGATGGGAGCATATGTTGTTCTAGAACTTGGATATACCTTTCAGCATTGATGGTGCCTTTCCAGATGTGTAAGCTGCCCATGCCACACGCACTCATGCAACCCCATACCATCAGAGATGCAGGCTTCTGAACTGAGCGCTGATAACAACTTGGGTTGTCCTTGTCCTCTTTAGTCCGGATGACATGGCGTCCCAGTTTTCCAAAAAGAACTTCAAATTTTGATTCGTCTGACCACAGAACAGTTTTCCACTTTGCCACAGTCCATTTTAAATGAGCCTTGGCCCAGAGAAAACGCCTGCGCTTCTGGATCATGTTTAGATATGGCTTCTTTTTTGACCTATAGAGTTTTAGCCGGCAACGGCGAATGGCACGGTGGATTGTGTTCACCGACAATGTTTTCTGGAAGTATTCCTGAGCCCATGTTGTGATTTCCATTACAGTAGCATTCCTGTATGTGATGCAGTGCCGTCTAAGGGCCCGAAGATCCCGGGCATCCAGTATGGTTTTCCGGCCTTGACCCTTACGCACAGAGATTGTTCCAGATTCTCTGAATCTTTGGATGATATTATGCGCTGTAGATGATGATAACTTCAAACTCTTTGCAATTTTTCTCTGAGAAACTCCTTTCTGATATTGCTCCACTATTTTTCGCCGCAGCATTGGGGGAATTGGTGATCCTCTGCCCATCTTGACTTCTGAGAGACACTGCCACTCTGAGAGGCTCTTTTTATACCCAATCATGTTGCCAATTGACCTAATAAGTTGCAAATTGGTCCTCCAGCTGTTCCTTATATGTACATTTAACTTTTCCGGCCTCTTATTGCTACCTGTCCCAACTTTTTTGGAATGTGTAGCTCTCATGAAATCCAAAATGAGCCAATATTTGGCATGACATTTCAAAATGTCTCACTTTCAACATTTGATATGTTATCTATATTCTATTGTGAATAAAATATAAGTTTATGAGATTTGTAAATTATTGCATTCCTTTTTTATTGACAATTTGTACAGTGTCCCAACTTTTTTGGAATCGGGTTTGTATGTTTTGATCATCATTCTGAATCTGATCTGGATGTAGTCTTTGACAAAAACTTGATTTTTTTTCTAAGCTTTTTGCTCAATGTTGCTTTTTTTTTTATTATTATTATTTTTTTTTTAATAAAACTTACCCACATTCAAGTGTTGATAAAAAAGAATGCATGAAGCTAGAATAGGTGTTTAAAAGCAGAGGGCCTGTTCAGATATTCATACAACAAAGTATTCTGGGGGCCATGAAATTTTGGTGAAAATGATCAAAAACGCAGGTGGTGGCTGGCAACTTAAAAAAAAAAAAAAAAAACTAGCAGGGAAGGAGTTAAAAATCTAAAGAACCTTTTGTGGAATGCAAAGGTTCTATAGACGTTAAAAGTTCTTCATGAAACCATCGATGCCTATAAAGAACAGTGTAAGAAAAAAATTATTTTAAGAAATGTTCACTGAAAGGTTATTTGGGGAACCAATCATTCTTCTGTGGCACTGCTGCAAAAACCTTTTTTGGCATTAGTGGAGTGGCAGATCTGTCTCAGATTCATGCATCAAGGGAGGGATTTAACCTTGAGAAGTGCCGAAGATCGACGGTGGTTCAAAGGCCCTGACAATCACTCACACAGCTGCTAAAAATGACTAGAGCAGTCAGTTGTTTTAGACAACATCAAGTTGCCAAGCAACATCATTTTATTAAGTAAGACTAGTCAGACAAAATAAGTCATTTTTATTTTTTGCCTCGTAGTAGCACTGATTTGGGTGTTTTATTCAACAGCTATGGACACTTTTAAATGAATAGATCTCAGATGTTTTTAAAAATTGTATTTATATGAAGGTCAAATTTTAAATATCATGAAATACCCTTTAATTTTTTGCTACTTTATAAAAACATTTTGTGAAGATTTTATTGTTTTACCCTGGTCCACATCCACTTTTCAATCTTAAAATATATGATAATCCATCATAAAAATAGTATCACATTTTAGAAACAGTAATAATCCAATAAAAGAGAGAAATAAAGCATTTCAATATTTATTATGCTAAAATGGAATATCAGTTTTTCAAATTTAGCTCTGGTGTAATTTCCACCATAATCACTAGTTAGTTATGGAAATTAGTACTAGTACTATTTAGTTACCTTGGAATAATAAGACTGCTTAATATGAAATATGAGACATGATGTGTGAAGAAAACAAATATTACTTGTTAATTAGCTATCATTTTGCAAAATGTGTGGAAATTAGTGCCGACATAAAAGTTTGTGTTTATATAATATATGTGTTAGTGGTGTCAAACGATTAATGGCACCCAAAATAAAAAGTTTGTGTTTACATAATATACTGTATGTGTGTACTGTGTATAATTATGTAAATATAAATACACACACACACACACACACGTATATATTTATATTATATATAAATATAACAATTTTTCATATATATATATATATGTGTGTGTTTTATGTTAGATGTGATTAATCGATTTGACAGCACTAGTGAAAATATAATGTGGGTGTATTTAGGATACATTAAAAGCTAGATGCCTAATAGGAACAACACATTAAGCAATAATTCCAAAAAATGTAAAAAGCGTAATTTCCATTTATTTTAAACGTGATACATGAGTTGAAAACTGAAACTGAAAAATGTAAATTCTTCTGTGATGTGTACTTGTACACTCTTGGACAGTGTTAGCATATAAAAATAGACTAGTGTGGAATGTTACTTTTAAGAGTGCGTTTTCCAAAGTCCACAGAGCCAAAATTGGTCAGAGAAACAGTCTTTTAGAGATTCTACGCCATGTTTGTTGTCAATGTCCTTGTGAGTTTCTGTCATCACCGTTGCTGATTGAGAGAATGAGAGAGATCGTAACATGGCCCACTCCTCTATTCCATTTGAGGTCTGATTTAAGGCCTGTTGTTTTTATACCCATAAATACCCTGAGTACGGGAGAGCACAATGCTTTATTGGCCAGTGCTGCTCTTCACTGGCAAAGCTTTACAAGGGAATGGGTGTCAAATAAACCTAGTAATATACCGACCTTCCCCATAACTGTTGAGAGGCCATCCTGTGTGCTTTTAATTTATCTCATTCAGTGTACTGCGGCAGAACAAATGCTGCTTAAGTGACTGAGAGTGACAGACAAGCACGAGAGATATTCTTGTCTTTGAAATTGATACGTTTCTTGGAAAGTAGACTGTGTTTGATAATAATCAGAACCATTATGCTGTTTTTTTATTAGGTTTTTATTGTCCGTTAGAGAGTTATCCTGGTATATTTTTCTGTTGATATGAAAAAAATATTGTATTTTTAAATTTAAAATATTGTATTTTTAGCAATATAGCGGGGGAATTATGTATATAATGTAGGCTGTATTATGATGTTATGATGAATATGCCTTTCTCCACTGACGTTCTGTGATGTTCAAAGTGTTTCCAAGGATGCTGATTTTTAGAAGGCAGACTGAGATGGTGAACGTGAACATGGTTTGTTTAACGTAAGCAACACATTATTAGCTGTTTGATAACATAGTCAAGCAAAAGGATAATCATATTAAGTACCGTTATGTGTCCGACGCTGTAAAGAGCGATACCTTTGTGCGGCGCTTACTACAGTAACTTGAGTAAAGTTGAGCGAGTGGGTCTCTGAGCTCGTGCGAGTGAGTGGAGGCGGGGCTCATTTGCATATTCATGAATCCACATATACTAAATGAAGCAAGGGTGTAGAGTTACATTCAAGCTATTTTAAGGCATGAAGAATTTTTTTTTTTTTTCACAGGAAAAAACTTTTAAATGTCATTTTGGTGATCAAAGATGAGTTTAATCAAATTAAAAGTAATGCAATGATTGACTACAGGGGGACTTTAATTTTTCCTTTAAAAAGAGGAGCAATGTTTCTAATGCTATTTCATGCATTATGACTTATTTATACTGTTAAAGAGTTGGATTCTCATGCTAAACATGGCCAAGAACGAGTTGGACATATGACGGAGTTTTTTCTGTGCCAAGTACACTCCTTCAGGTTTTTTTTCCCCGAGTATGGCCCTGTATGACGTCATAAAGGGCGGAAAATCAGCGCATAAGTGCATATAATGTAAACAACACAAACGTATAGTGAATCAAAAGTTATCCAGGAATAATGCCATGATGTATTTTTTGTGTGTGTGTGTGTGTGTGTGTGTGTGTGTGTGTGACTCTTTAGCTCCACCCACTGCACTCGCCAGGACTCCTCCAGGAGTTCCACTGTTTTCAGAAAGAATCGGTACAGCGTATCTGTCTTTTATAAATCTGATAAAACTAAAGACTCTTCGGAGATATGAAGGATGCAACACTACTCTATAGATACTCAAGATTAACATGAGACTGTGTGTGTTATGTAGCCTTTAAAGTAGCCATGCCTTAAACTGATCGTTTCAGACAGGGTCAGAATGAAAGTTGAGAATAATCTTTTTTCCATACATACAGCTCTGGAAAAAATTAAGAGACCACTGCAAAATTAGCAGTTTCTCTGGATTTATTATTTAATATGTATCTGTTTTGTATTGTTTTTGATTTATTCTACAAACTACTGACAACATTTCTTCCAAATTTCAAATAAAAATATTGTCATTCAGAGTATTTATTTGCAGACAATGACAACTGGTCAAAATAACGGAAAAAAAGATGCCATGTTTTCAGACCTCGAATAATGCAAAGAAAACAAGTTTCTATTAATTTTTAAACAACACAATACTAATGTTTTAACTTAGGAAGAGTTCAGAAATCAATATTTGGTGGAATAACCCTGATTTCCAATCACAGCTTTCATGCGTCTTGGCATGCTCCCTATCAGTCGGTCACATTGCTGTTGGGGGAATTTTTGCCACTCCTGGAGAAAAAATTCAACCAGCTTGGCTTTTTTTAATGGCTGTTGACCCTCTTGCTTGCATTCCAGAGGTTTTCAGTGGGGTTCAGGTCTGGAGATTGGGCTGGCCATGACGGGGTCTTGATCTGGTGGTCCTCCATCCACACTTTGATTGTCCTGGCTGTGTGGATTAGAGCATTGTCCTGCGGGAAAAAACAATCAGTTCTTTGGGGAACATTGTCAGAGCACAAGGAAGCATGTTTTCTTCCAGGATAACCTTGTACGTAGCTTGAGTCACGTGTCCTTCACAAAGGCAGATTCAGACTCTGCCTGGTTATAGCCTTACTGAAGAACCACCAGATCATCACCAACACCAATCCTCCACCAAATTACACAGTGGTGTCAGAAGTTTGCAGAATAAATAAAAGAAATTCATCTTACTCAAACAGATTAATATATAAATAATAAATCCAGAGAAATGTCTCTTAATTTTTTCCAGATCTACAAACCCGATTCCAAAACAGTTGGGACACTGTACAAATTGTGAATAAAAAAGGAATGCAATAATTTACAAATCTCATAAACTTAATATTTTATTCACAATAGAATAAAGATAACATATCAGATGTTGAAAGTGAGACATTTTGAAATGTCATGCCAAATACTGGCTCATTTTGGATTTCATGAGAGCTACACATTCCAAAAAAGTTGGGACAGGTAGCAATAAGAGGCCGGAAAAGTTAAATGTACATATAAGGAACAGCTGGAGGACCAATTTGCAACTTATTAGGTCAATTGGCAACATGATTGGGTATAAAAAGAGCCTCTCAGAGTGGCAGTGTCTCTCAGAAGTCAAGATGGGCAGAGGATCACCAATTCCCCCAATGCTGCGGCGAAAAATAGTGGAGCAATATCAGAAAGGAGTTTCTCAGAGAAAAATTGCAAAGAGTTTGAAGTTATCATCATCTACAGTGCATAATATCATCCAAAGATTCAGAGAATCTGGAACAATCTCTGTGCGTAAGGGTCAAGGCCGGAAAACTATACTGGATACCCGTGATCTTCGGGCCCTTAGACGGCACTGCATCACATACAGGAATGCTACTGTAATGAAAATCACAACATGGGCTCAGGAATACTTCCAGAAAACATTGTCGGTGAACACAATCCACCATGCCATTCGCCGTTGCCGGCTAAAACTCTATAGGTCAAAAAAGAAGCCATATCTAAACATGATCCAGAAGCGCAGGCGTTTTCTCTGGGCCAAGGCTCATTTAAAATGGACTGTGGCAAAGTGGAAAACTGTTCTGTGGTCAGACGAATCAAAATTTGAAGTTCTTTTTGGAAAACTGGGACGCCATGTCATCCGGACTAAAGAGGACAAGGACAACCCAAGTTGTTATCAGCGCTCAGTTCAGAAGCCTGCATCTCTGATGGTATGGGGTTGCATGAGTGCGTGTGGCATAGGCAGCTTACACATCTGGAAAGGCACCATCAATGCTGAAAGGTATATACAAGTTCTAGAACAACATATGCTCCCATCCAGACGTCGTCTCTTTCAGGGAAGACCCTGCATTTTCCAACATGACAATGCCAGACCACATACTGCATCAATTACAACATCATGGCTGCATAGAAGAAGGATGCGGGTACTGAAATGGCCAGCCTGCAGTCCAGATCTTTCACCCATAGAAAACATTTGGCGCATCATAAAGAGGAAGATGCGACAAAGAAGACCTAAGACAGTTGAGCAACTAGAAGCCTGTATTAGACAAGAATGGGACAACATTCCTATTCCTAAACTTGAGCAACTTGTCTCCTCAGTCCCCAGACGTTTGCAGACTGTTATAAAAAGAAGAGGGGATGCCACACAGTGGTAAACATGGCCTTGTCCCAACTTTTTTGAGATGTTGATGCCATGAAATTTAAAATCAACTTATTTTTCCCTTAAAATGATACATTTTCTCAGTTTAAACATTTGATATGTCATCTATGTTGTATTCTGAATAAAATATTGAAATTTGAAACTTCCACATCATTGCATTCTGTTTTTATTCACAATCTGTACAGTGTCCCAACTTTTTTGGAATCGGGTTTATATATATATATATATATATATATATATATATATATATATATATATATATATATATATATATACATACACTCACCTAAAGGATTATTAGGAACACCTGTTCAATTTCTCATTAATGCAATTTTCTAATCAACCAATCACATGGCAGTTGCTTCAATGCATTTAGGGGTGTGGTCCTGGTCAAGACAATCTCCTGAACTCCAAACTGAATGTCAGAATGGGAAAGAAAGGTGATTTAAGCAATTTTGAGAGTGGCATGGTTGTTGGTGCCAGACGGGCCGGTCTGAGTATTTCACAATCTGCTCAGTTACTGGGATTTTCACGCACAACCATTTCTAGAGTTTACAAAGAATGGTGTGAAAAGGGAAAAACATCCAGTATGCGGCAGTCCTGTGGGCGAAAATGCCTTGTTGATGCTAGAGGTCAGAGGAGAATGGGCCGACTGATTCAAGCTGATAGAAGAGCAACTTTGACTGAAATAACCACTCGTTACAACCGAGGTATGCAGCAAAGCATTTGTGAAGCCACAACACGCACAACCTTGAGGCGGATGGGCTACAACAGCAGAAGACCCCACCGGGTACCACTCATCTCCACTACAAATAGGAAAAAGAGGCTACAATTTGCACGAGCTCACCAAAATTGGACAGTTGAAGACTGGAAAAATGTTGCCTGGTCTGATGAATCTCGATTTCTGTTGAGACATTCAGATGGTAGAGTCAGAATTTGGCGTAAACAGAATGAGAACATGGATCCATCATGCCTTGTTACCACTGTGCAGGCTGGTGGTGGTGGTGTAATGGTGTGGGGGATGTTTTCTTGGCACACTTTAGGCCCCTTAGTGCCAATTGGGCATCGTTTAAATGCCACGGCCTACCTGAGCATTGTTTCTGACCATGTCCATCCCTTTATGACCACCATGTACCCATCCTCTGATGGCTACTTCCAGCAGGATAATGCACCATGTCACAAAGCTCGAATCATTTCAAATTGGTTTCTTGAACATGACAATGAGTTCACTGTACTAAAATGGCCCCCACAGTCACCAGATCTCAACCCAATAGAGCATCTTTGGGATGTGGTGGAACGGGAGCTTCGTGCCCTAGATGTGCATCCCACAAATCTCCATCAACTGCAAGATGCTATCCTATCAATATGGGCCAACATTTCTAAAGAATGCTTTCAGCACCTTGTTGAATCAATGCCACGTAGAATTAAGGCAGTTCTGAAGGCGAAAGGGGGTCAAACACAGTATTAGTATGGTGTTCCTAATAATCTTTTAGGTGAGTGTGTATATATATATATTACTCCTTTAAATAATAAATTGAAATAGAGCAGAAGTGCCAGAGGAAAATCATCCTGTCTAGGAGGGCTTTTCAATATTTCGATTTTGACAATGGGGTACTTAAACTGATGGTCTCCTAAAGATAGTTCAGCAACAACCATTTCCACCTCCCTTCTTCTTTTGCATTTCATATCACAAAGTGTCAACACCTTTGGGAAAGGACTCTGAGCAACAAAAGACATTTTGTCAAAATGAGAAGGCAAAATGTGTGACATTTACAGTTACTCTGCTGGTTGTCCTGAAAAGCATGTCATTGGGAAAATAGTTGCCCCCTCTGAGGTCAAAGCTGCTTACAGAAATCAAATGCTCGTTGCATTTTTTTTTTTTGTTTTTTTTTGCCTTTTTTCAGAAGTGATGGAGTATTCACTACGTTTACCCAGTAAAGACATTCTCTAAGAATCACATCAATGAATTTACTGACAAAGATGTTTATTGAAGATAGGTTTTTGATTTTATCATCGACATGAAGACAAGATGAAAAAGATGCATCATGATGGTAAAGTCATTTTAATTTGAATACATTTAAATGATTAAAGTATAACACTTTTGTCATCTTGCACATTTCAATGACAAATCATTTTCTTGATATGTCATAGGATGCTAGCTGCATGATCATTTTAAATCAAGTACTGTATCAAGTATTCTCAAGTAATCAAGTAATCTATACAGTGGGGAGAACAAGTATTTGATACACTGCCGATTTTGCAGGTTTGCCCACTTACAAAGCATGTAGAGGTCTGTAATTTTTATCATAGGTATACTTCAACTGTGAGTGACGGAATCTAAAACAAAAATCCAGAAAATCACATTGTATGATTTTTAAATAATTAATTTGCATTTTATTGCATGACATAAGTATTTGATCACCTACCAACCGGTAAGAATTCCGGCTCTCACAGACCTGTTAGTTTTTCTTTAAGAAGCCCTCATGTTCTCCACTCATTACCTGTATTAACTGAACCTGTTTGAACTCGTTACCTGTATAAAAGACACCTGTCCACACACTCAATCAAACAGACTCCAACCTCTCCACAATGGCCAAGACCAGAGAGCTGTGTAAGGACATCAGGGATAAAATTGTAGACCTGCACAAGGCTGGGATGGGCTACAGGACAATAGGCAAGCAGCTTGGTGAGAAGGCAACAACTGTTGGCGCAATTATTAGAAAATGAAAGAAGTTCAAGATGACGGTCAATCTCCCTCGGTCTGGGGCACCATGCAAGATCTCACCTCGTGGGGCATCAATGATCATGAGGAAGGTGAGGGATCAGCCCAGAACTACACGGCAGGACCTGGTCAATGACCTGAAGAGAGCTGGGACCACAGTCTCAAAGAAAACCATTAGTAACACACTACGCCGTCATGAATTAAAATCCTGCAGCGCACGCAAGGTCTCCCTGCTCAAGCCAGCGCATGTCCAGGCCCGTCTGAAGTTTGCCAATGACCATCTGGATGATCCAGAGGAGGAATGGGAGAAGGTCATGTGGTCTGATGAGACAAAAATAGAGCTTTTTGGTCTAAACTCCACTCGCCGTGTTTGGAGGAAGAAGAAGGATGAGTACAACCCCAAGAACACCATCCCAACCGTGAAGCATGGAGGTGGAAACATCATTCTTTGGGGATGCTTTTGTGCAAATGGGACAGGACGACTGCACCGTATTGAGGGGAGGATGGATGGGGCCATGTATCGCGAGATTTTGGCCAACAACCTCCTTCCCTCAGTAAGAGCACTGAAGATGGGTCGTGGCTGGGTCTTCCAGCATGACAACGACCCGAAACACACAGCCAAGCAAATAAGGAGTGACTCCATAAGAAGCATCTCAAGGTCCTGGAGTGGCCTAGCCAGTCTCCAGACCTGAACCCAATAGAAAATCTTTGGAGGGAGCTGAAAGTCCATATTGCCTAGCGACAGCCCCGAAACCTGAAGGATCTGGAGAAGGTCTGTATAGAAGAGTGGGCCAAAATCCCTGCTGCAGTGTGTGCAAACTTGGTCAAGAACTACAGGAAACGTATGAGCTCTGTAATTAAAAACAAAGGTTTCTATACCAAATATTAAGTTCTACTTTTCTGATGTATCAAATACTTATGTCATGCAATAAAATGCAAATTAATTACTTAAAAATCATACAATGTGATTTTCTGGATTTTTGTTTTAGATTCCGTCTCTCACAGTTGAAGTGTACCTATGATAAAAATTACAGACTTCTACATGCTTTGTAAGTGGGCAAACCTGCAAAATCGGCAGTGTATCAAATACTTGCTCTCCCCACTGTATATATTTTCTATAGAAATTTCCATGACTTTTCCAGGTCTGGAAATCCATGGGAACCCTTAAGGCTTCTTCTTAACCATTGGCACATCTACTGTCATTGTCCAAAGAAATGATTTTATGCAAAGTTACTCTGTGTTCATTTGTGCTCTGCTGGTCTGAGCTCTTTGAAGTGCCTCAGCCAGTCGAGCCTAAAATGGGCATTTGTCCTCTCACAAACTGCACATCCTGTAGTCTGACATAATAATTATTCAGATCAAGTGCATTGTATTTTAAATGCTAATTTCACTTCTTGATTCGCCTGCTGCTGGGTTCAGTGCTGCACAGTGTGACACTGATCTAATCTCTAAACGTTATACGGCAGGTTACTTCACATAGCAGCGGGAAACAGATTGCATCAAACATCTGATTGGATGCTAACTTGGTGACTTTGTCGTCACTGAAATCAAAGAGAACTATGTAAATATGTATCTAACAATACAAGCTGTGAGTACAAATGTAAGTCTCAATGAACTGGTGCTTTTTTGAGCGTGTGGCGAAAACAGGCGTTTATTTAAGCTGTGGTGCTGTAAAACGTTAGCTTGCCATACCATGACGTCAGGTCATCTACTTGTTTTCCTGGCAGTACTGCAGGTAGATAAGATGTTTTTCCTTTAACATTACATCAAGGGCAAAAAATGAAATCAAACAGATGAATATGGCCATTTGCAGAATGCAATTTGAAACGAAAGCAAAAACAATTCCAGTCATTTTATGCACGACTGTGCAAGCACTTGCTCTCTCAACTCAATGGTTACAGTGTGTTTTCTCAAATGAATAGAGTCAGCCTTTAAAATTGGTCTTCCATTAGGTGAAAAGACTGGAGAATAGCAGGTACAACTACTGCAATCAGATCCTCTCCTCCATTTTTGCACATTGAAGCAGGATGTTGCTTTTCAGACGCAGTTTGCCTCCGCCATGTGAGTTGGGTAGCTGTCTAGTTTGCCTCGACACATGGAGCTAATTTCGAGACACCCACTGGCATACGGGACACCCTGACCCTACACGTGGGCCCCTCGTGGTATTATGAAACCATTATGTTGTGGTTAAATGTCTAGCACAGTTTCCAAGCCACATATAAGCACTGTAAGAATTAAATCTATAGAATAACAGAAAAGGTACTGGTCATTTTCTGCCGCGGCATTATCCATGTGGAAACTCTCATTTATGTCAAGCTTAATTGTTTACTAGTTGGTTGTGAATTACAATCTCCAAAACTAACCAGCAATAGATCTGCTGTATATTGGAGCCCTTTCTGCCTAAAATAAAACCGATAATTGTGAGATAGTCAATGTTTTTTTTTCTTATTATTTTATACTATCACAATTGTGTATATATAAATATAAAAATGTTTTTCTCACTTTTGCATCTTTAAATAGTCACAAATATAGGAAAACAACGCATTTTTGAAAAAGTTGCAATTGGGATTTGCAATTGTAACCAGTATTGGGCAAACAAAAAAATGAGAGATGAAGTTTAAAATAAGAATTGGTCAAATTGTGAGATATAAAGTAGACATTTTGTCACAATTATGAGGGGGGAAAAAAGTCACAAATGTGAAAAAGTTGCAATTGGGATATATAAAGTCGCAATTACACTGTAAACCCTAACGCTCAGAATAATTAATTGTTTTGAGTAGAGCCAACTCAAATTAAACAAATTAGTTCAATTAAATTAACTTTTATGAGTATTTAAAACTCTTTTTCTTTTGAGTTCATAAAACTGAATTGTTTCATTGTTTTGTGTTTCATTAACTTGTTTATTTTAATTTAGACAAACTTAAATTTAACTGAAACTGGGCTGGGATTTCTATTTCCCAGCATGCTTTGCCATGACATTCAAAAGGGAGAGTAAATTAAGTGTTATATAATGTTTTTTTATGTGCAAGATTAATGTTAAGTGGGAGATTTAGTAGTGTTTAATGTTTTGTTATGCTAGTTTAGTAGAGTTTCTGTTATGGGGGGGTTCAGAGAACTGAATTCGGGATTGAGCGCTGTCTGAGAGAACGCTTCTGCTGTGTTTCATTCAGTGCGATACCACATTGAGTTCTGTTTTAACTTGATCAACTTCACGTCTGACCTGATCTCCTCCGCACTCTCTAATATCCCGCCTTCATTAACTATTTAATTGATAACGAATTGTGATTGGATGATAATTTTTTCTCTCCCAAATATACTATGACTCGAATGGCTAGATTAGACTATTCTCACGTGACAGGAGACTGCTACTTGCTTTTATATGATCACCTAGCCAATTTAGGAAAGAAGAAATACGGGGCATGATTTTTTCATAATAAATCGGGACACTAAAAATAGAGCTGAAATACGGGACTGTCCCGGGAAAAACGGGATGTCTAGTCACCCTATATGGAAGCCTTTTTCCACTAAAAATGTAATTGTGAGATAGTTTCAAAACGAAAGAGTCGCATTGTAAGTAAGGGAACATTTACACGACAACGATGTACTAAAAACGGAAACGTTTTTCCCTTGCGTACAGACGACAAACGATGGAGCCGCGAAAGCATCTAAAACGCTGTATTATTCATGCCAGGCCAGCAGATGGCGATGTCACTTTATAAAGAAACACTACGGGGATATAGACTGAACACGTAATATGCAGGCGCATGATGTCACTGTTTTCACAAATTCATGTTTTTGTAGTTTACATAGAGACGATAATGGTATTGCTTCCAAAGACTTGCACTTCAAAACCTGTTTTCAAAAGTTAGCATTTTCAGGGCCCCGGAACATCGTTGTCGTGTAAATGAATGGCCGAAACGCATAAAAAGCTTTTGTTTCTGCTTTTAGTTGAAAATGGTGTCATGTAAACGGCCCCTTGGGTGTAAAGACCATTGCCACACAGTACAATTACACTCTGTATATTTGAACTCCTTAATTCCAGCTCAGATAAGCATGACATCATTATTAGTGGGCGGAGCCTGAGATTTAAAGCTGCAGGTTCCTGACACAAATCCACCAGTATCAAACACATTCGTGGAGGATGCTGCAAGACATGGCATTGAATCTTTTAACTTCACACACAGAAGCAGTTAATTTCCTGTCTCATATGTCCCCCGTCACATAAAGCACATAATATTCAGTATGCGGTGGAGGTGTTTTGGTGCCGTCATATCGGTAATTTATCATGGCCACATTCCTTTCTCTCTCTCTTTTTTTTTTTTTCCCTTCCCCATCATCTCACTCCCACACATCGAAACACTCCCACACATGTTCCTCAGCAAATGTCTCCTACAGACATTTATTCATGCCAAGCCGTCAATCATTTTCATAATATACAAGACATCACAATATGGACCATGGAGGTTAATATAATAACGGTCTGTCTGTCAAATGTACTGATGGAGTGTTTGTTTAACCAGCAGGGGTCAGTGTGGTCTCATACACACATGCACACGCTCACACACACACACACACACACACACACACGTACAGTACTCTGAGGCAGTCGAAGCCAAACGTGGCTCTCTTAACAGATGCCCTGTGTGAAATAATTCATACCGAAGCCTCATCCAGCACAATGGCCTCCACGTCTCTGCTGAATCTCTGAGTTCAGTGTTGAAGGCGCTCAGAGCTCGTTCTCTCCCTCCACGGTGTATGAGAGCATTGTGTTTAATTCATTCGTGTAACTTCGGTGACTCTTTCGGTTTTACACAAAGAAAGAAACAAAGATGAAACAATATCACAGCACAAGACACAGGTCTGTTATGCTTGTTTGCACTGTACAACCACTGTTTTGTGAGGGTGGGATGTTTTTTGGGTGAAAAAACTGAACATGTTCCAAAAGCTGAGTTCGAAAGTAAAAATAAATGTGGTGAAATATGTTGTTGCATAGCTGGATGAAAGTCAAATGACTTGCATGGCCTGTTTAAAATCTTGTTTAATCCATCCTAAGCGGGTTTGATGGTTTTAAAGGGATAGTTCATCCAAAATTAAAAATGTCATCATTTACTTAATTTACAGACAGTTGACAGCCATTGGCTTCCATAGTAAATACTAGTTTAAGCTGGTCTTCCAGCCTGATCAAGCTGGTCCAAAGTGCCCAAAACCCCCTCTAAAACCAGCCAACACAGATCAATCTGACCTAGATGGGAGACCATCAAAGACCAGTAAACTAGCAAAGGCTGGTTTAAGATTTTTTTTTTTTCCCTGCAGGTTATTAGCTATTGAAACTATTTTACATTGTGGTTTCATTGTCAGGTATTACAGTCAGCATAAAATTCGATTCCTTAATGCTTGATCCTGGTCTGATTGTGCACAATTCATCAGTATACAATATACATTATTCTGAAAAAAAAAAAAAAAAAAACCTAAAACAAAACATAAACATCTTTCCTTTTCAGATGATGTTTAACCTTTCATCTCCAATGTCTGGCTCCATGTAATGTCCATTTTTTTTACTTTCAAAATTAATTCCAGATGGATAAAATCAGTCAGATAAAAATTAGATAACAATAATTGAACAGAGAATTCATTATGCCTGATGAAGACCTGACTGGTCGAAACATTGTTGTTTATTAATATTTTTTATTTTTTTTTGGAGCTGTAATATCAGGTTGCAGACATTACTCTTCTCTGTAAAATTGGGTCAGTCCTTCTCTTTCTTTTCATTGAATATTCAGATTCATTTGAATATTAATTTGAATGTGTTTTATTTTAGAAGTAAATGGGTTGCAAACGTGTTTCATGTTGACTTTGCACAAAAACATTACAAAACATTTTCATCTATTTTAAACTCGGCATGGAATGAAAATTCACTGTATCTATTTTATAACTGCATCTCATTGAACTTATTCTGAACGACTCATTTATGCATAGGTTTCATTTAAAAAAAAAGGTCTTAATTTTCCGGATTTCTCCAATCATTTAGTCCGCTTAAATCCCTCCCCTTTCTAGCAATCAAGTGCAAGTAGTATTGTGCTTGGATGTACGTCACAATATGGAATAAAAGATCTGTCATTTTATTGTGACATTTAATATAGCTCATCAATCATTTTGATTGATTGATTGTTATTGACGCAATTTGATACCAAATCGATAAAAGGTTCAAAGGTGTCAAAATTCTCACGTGACTGAAGAGGAAACACAGTCTTTAGTGATGTGTTGTCACCCTGTCATGAAATCCAGCGATCTCTCGCTCGCGCTCTCTCTCGCTCTCTCTCTCGCTCCCTCCCTTTTGGCAAGTGTTGGTGGTTAGTGAAGCCTGTACTTCTGCAGACTGAGTGCCAGAATGACAGAGAAAACTGCCAGCAATCTGGTCTTTCTCAGCCACAACACTGAGAGAGCCATATAATGAGCAACACCGCCATCAAACACCTCCACAGTTTCATCTTAACCACCGAATTATCACATCTGTTTAAATCAGAATTATTATGAATCCTTCATTTGTGAATGCCCTTGACAGAAAATGTTTTATATTTTGATAGCTGAAATTTCCAAGATGGCTGCCAACTAACGTGCCCATCATAGAGATGAATGAAAAAAAATTCCCCTAAAATTTAGAAACTATAATTGTTTATACCTGATCATGGTACATTGACAGAAATGAGGTTAGAAGTCGGAAATGTGGCACAAGGTTTAGTTGGTTAGCATGGCCCAGTTAACCCCTGTTGGTAGAAACCCTAACTACACCTCATGGGAGAAACAATCTTTCTCAATTGACTGCCATTCAAAAGTAGCCATGTATTTTAGCTGAATAATTGGCCTCAATTTCTATGGTGTTTTAACCAAACAAACTACACCCCAATTTGTGAACTTCTACTCTGCACTAAAGTATGTACTTTTGAGTAAGTAGTAGGGCACCAAGGAATAATATTGTGTTGAATTTGTTGTGTACTTTTTGAGTTTGCAAGTAAATATTAGCATCTAGCTAAATTTGCTATCACTCAACATGTACATTCTGTGAAAGCTTGACAGAAATCCATCACAAATGAGCAATATTAGCAAATATTATTAACACTACGCCACTGATGAGAAAGTGTGAAAATGCTAATCGCTAACAACACTGTACTATGGATGAGGTGTTTGGGTAGTATTGCAACATTTCACACTCTGAATGAGGAGGTGTGAGATGTTAACAACACCTTGCTCTAATGATGAGGAAATGGGCTTATATTGCACCTCGAAAATCCACCGGAAATTGAACACTAGCTGGGCACCTGTGATTTGATATGCACTAATCTTGTATACTATTTAAGATGGATTGTATGCAAACTGGGATGCAGCTATGATTTTTCCGAAGCTAGCTCCTTTGGAAGTGTCAGGTGTTGCGGCCACTTTCGAGGGTGGTATCCAGTCAATTTAATAGGAATCTTCATATTCAGGAGTTTCATGTGAGAGCGAAAAAGTTCCCCTCACAGATTTCGCTTGTCCTCATGATGGTCACGCGAATTGGCCAATGAACAATTATCAATTTCACTGAAATGTCACGTTATCGCACCTTGACTTTAACCCTTAAATGCATACCTCGGGTCTTTAGTGACACGGGATGTCATTCACTACCCACCTCCTCATTCATTTTTTTAAAGTTAGACATCAACTTTCTTTGTATTTCTCAATCATTTCATTATAAACAATATAACAAGAAAAATATATATATAAAAGAGTGCCTGTCTTATAATTAATTTTCAGTTAATAATCAGCAAAACTTGAAATGGCTCAGCGATTTACAGCAGAGCAAGTGCTGAACGCAATCAAATATTAGTGTCACTGTCACTTGATGGTGGATCTGGTGAAGAAGCTGTCAGCGATCAAAATATTGATTTTGAAGATGTTGAAAATTATTTTGAAAATATGTTTGAGATGGCGAATATGAGCCAGATGCTGAATATATTGGGAAATGAGCTCTGACGAGAACAGTGATGATGGTGTAAAACATCTGCTCAAACTGAACCCTTCCAAGCTCCAAAAGTTAACAAAATATGCTTTATTTTATTCTTCTGTAATTGTTACTCTAATATCAGGAGAGTTTTATATTATCGCGACAGGTAGAGATCCATCCGTGTTAGATATAGATCTGGGTGGCTAAAGACCCGAATACGTAATAATGATTGGCGAAACATTCATGCATTTAAGGGTTAAACACATTAACACTCATTATGGTGTGTATATTCAAACTCTTCTGTACCCGTTGAGTCAGAATGAACAGATGTAACTTAACTTTTGCTTGCAAAGGGTTTGTTTAGACAACAATGTATTAAAAATTGAAAAGTTTAGACGACAATGCTGTTAAAACGATCCCCGTTCACAAGGATCAGCGAAAACGACTAAAAACGCTGTGTTATTCATGCCAGGCCAGTAGTTGGCGATGTTACTTTGTTAAGAAATACTACACGTCTATAGACTGAACACGTGATATGCATGCGCATGCGGTCACCGTTTTCACAAATTTGCGTTTCTGTAGTTTACACGGCGATGATAACGGTATCGTTTTCAAAAACTTGCACTTTGAAAAAAGTTTGTGTTTTCAGGCCCCCAAAACGCTGTTATTGTGTAAATCAGTGGCCAAAATGCATAAAGTTTTCAGTTTTTGGTTAAAAATGTTGTTAGGCATTGAATTGTTTTCAGCTGTGGAATTGAGACTAATGACCAGGTGCATAGTCATTGAAATCCAATACCGTTCTCTCCAGCACAGCGTCTCCCCACGATGCCTTATGAAATAAACAACAAAAATAAGTTGTTATATGCAACCCTGACCTATCCTTGTAAAATGTGGATTTGCTCGCTGACTACTCGATGGATTTTCTCTCAGTACTGTGCAGATGGGGTTAGTCTGATCCGTAAGGAGTTAGATGCCTGGTGGACGCGAGGTTGTGACCATGTCATTCTCCTGTCTGCTTGGATTTTTTAACCAGATGCTTGTTCTGGTGTCGTCTAGACGGCCGGTAAGGGAAAAGGGTGAAGAGGAAGTGCACATCAAACCAGAGGAAATCAATGCCGTTCCTTCTTGCCAGGGGTCTTGAGAATGAGCAAGATTAGTTTAATTGGCTAACGATCCAAAAACCCAGGCTAGAGTCTAATCCTCCGAGCAGCCTGAGCCTCGGCTGGATCTGGCCTCCAGATCCGGAAGCAGAGTAAAGGAAAGAGACTTCCAAATCTAAGTCTCTCAGACAGGCTAATGCTGTTAGCATCAATAGCATCTGCTGAGAGACTTTAATGCTGTGGGGGTCGACAGTAAACTTGTGTAGAGTTGAGTTAACGCTCTTTGTTTTGTTATGTAAGGCTGAAATTATGCATTTTTTGTTTGTAAACTATTCATTTAAGATAAGATTTGTAAAGTCTTACATGACTAATAGAAAATGTAAGGGATAATGTACAGCCATCCCTAAAGGGGTTTATTTTGCATTAATGACCGGCTGGCTGTTCATTATCCTGCTCATTACACAGCTACTTGCCAAAGAAATAAATACATGGACATGAAATATTGATTTTGAGTTGAAGTTATTTTATTACCTTCGTAAATTAGCTCAAAGCTATTGCTAAGAAAAATAGTCCAGAAAACAATCAACCTAGAACAAGACGAACACAATATTAATCTGTATTGTTGTTCTGCACGGCATGGACTAGCTAAAAGTGCAGTCGTGTTAGGCAAAATTTTGCAGACAAAAAAGGACATTGCCTATTGTCAGTTTAGTGATGTACACAGAAGTCACTTTCAACATGTTGTGAAATCTGCACCCTCACATGAAATTCATTTTCTTACTGGTTTGTTGTTCTTTCAACCAGTGTTTTCACTTTTGGCAATTTTAAAATGAATATATTTCAATTAATGCTGGCCACTGAGGTTTTTTATTACATTTGGTAGTAACTGTTTAGACAGGGTAATTATTCTAGCATTGAAGCCAACACGGAAGTGACTTAAACTGCAATTCATCGACTGGCCGATAGAAACAGGCTCCAAAAGGGAGTCAATCCCATAGACCCTGCATGTTAAAATGCCCAACTTTACAGCAGAAAAAAATGTTTACAGCCTGGTACAAAAAGTGGTTTTGGTCTATACAGCTAATTTTGCCCTTCATGACAACTGTGAGGGGGGTGAATTTTTTTTATAACACGTCTGTTTAAATTATATTAAGCCTTAAAGTTCTGCATAATTAAGGGCGTGGCTACTTGAGTGACAGGTGGATTGCCGCTACTGTCACTACTAGCCGTTTGTCCCGCCTCTTTGCCCATTTTCGGTTATCTGGGAGTGATGCGCGGTGACGCGCTGCCAAGATGGCGACTGCCAGTGGACTGCCACTTTGGGCTTCAAAAATACTCTTCAGAAACCTATGGGTGACGACTGTATAAAACCGTGACTATGGTTGATATGCAGGTAGGCTGCAGATATGACTGAATTGAAATAGTGTCGATATGTTGTGATAGTCAATGAAGAAGTATCCAGTTTAGCGTCATTATAGAAAAATATTTGACTGCTCAATGCTGCGATTGATCAATCAGCATTAAGTATTCCAGAGAGCCGCGGAACAATCCCATTCAAAATTCTAACCACCAGTGATGTCATTGTGGTATTTGCATACTGGATTGTGATTGAAAGGCCCACACTGCTTATTTGATTTGTCTTTTCACTATCTAAGTATAAGGGTACGTTTACATGACAACAATGTACTAAAAATGGGGGGAAAATTATTTGTACAGCTGACAACGTTATCAAAGCGATCCCCGTTCACATGGATCCGTGAAAACGACTAAAAATGCTGTATTATGCATGCCAGCCCAGTAGTTGGCGATGTCACTTTGTAAGGCATGTCTTGCCTGCGTACATACAGTGGGGAGAACAAGTATTTGATACACTGCCGATTTTGCAGGTTTGCCCACTTACAAAGCATGTAGAGGTCTGTAATTTTTATCATAGGTACTCTTCAACTGTGAGTGACGGAATCTAAAACAAAAATCCAGAAAATCACATTGTATGATTTTTAAGTAATTAATTTGCATTTTATTCCATGACATAAGTATTTAATACATCAGAAAAGCAGAACTTAATATTTGGTACAGAAACCTTTGTTTGCAATTACAGAGATCATACGTTTCCTGTAGTTCTTGACCAGGTTTGCACACACTGCAGCAGGGATTTTGGCCCACTCCTCCATACAGATCTTCTCCAGATCCTTCAGGTTTCAGGGCTGTCGCTGGGCAATACGGACTTTCAGCTCCCTCCAAAGATTTTCTATTGGGTTCAGGTCTGGAGACTGGCTAGGCCACTCCAGGACCTTGAGATGCTTCTTACGGAGCCACTCCTCAGTTTCCCTGGCTGTGTGTTTCGGGTCGTTGTCATGCTGGAAGACCCAGCCACGATACAGTCGCGATACATGGCCCCATCCATCCTCCCCTCAATACGGTGCAGTCATCCTGTCCCCGTTGCAGAAAAGCATCCCCAAAGAATGATGTTTCCACCTCCATGCTTCACGGTTGGGATGGTGTTCTTGGGGTTGTACTCATCCTTCTTCTTCCTCCAAACACGGCGAGTGGAGTTTAGACCAAAAAGCTCTATTTTTGTCTCATCAGACCACATGACCTTCTCCCATTCCTCCTCTGGATCATCCAGATGGTCACTGGCAAACTTCAGACGGGCCTGGACATGCGCTGGCTTGAGCAGGGGGACCTTGCATGCGCTGCAGGATTTTAATCCATGACGGCGTAGTGTGTTACTAATGGTTTTCTTTGAGACTGTGGTTCCAGCTCTTTTCAGGTCATTGACAAGGTCCTGCCATGTAGTTCTGGGCTGATCCCTCACTTTCCTCATGATCATTGATGCTCCACGAGGTGAGATCTTGCATGGTGCCCCAGACCGAGGGAGATTGACCGTTCTTGAACTTCTTCCATTTTCTAATAATTGCGCCAACAGTTGCTGCCTTTTCACCAAGCTGCTTGCCTATTGTCCTGTAGTCCATCCCAGCCTTGTGCAGGTCTACAATTTTATCCCTGATGTCCTTACACAGCTCTCTGGTCTTGGCCATTGTGGAGAGGTTGGAGTCTGTTTGATTGAGTGTGTGGACAGGTGTCTTTTATACAGGTAACGAGTTCAAACAGGTGCAGTTAATACAGGTAATGAGTGGAGAACAGGAGGGCTTCTTGAAGAAAAACTAACAGGTCTGTGAGAGCCGGAATTCTTACTGGTTGGTAGGTGATCAAATACTTATGTCATGCAAACCTGGTCAAGAACTACAGGAAACGTATGATCTCTGTAATTGCAAACAAAGGTTTCTGTATCAAATATTAAGTCCAAATCCTTATGTCATGCAATAAAATGCAAATTAATTACTTAAAAATCATACAATGTGATTTTCTGGATTTTTGTTTTAGATTCCGTCACTCACAGTTGAAGTGTACCTATGATAAAAATTACAGACTTCTACATGCTTTGTAAGTAGGAAAACCTGCAAAATCGGCAGTGTATAAAATACTTGTTCTCCCCACTGTATGCATTCTTTTACAGGGCTCTCACACCAAACGCGCATGCCTATAGACTAAACACATAATACGCATGTGCATGCTGTCGCCGTTTTCACAGATTCACGTTTTTGTAGTTTACACGGAGACGATAACACTATCGTTTTAAAAAACTTGCACTTTGAATCCTGAAATGAGTTTTTAGGCCCCCAAAACGCCATTGTCATGTAAATGAATGGCCAAAACACAAAAAGTTTTCCGTTTTTTGTTGAAAACGGTGTCGTGTAAACGGCTCCTAAGGGTGCAGTCACATTTACATTTGTACGGCGAACTTTAGTCGATGAAATGCAATCACCTCGATAGGAATCCGTGTTATATGGAAGTTTGGGCGAACTGAATAATTTCCTATGGGGATTTCGTATCGGATTCAAGTTTGTTAAACATTGACCACTATAAAGCTGCTTAGTTGGCCGTGACATGAGTAGGAGGTCACTACAGTATTGATAATGGACAATGGACCTTCTTTGCCCACAACCTTTTGCTAATGTGACCATGAAATCAAAATTGACATTTGTTAATGAAATATTGCTGTATTTATTATAAATGATTTATATATATATATATTTTTTCATTTGTTTTCAGTTCATGTGCCATCATAATCTTTATTCAAAATAACTTCCCCTTCCTCCTGCACCAACATCTCTTCTCTTCTCTGATGACGTGTTTACTGCCGTGAGGGTGGGGCAACCTGTCACTCACATGAAATCGCCCAATAGCAAACCACAACCATCCAATCAATTCCAAATGGACAAAATCAAGTCCCGCCCTACATCTTTTTCTTGTTTGAGAAGCCATTTCACTGGGATATACATCACAATAGGAAAGAAAACTTCCGTTTCATGCAGACTTTAAGAGTATAATACTCGCAAAGAAAAAAAAAAACCTTGTGGATTATGCATGAAAATGAGTCATAATTGGGAAGTCTCTAATTTTTTTCATAAATTTGAGTGTTTTAGAAGATTTGTTCACATGCTCTCTGCAAAATGATGAAATTGATGCTGTATGGTATGTCTAATTCCTGAAAATCTGTAGATTATTTGAAAGTGGATCCAAATAGTGGATGGCATGTTTGGTTAGATTAAAATGAATCCCGGTGCGATTGCTCTGTTAGTGCAGTTCATTTGAATAAGTGTGAACGCTGCCATCCGAACCCTGGTGCGCACCAAACAAGCGGACCAAGACCCCTGAAAAGGTGGGTCCCAATGCTGCGGCGAAAAATAGTGGAAGAATATCAGAAAGGAGTTTCTCAGAGAAAAATTGCAAAGAGTTTGAAGTTATCATCATCTACAGTGCATAATATCATCCAAAGATTCAGAGAATCTGGAACAATCTCTGTGCGTAAGGGTCAAGGCCGGAAAACCATACTGGATGCCCGTGATCTTCGGGCCCTTAGACGGCACTGCATCACATACAGGAATGCTACTGTAATGGAAATCACAACATGGGCTCAGGAATACTTCCAGAAAACATTGTCGGTGAACACAATCCACCGTGCCATTCGCCGTTGCCGGCTAAAACTCTATAGGTCAAAAAAGAAGCCATATCTAAACATGATCCAGAAGCGCAGGCGTTTTCTCTGGGCCAAGGCTCATTTAAAATGGACTGTGGCAAAGTGGAAAACTGTTCTGTGGTCAGACAAATCAAAATTTGAAGTTCTTTTTGGAAAACTGGGACGCCATGTCATCCGGACTAAAGAGGACAAGGACAACCCAAGTTGTTATCAGCGCTCAGTTCAGAAGCCTGCATCTCTGATGGTATGGGGTTGCATGAGTGTGTGTGGCATGGGCAGCTTACACATCTGGAAAGGCACCATCAATGCTGAAAGGTATATCCAAGTTCTAGAACAACATATGCTCCCATCCAGACGTCGTCTCTTTCAGGGAAGACCCTGCATTTTCCAACATGACAATGCCAGACCACATATTGCATCAATTACAACATCATGGCTGCGTAGAAGAAGGATCCGGGTACTGAAATGGCCAGCCTGCAGTCCAGATCTTTCACCCATAGAAAACATTTGGCGCATCATAAAGAGGAAGATGCGACAAAGAAGACCTAAGACAGTTGAGCAACTAGAAGCCTGTATTAGACAAGAATGGGACAACATTCCTATTCCTAAACTTGAGCAACTTGTCTCCTCAGTCCCCAGACGTTTGCAGACTGTTATAAAAAGAAGAGGGGATGCCACACAGTGGTAAACATGGCCTTGTCCCAACTTTTTTGAGATGTGTTGATGCCATGAAATTTAAAATCAACTTATTTTTCCTTTTAAAATGATACATTTTCTCAGTTTAAACATTTGATATGTCATCTATGTTGTATTCTGAATAAAATATTGAAATTTGAAACTTCCACATCATTGCATTCTGTTTTTATTCACAATTTGTACAGTGTCCCAACTTTTTTGGAATCGGGTTTGTAAATATACTTTACATTGAGTTCCTTCCTGAGGCTTGAAAAAAAACATTAAGGCGAGTGATGTTTGAAAATACATTAGAAAAATACCAAGTAACTTATGCTGAGACTCCAGACTGGCAGATAAGGCTGTTTGGCCAAGCGTGCCTTAGCTGGGGAGGGATTTTGGGCATCTTGTCAAGAAGTCTTAGGGAAGCATTTCCTCTTTTCATATTTCAGCTGAATGCAGCGTAGACTGCATGTGCCAGGTAGGGAACATATAAAGAGGCTTGCTCGGAGCTACAGCCTTTATGCGACCAAAGCTTTCAAAGGAAGAAGGTTGCTTACTGCACTAGGGTTTAATGGTACCCTGCTCTCTCCCTCTTTCCCGCACTCTCTCTCACTCTACTTTTCTTTCTTCTTTCTTTCTACTTAATCATGCCTTTACTTTTTATCTCTTAGCAAACCAAACCACACAATCACACACAGTATGGGCCCTCGCGCACACACATGCGGGCCGTGCACACTAATGTTTGGCTTTGATGTAGCTATCTTCCTGTTTGACTGAGAGAGCAGGAGTCGGGGGGAATGTAGATGCTGGTGGCTGGGAGGTTTCTGCGCATTATCAAGTCCTCTCAGGAAGCATCCTGGACGAGGAGAGCTGGAGATTGAGAGAAAGACTTCAGCCGGCGGCTGTCACAACGCCCCAGATGAGTTCCCTCTCTACCTGATTTAATATTTAAGGTTCCCTCTCTTTCTGTCCAATGCATTTCAGTGACTTTTACAGTTGATCATAATTATCAGATAATGATTTAACCATTTCATGCTGAGCACATGTAGAAACATTTCTCACAATTTCAATCTTTTTTTTTTTTTTTTTTTTTTTTAAAAACCTAAGGTTTTATAATTTTTTCAGACAATCATAATTATTTATTTATTTATTTATTTTTAAATAAGATTTTATTAATTTACACAACTTTTCCAGACAATCATAATTATCGGATAAGGGTATCTTTAAACAATTTCTAGCTGAGCACATGTAAAAAAATTCTTATATTCCAGACGATAATAATTTTGAGATAAGTATTTGGATATATTTAACTCTTATAAAATTATATAATTATATAAATTACCTTTTTAAACAAGATTTTATTTTATAAATTTTTATTTTATTTTATTATATAATTTCCATGACTTTTTCAGTGTATCACAATTATCAGATAAGGATTTTTTTTTAAACAATTTCTAGCTAAGCACATGTAGAAAAATGTCTCATAATTTCAATAATTTTTTAAAATAAGATTTTATTAATTTCTATAACTTTTACAGACAATCATAATTATCAGGTAGGTTTTTTTTTTTTTTACACAAAAATCCTAAATCAAGATTATAGAAATTTCAATAACTTTTATTAAACAAGATTTTATTCATTTCCATGATTTATCAAGTTAGTCATAATTATCAGATAAAGATTTTTAACAATTTCTAGCTGAGCACATGTAGAATAATGTATCATACTTTCAATTATTTTATAAAAAATAAAATTGTATTCATTTCTTTAACTTTTACAGGCAATCATAACTATTGGGTACATTTTTAAAACAATTTCTAGCTGAGCACATGTAAAAGAAAAAAAAAAAAAATCCTAAATAAAGATTTTTAAAAAAAAAAAATTCAATAACCTTTTTTTAAACAAGATTTGATTAATTTTCATGACTTATCCAGTCAGTCATCATTATCAGATAAAGATTTTGAACAATATATAGCTAAGCACATGTAGAAACATGAAAATGTACCTTTTTTTTAAAATACAATTTTATTAACTTTCATGACTTTTCCAGTTAATCATAAGGATTTTTTTAAATAGTTGAGCACGTTGAAACATTTCTTGCATTATACAATTACTAGCTAATACAATATTTTATAGCTGAGCATACAACAAAATGCTCATTTTAGAAACGACAGTGCCTTTTCTGTGTATTTATTTGTTTGTTTGTTTGTTTGTTTGTTTGTTTGCTTGCTTGCATGTCTTTTCCAGGCCTGAATTCTAACTACCATAATCCAGTTGAACTAGCTCTGCATCACATTTAAAATGAATTCATTTGATTTTTTTACATCATAATCATGCATCCTTTCTATGTTAATTATGGTTTTTTTTTGTGGTTTTTTTTTAGGACAGGACATAAGACATAATGGACAACACTGTAAATACAAAACAAACCCAACAACAAACAAGAAGAGAAAACAAACAAGAAAGTAGGTTATGTGTAGGTGATAGGTTGTGTTGTGCATGTGTGTATCTCCATCTTGTATGTATCTTAATATATATGTAAAGCCAAGTGTTTGAAGAAGGAGAAGAGCTGGCTGAGATGGTATGGGTTAGGGGGGCACTAGAGTGGAACAGCATGGCACACTCAGTCAGGGCACAGTATTTCGATGTAGAGACTGGTATGTATTTGGATATGGTTTGCGGTTCGCCCTCTTACCCTCCCGCGGAGAGCTGGCCCACTATTCTCCTTCAAAACCTCCCAAACCCTGAGGAGGGAGTCAATTTATTAGGGAGTTAGTCTGGTTCCAGTGTCATTATGTGGCCCTATCCATCCAATTATGCCTATTATTGATTGCACTTTATTCACAAAAAATATTTTGGCCATGTTTGCATTAACTCATTTGCATAATTACGTGAATCGGGTGCTAAAACATATAAACAACCTTATCTGCCGGCAGTGTGTTTTTCTTTTTTCTCTATATATTTTTTAATCTGCATTGGTCTTTTTATATCTGCTTGGCAAAGACAACCGAATCTCAGATGACTGACTTGATGCTGACTTTTTTTTTTTTGTTGAGCCAAATAAACTAAAATGCATGCACGCAAGGCTCAAGATGCTATTCATCCGAGTGGAAAAGGAAAACAAATCCTTATGCCAGCTGCTGTTATCAGTGAAACAACATTAGTAATGGCTGAAGTTAGTATGCAACAATATGCATACGTCACAGCGCATACTTCACTGCGTCCTTGGCTTTTGCCGGGGGTCGTGATCTCATTCCTATGGTTTCATAAGCAAATCCTCTCCCACAAATGGTAGCGACATGCCTGATTTATTTGTCGAGTTTTGTAGGACGCAAGAAAAGCTCAGGTGAAGGATGAGAGCAGGGATCTTTAACCAACGCGGCGGACAGCACAATAACTCAGTATGATTGATTTATGCGTGTACTGTTTAGAGTTCTGTTTAAAATCTGCACTATTACACTTACCTTTGGCTCTCCCAAAGGAGCAAACCATGCATTTTCATGTTTACAGAGCGGAGGATAGAAGTTAGATCATCTCAGGCTGTATCACACTGGCTTTAATGAGATGTGTTGGGTAGCTATTCTGGAACAAGTGAGCAGGAAAAGTGGAACTATTAGAATTTTATAAACGAGGTTCTCCGGGCTGCTTTTAATAGTGCCATATCCAATACTCACCCCGTTTCTAGTATAGTATATTAACTTTATATTTCTAACCTCATTGTCTAAATGTTTTTGTTGCTTTAAGCATAAACTTCATTGAATTTTGTTACAATTAAACTATTAGCGACAAATAAAAAAACAAGATTTAATATCTTTCACAATGTTGCCTCTCAAGTACTGTAAATTGATACCCTGAAGGGTTTTCAGGGCGTGGATGGAGAAGGTCCAGCAGGTTTTGTTTTCCAAGAATGTTCAGTGTAGGAGGACCGTTCTATCCCAGAATGCTCTGCTGTCATCACATCCCTCTGGTTAAGGCTGTCAAGTGACAGTATGAACGATAAGGTATGCATTTAATGACTCTGTCAATCATCAGCTGGCACTTTGTTGGATTTTTATGAGCTTATTTTTGGGAATTGATGGCCTGGATATGAAATTCTCCATGTTTATATATGAAAGTACATGAATACCTGGAGCTTTTTTCCAGAACTGAGTTTATGAAAAATCTATAGGACTAAAATGAATGGCTATGTTCGGAATAGCATACTAATATATATTACAAAAATGCTAAATAACCATAGCTATAATTTTTAATAATTTAAAGTCTATTTTGAGTAATTATTTTATTCGACTGTGTGAAACTAAGTTGATAAAGTAATAAATTAAGTTGAGAAAACATCTTTTTTTTTTTAGGTGTTACCAATTGAAGTAATTTTTTTTTAAGTTGATCCAACTGTTCGCTTTTTGCAGTGTGGGCCATTCTACAGAATTGGTTCAAAGTCAGTGCTGGAAACATCTTGAATAAAATGTCTTTTTCCACAAATTTTTTATGTATGCAAATTGTATAATATCGAAGGTACACATTTCTAGTAATTGTGCAGTTAATTCTCATATTGTATTTTCAGAAAGTTTTGGAATATTTTTCCTCTCCCCAAATTTGTCACTACCGAAACACAATAATACATAATTTATTAACAAGGGTTATATTGACCTATTAAGATTTTGTTTACATCTACCTTGTAAATATATTTTTTGCTATTTTATTAAAAGTTTTCACAGGTAAATCAATAGCAATTACAATTTTAACAATATTTCAAGTGTAATTTATGTGATTTGTTGTATTTTGAATCCAATCTTTCTTTGTAAAAGCTATAAAGTTAATCATACTGATTTCAAAGTTATACACTATATTGCCAAAAGTATTGGGACACCCCTCCAAATCATTGAATTCAGGTGTTCCAATCACTTCCATGGCCACAGGTGTATAAATCAAGCACCTAGGCATGCAGACGCTTCTACAAACATTTGTGAATGAATGGCGTCGCTCTCAGGAGCTCAGTGAATTCAAGCGTGGTACTGTGATAGGTTGCCACCTGTGCAATAAGTCCATTCGGGAAATTTCCTCACTACTAAATATTCTACAGTCAACTGTTAGTGGTATTATAACAAAGTGGAAGCAATTGGGAACAACAGCAACTCAGCCACGAAGTGGTAGGCCATGTAAAATCACAGAGCGGGGTCAGCGCATGCTGAGGTGCACAGTGCGCAGAAGTTGCCAACTTTCTGCAGAGTCAATAGCTACAGACCTCCAAACTTCGTGTGGCCTTCAGATTAGCTCAAGAACAGTGTGTAGAGAGCTTCATGGAATGGGTTTCCATGGCCGAGCAGCTGCATCCAAGCCTTACATCACCAAGTGCAATGCAAAGCGTCGGATGCAGTGGTGTAAAGCACGCCGCCACTGGACTCTAGAGCAGTGGAGACGTGTTCTCTGGAGTGACCAATCACGCTTCTCTGTCTGGCAATCCCATGGACGAGTCTGGGTTTGGCGGTTGCCGGGAGAACGGTACTTGCCTGACTGCATTGTGCCAAGTGTAAAGTTTGGTGGAGGGGGGGATTATGGTGTGGGGTTCCAGTGAAAGGAACTCTTAATGCTTCAGCATACCAAGACATTTTGGACAATTTCATGCTCCCAACTTTGTATGAACAGTTTGGGGATGGCCCCTTCCTGTTCCAACATGACTGCGCACCAGTGCACAAAGCAAGGTCCATAAAGACATGGATGAGCGAGTTTGGTGTGGAGGAACTTGACCGGCCTGCACAGAGTCCTGACCTCAGCCTTTGGGATGAATTAGAGCGGAGACTGCGAGCCAGGCCTTCTCGTCCAACATCAGTGCCTGACCTCACAAATCAAAAATTCCCATAAACACACTCCTAAACCTTGTGGAAAGCCTTCCCAGAAGAGTTGAAGCTGCAAAGGGTGGGCCAACTCCATATGAAACCCTACGGATTAAGAATGGGATGTCATTAAAGTTCATGTGCATGTAAAGGAAGGCGTCCCAAAATAGTGTACATTGAACCAAACACTATCATAACCTCTTATTTTTGACAAAACATCCCATGTTTCGGTCGTGACTGCACATTTTCGGTAGTGACAGTTATGTTTTGGTAGCGACCACGTCACATTACAGAATTTTAACTCACATACTAAAACACTACTAAAACGTACAAAAATACTAATGATTTGCATAACTGTACTAAAAGTTTGTTTATTTCCCCCAAAAAAGGATTATGTGTTCCCTTTTGTCACTACCAAAACAATGATGTCTGAACATGACTGTTTCGGTAGTGACAATTTTAGATACTTTTGAGCCTAGCTCAAAGATGCTAATCAGCACATGGTTAGCTAGCACAGTTCTGAACAGTTGTACACACATAAATACTAAATTTTATGGAATAACACCCAAAAAAAGTTTGCTTAATTGCAGAAAAAAAGGTGTTTGGTAGTGACTTTCCTCAAAGTTACACACAGATTTTCAGACTTTTGAACACATTTAGCTTTAAATGATGGGACCTCTCTACTATGAAAGAAAGGCTATGAAAGAGAAGGGACACAGGAATATTTCCTGATCAAAAATGTAGGGCTGTAGTTAAAATCAATCTGAGCCTGTGGACTAAAACATACACTCACCTAAAGGATTATTAGGAACACCATACTAATACTGTGTTTGACCCCCTTTCGCCTTCAGAACTGCCTTAATTCTACGTGGCATTGATTCAACAAGGTGCTGAAAGCATTCTTTAGAAATGTTGGCCCATATTGATAGGATAGCATCTTGCAGTTGATGGAGATTTGTGGGATGCACATCCAGGGCACGCAGCTCCAGTTTCACCACATCCCAAAGATGCTCTATTGGGTTGAGATCTGGTGACTGTGGGGGCCATTTTAGTACAGTGAACTCATTGTCATGTTCAAGAAACAAATTTGAAATGATTCGAGCTTTGTGACATGGTGCATTATCCTGCTGGAAGTAGCCATCAAAGGATGGGTACATGGTGGTCATAAAGGGATGGACATGGTCAGAAACAATGCTCAGGTAGGCCGTGGCATTTAAACGATGCCCAATTGGCACTAAGGGGCCTAAAGTGTGCCAAGAAAACATCCCCCACACCATTACACCACCACCACCAGCCTGCACAGTGGTAACAAGGCATGATGGATCCATGTTCTCATTCTGTTTACGCCAAATTCTGACTCTACCATCTGAATGTCTCAACAGAAATCGAGACTCATCAGACCAGGCAACATTTTTCCAGTCTTCAACTGTCCAATTTTGGTGAGCTCGTGCAAATTGTAGCCTCTTTTTCCTATTTGTACTGGAGATGAGTGGTACCCGGTGGGGTCTTCTGCTGTTGTAGCCCATCCGCCTCAAGGTTGTGCGTGTTGTGGCTTCACAAATGCTTTGCTGCATACCTCGGTTGTAACGAGTGGTTATTTCAGTCAAAGTTGCTCTTCTATCAGCTTGAATCAGTCGGCCCATTCTCCTCTGACCTCTAGCATCAACAAGGCATTTTCGCCCACAGGACTGCCGCATACTGGATGTTTTTCCCTTTTCACACCATTCTTTGTAAACTCTAGAAATGGTTGTGCGTGAAAATCCCAGTAACTGAGCAGATTGTGAAATACTCAGACCGGCCCATCTGGCACCAACAACCATGCCACGCTCAAAATTGCTTAAATCACCTTTCTTTCCCATTCTGACATTCAGTTTGGAGTTCAGGAGATTGTCTTGACCAGGACCACACCCCTAAATGCATTGAAGCAACTGCCATGTGATTGGTTGATTAGATAATTGCATTAATGAGAAATTGAACAGGTGTTCCTAATAATCCTTTAGGTGAGTGTACACTGTTTCAGTAGTGACATGAAATTATATATATTTAACTTCACTTTTAAAAAAAAAATCTAAAAGATATTTTTAAAAATAACAATGGAAAATTATTTCAATATCATTTTCATTAGTTGAAATTTAGGGGTTAGGGTTCGGGACAGCCACCTCCCAACTGAAGGATTTTATGTATATTAAGCTGATTTCAATAGATAATAGATTTGAATTCTGTAGAATGGCCCATATATATATATATTATTATAGTAAATTACAAATTATTATAGGTAGTATAATAATTATATTAATTGTTAAAAAAAAAAAAAAATTATATATATATATATATATATATATATATTAGTTAAATGTTTAAATATTTATATAGTATTACATATCATTTATTAAGTATTATTAAAATACAAAATATCAATATTTCTTTATTTATATATTTATAAGATGCTAACACTCATATGCAACATGTTAAGATCACATGACAACACTACAGCATACCACTGTATGTATTGAGTGCTTGTCACGCTTTTTCTTACTATTTAAAAAAAAAATAGTAAGCAAAACACGGCATAGTGTATACTGCATAGTAGGCCAATTCTGTAATAAACTAGTATACCATTCCGATCAGAGCCCCTGTCTGTTTTTTTGCCTGGCATGCTAGAAATATTTTAGACTGAGGTCAGGTGTGCTGCTAAATATTGCAACATGACATTTATTGCGTGCAATATCATGTTTTACTGTTATTTCAAGTTTCGCCATGTTGACACAAAATCCAGCTTGCTCGCAGAGTGGCTAACGCTGAAAATTATGTAAATCGAGCACACGCACGATTAGTCAGAGGAAGATTAATTCAAACTAAATCTGGCAACCTTGAGACAAAGAAGGGTGCTCTACATGGCTGTTCGCCTTTGTGCGTGTGAGATTTTTTTTCCCTGCGTACATCCTTCACACAATTCATCAAGGCGAAAGGAGACCTTGCGTGTGTGTGTGTGTTTGTGTGTGTGTGTTACTGGGGGAGTGATGTTCCTTATTGCCCTCTGAAAGCTAATCACCACGGTGTTCAAGAGATAAATCCAAGCTTTAGATAAAAGTAAGACTCATTGTGCATAACAAACTGAGCGGACCTCCTCCCGCCTGCTCTTCACTTACTCAACACTGACAACACACACCCACCCACCAGGAGACCTTTGTTTGTGGAAACAGTCCTGATCTGAAACCAGTTCTGCTGCGTGTCCTGCATTGGTTGTAGGTCGGGTTGAAGGTGGTGAAACTGGTCCTAGGTCAGTAATGACTTGGCTCCTTCATTGCAAAACAATAATTTTAGTCGTCAAGTTGTTTTGCATAGTGCTTTTCACAATACACATACTGTAGTTTCAAAGCAGCTTTACAGAAAACGATACAAGCAATTAAACAGTTGAGATTTGCTATATAGTATATATAGTTCACACCAAGGATGATAACTATAACCATGGCTATGAAGTTTTAATACCAATGAGGTTCATTCTCGTGTGTTATGCAGCACGTTTGAGCTTCCACAAGAACCAATGAGATTCATTCTTGTTACGCAGCACGTTTGAGCTTCTGCAAGAACCAATGAGGTTCATTCTCATGTGTTACGCAGCACGTTTGAGCTTCCACAAGAACCAATGAGATTCATTCTTGTTACGCAGCACGTTTGAGCTTCAGCGAGAACCAATGAGGTTCATTCTCATGTGTTACACAGCACGTTTGAGCTTCTTAAGAACCAATAAGGTTCATTCTCGTGTTACGCAGCACGTTTGAGCTTCCGCGAGAACCAATGAGGTTCATTCTCGTGTTACGCAGCACGTTTGAGCTTCCACAAGAACCAATGAGATTCATTCTTGTTACGCAGCACGTTTGAGCTTCCGCAAGAACCAATGAGGTTCATTCTCATGTGTTACGCAGCACATTTGAGCTTCCGCAAGAACCAATGAGGTTCATTCTCGTGTTACGCAGCACGTTTGAGCTTCCGCAAGAACCAATGAGGTTCATTCTCATGTGTTATGCAGCACGTTTGAGCTTCCGCAAGAACCAATGAGGTTCATTCTCGTGTTACGCAGCACGTTTGAGCTTCCGCAAGAACCAATGAGGTTCATTCTCATGTGTTATGCAGCACGTTTGAGCTTCCGCAAGAACCAATGAGGTTCATTCTCATGTTACGCAGCACGTTTGAGCTTCTGCAAGAACCAATGAGGTTCATTCTCATGTGTTACGCAGCACGTTTGAGCTTCCACAAGAACCAATGAGGTTCATTCTCGTGTTACGCAGCACGTTTGAGCTTCTGCAAGAACCAATGAGATTCATTCTTGTTACGCAGCACGTTTGAGCTTCCGCAAGAACCAATGAGGTTCATTCTCATGTGTTACGCAGCACGTTTGAGCTTCCGCAAGAACCAATGAGGTTCATTCTCATGTTACGCAGCACGTTTGAGCTTCTGCAAGAACCAATGAGGTTCATTCTCATGTGTTACGCAGCACGTTTGAGCTCCCACAAGAACCAATGAGATTCATTCTTGTGTTACGCAGCACGTTTGAGCTCCCGCAAGAACCAATGAGATTCATTCTTGTTACGCAGCACGTTTGAGCTTCCACAAGAACCAATGAGGTTCATTCTTGTGTTACGCAGCACGTTTGAGCTCCCACAAGAACCAATGAGATTCATTCTTGTTACGCAGCACGTTTGAGCTTCCGCAAGAACCAATGAGGTTCATTCTTGTGTTACGCAGCACGTTTGAGCTTCCGCAAGAACCAATGAGGTTCATTCTCATGTGTTACGCAGCACGTTTGAGCTTCTGGAAGAACCAATGAGGTTCATTCTCATGTGTTACGCAGCACGTTTGAGCTTCTGCAAGAACCAATGAGGTTCATTCTCATGTGTTACGCAGCACATTTGAGCTTCCACAAGAACCAATGAGATTCATTCTTGTTACGCAGCACATTTGAGCTTCTCAAGAACCAATGAGGTTCATTCTCATGTGTTACGAAGCACGTTTGAGCTTTTGCAAGAACCAATGAGGTTCATTCTTGTGTTGCGCAGCACGTTTGAGCTTCCACAAGAACCATGAGGTTTGTTGTCACGTGTCAAACATGTTCGGTTGAGCATCTGTTTATGTTCACTAATGAATGCTTATATGTGAATAAAAGCCTAAATTCAGTCTGTTTATCATATAAAGCAATCGTGTTTCTTCAGAAAATTTGGACTAAACCACTTAATTCATACGGATTAGTTTTACAATCTCTTTATGAACCTTTTGAAGAGTCAAAGTGGTAGTTGCGTGGACTGTCAGTGGAGGGACAGAAATCAGATTTCATTAAAATGTCTTCATTTGTGTTCTGAAGATGAACAAATTCTTATGGGTTTGGAATGACATATGGGGTAAATGAGTGTTTATGACATTTTAGGGTGAACCAACCCTTAAATTTTTTTATTTTATGCCACAAATGCTCTCAATTGAGCTTAACTTGTACTGGACCTGAAATGTTCTTTAAAGTATGTGGATATTCTTTTAAGTAGAAAATAGGTGCATGATGCCTCTGGCAGGGACAGTCCATCATCCAGGCGTTGGGCTTCCTGTGAATGGGAGGACGCCTTGAGCTGAGTGCATGAGAGAGAAAGAGTGAGGGACTGGCACTGGGCGGCAGCTGCAAAGAGTGGCCATGGCAGCCGGCTCGCCACTGGGGATTTTTCAGCAGAGGCAGACGGCCAGGAAGTTAGAAGTGGATTGAGTGTGAGACGGAGAGAGAGACACAAACTGATGAGAGGATGAAGCAATGGTTTTTTTTGCAATCAGCGTCTATTTCCTCTCTCATTAGTTTCAGGGGCTGTTGACTTCTGGATGTGCCTTTCATGGGTCAGTAGATCAGGGATTTTCTGAGAGCAGAGACTGGATAGAGAAGGTGGAGTCATGAACAGTCAATCAATGCTATTCTGCCCTCCAAAATGAGGCGTGTAGAATCTGTGACATTATTTATGTGCAGGGTCATGCGTGCACGTGCATGTGTCTGAATATTCTCTTGCATGAATGCTAAAACAGCTTGCCGCTCATATTTACATGAATTTAAAAGGGTCATATTTAATGTTCTATGTGATTTATGTTCTTGCTGAACAAAACCTATATGGGGCAGACCCTTCAGGCACCTGAGCAGATTTATGTTATTATATTTCTATATTTATACATAAATATTTTGTAATTTAATTTGTAAAAAAAAAAAAAAAAAAAAAATATATATATATATATATATATATGTGTGTGTGTGTGTATATATATATATATATATGTATATATGTATATGTATATATGTATATGTATATATGTATATGTATATATGTATATGTATATATGTATATGTATATATGTATATGTATATGTATGTATATATATATATATATATATATATATATATATATATATATATATGTAAATACAAAAATATTAAATGTTGTAAATTAAATACAACATTGTATATATACAACATTATTGTAATTCTTCTGTCTTGTCTTTTTGAAAAAGAGAAAATCTCATATTGTAGAAAAAGAAAATCACAACAAATGATAATAATGAATGGCCTCCGTGGGTTTCTGTATGTGCTGCTATGAATGGGAAATCTTTGTTTTGTTTGCTGCATATTTCATAAGATTCCTCAAAGCGTCAGTTCCATACTGGAAAAAAAAATCAATGAATACTGCGATGGACAGTTGAAATGCTGATGATTCATTTAGCTCTGATTCAAAAAATCTCTAGCTTTAGACCGGATAATTTTTTCATCTACGTGGGAGAAACATCAGAAATGCACTATATTGGTCAGAAATTTTCCTTGATCTTTTTGAGATAAAAGACTTCATTGTACTATGACAATACACTATAACTTTCTCAGAACTTCCCCCCCAAGTGATACAAAGACCATCTACTGCAACTAAACTGGTAAGTGGCAATGTAGTTTTAAAATTCGAAGGTTTCTGACAAAATATAAATACATTACTGCTCAGATTTACTCTTTCTGCTCAGGTGCCCGAAGGGTTTCCTCTGTAGAAATAGGTTTTGCTCAGCAAAAACATAAATCACAGGGAACATTGAGTATGACCCCTATAAATTCATGTAAATATGAACGGCAAGCTGTTTTAGCATTCATGCAAGAGAATATAAATGGTTTAGATGGTCTATTATTATTTCTAAATGATCACTTTTTATATATAGAAGACCTTTTATGCCATTTTACAAAGTCTTGATTTTGTTTTCGGGGTCTACTGTCTAGAATAGGTTTTAATGTTCAAAAAACACATTATTTTTCACATATTTTATATTGTTGCAGCACCTCTCTTCCCAGTCTGTCAGTAACGCTCTGTTTAGTTCCTGTTTCTATGAAGCCCCTCCTTCCAAAAAGCACAATGTGCTCTGATTGGTCAGCTGGACCAGTGTGGAAAGGAGACAAAATGTCAGGCCCCTTACCATAACCGTGTTTCAACACACTACTAATTAGGGCGGATGTGTCAGTGCATGTGTATTGGTGTGTATTGTATGTGTTAGATCCATAGACTGTATAAAACATCCAAGAGGTTAGATCCAAACAAGCATTCGGTCTTAAAGGGGCAGCAGCCTACCTTAATGTTAATCAAACAAAAAATTGTGTATACATGTTAAATAAACCTACTGTACCTGAAAATGTAGTTTATTTTATTTGTATGTCTATTATTTTTGTCCTATTGTTTGTAATTTGCTTCTTTGTTCTTTTTTTTATTTAAAATAATTATAGAAATATGTCTAACTAAAATAACTATATATCAGTATCGCAAAATAATATTTTCACAAATTTCCCGGGGGGTGGGGGCCGTCCCGTATTCCACCATAAGAAATCTGGTCACCCTACTACTAATGCAGATCAACCAGGCCTCGTCCCTTTTATTTTGTGTATGCTTTAGGCGGGAATTATTTAAATGAGGAATATTGTGACATGTTCATTCCCGGAAGGAAACTCAAGACTATAATCAAGGCATTTCTAGTGCTGTGTCCGAAATCTCGTACTGTCTGAGTATAGGTGCTGCATTTGAATTTACTTTGTGACCGTTAAAACAGTACTTTCAATATAGTATTAATGTGGGTAGTATATGAAACTCAGAAGTAATACATCCGCCATGTTGTTACTGTCACGTGACCTACCAACGTCAGTTGTGTCGCTTCACTGCCATTCATAAATCGTCTCCCGTGGCCTCATGGGATAGTAAAGTGTCTATCGAATACACATTTCAGAATATCGGCGGAAGTATTAGGTCATCTGGGGACTTTTCCGTCTATTTGGACGTACTACTCTCTTGCTGTACTGTTTTTCGCATACTATATATTAGGGAAGTATTCAGTTTTGGAGTTCAATTTTGGATACTTTAGAGTTTGTGCTTTGTAACTTTGCAGACCCCTTTTTCATGCTCAAATAGCAACATCACATTACAATAACATTGTAAGTGGAAAATGTGGCCCGTTTAACTTTTTTATAGACATTGACTCGTGTTGATCAACGCAGTGCGGCTGTACTCCTCCCACTGTCGTTAGCAGTGCATTGTCTAATTACCCCTCTCACACCAAATCACCACAGTCCAGAACAATTCATAGTGTAGTCCAAATACAGAGGCGTACATTTCACATATTCAGGCTTTTGGGTGACTGTTTGTGTGTCTGAGCAATCTCTATTGGTTAATTTCCTCCTTTGTACTCATCTGAAAGTTCTTCCCGCCTCGTTGTAAAATTACAGGTCTATTCATCAATTACAGGCCAGCCTGCTGATTGTCACAGAATGCCAGCATATTGCGTTTACGAGCTCATTAGACCGACAATATTGTACTTAGCTGCGCCTCGTTACGGGGAGAATTCGGTAAACACATTGTTTGTGCATGTAATCAGTGTCAGTGGGGAGAGTGAGACAATCAGCCACATTTTCTGGATAAATGAGCAAGGCAGGAAATGCGGTCAGTGAAAGAACAATCCTGCGGCGACAGAAGGACGGGCAAGAGAGAGCGGAGCGAGCCTCCGGGGGAGAGGAACGGTGTGGAGGACTCAGAAACATGAAGGTCAGAGATCAGAATACCAGAATTACTGCCATGGTTACATTTACCTTAATAATGACTGACTGACAAATGTGCATCACTGTGAGATGAGCGGGAGCTGCTTTAATGAACAAAATAACCAACATTCTTTACATTTTTTATATATATATACAAACCCAATTCCAAAAAAGTTGGGACACTGTACAAATTGTGAATAAAAACAGAATGCAATGATGTGGAAGTTTCAAATTTCAATATTTTATTCAGAATACAACATAGATGACATATCAAATGTTTAAACTGAGAAAATGTATCATTTTAAGGGAAAAATAAGTTGATTTTAAATTTCATGGCATCAACATCTCAAAAAAGTTGGGACAAGGCCATGTTTACCACTGTGTGGCATCCCCTCTTCTTTTTATAACAGTCTGCAAACGTCTGGGGACTGAGGAGACAAGTTGCTCAAGTTTAGGAATAGGAATGTTGTCCCATTCTTGTCTAATACAGGCTTCTAGTTGCTCAACTGTCTTAGGTCTTCTTTGTCGCATCTTCCTCTTTATGATGCGCCAAATGTTTTCTATGGGTGAAAGATCTGGACTGCAGGCTGGCCATTTCAGTACCCGGATCCTTCTTCTACGCAGCCATGATGTTGTAATTGATGCAGTATGTGGTCTGGCATTGTCATGTTGGAAAATGCAAGGTCTTCCCTGAAAGAGACGACGTCTGGATGGGAGCATATGTTGTTCTAGAACTTGGATATACCTTTCAGCATTGATGGTGCCTTTCCAGATGTGTAAGCTGCCCATGCCACACGCACTCATGCAACCCCATACCATCAGAGATGCAGGCTTCTGAACTGAGCGCTTATAACAACTTGGGTTGTCCTTGTCCTCTTTAGTCCGGATGACATGGCGTCCCAGTTTTCCAAAAAGAACTTTAAATTTTGATTCGTCTGACCACAGAACAGTTTTCCACTTTGCCACAGTCCATTTTAAATGAGCCTTGGCCCAGAGAAAACGGCTGCGCTTCTGGATCATGTTTAGATATGACTTCTTTTTTGACCTATAGAGTTTTAGCCGGCAACGGCGAATGGCACGGTGGATTGTGTTCACCGACAATGTTTTCTGGAAGTATTCCTGAGCCCATGTTGTGATTTCCATTACAGTAGCATTCCTGTATGTGATGCAGTGCCGTCTAAGGGCCCGAAGATCACGGGCATCCAGTATGGTTTTCCGGCCTTGACCCTTACGCACAGAGATTGTTCCAGATTCTCTGAATCTTTGGATGATATTATGCACTGTAGATGATGATAACTTCAAACTCTTTGCAATTTTTCTCTGAGAAACTCCTTTCTGATATTGCTCCACTATTTTTCTCCGCAGCATTGGGGGAATTGGTGATCCTCTGCCCATCTTGACTTCTGAGAGACACTGCCACTCTGAGAGGCTCTTTTTATACCCAATCATGTTGCCAATTGACCTAATAAGTTGCAAATTGGTCCTCCAGCTGTTCCTTATATGTACATTTAACTTTTCCGGCCTCTTATTGCTACCTGTCCCAACTTTTTTGGAATGTGTAGCTCTCATGAAATCCAAAATGAGCCAATATTTGGCATGACATTTCAAAATGTCTCACTTTCAACATTTGATATGTTATCTATAATCTATTGTGAATAAAATATAAGTAAATTATTGCATTCCTTTTTTATTCACAATTTGTACAGTGTCCCAACTTTTTTGGAATCGGGTGTGTGTATATATATATATATATATATATATATATATATATATATATATATATATGGGTGATGCCCCCCCTTGCTATTTGTACTAGCTCCGCCTAACAATGCCTGGTTGGGTCAAACAACACTAAAAAAGACACATGTAAGTGTAAAGCTCAGTGATCAAGGTTTTGACACCATCGTCCCGGGTTCAAATCCGCCTTTTGCCGAGCTTGCTCTTCTCCCTTTTCCCATCACATCGGAAAGGCATTTACTTTTACTTAAGAAAATGTTCTAAAAGTGGAAATAAAGTGCCTAACAAAATGTTTAATAATAATAATAAAAGTATGTATTGGGTAGGGTTAGGGGTAGGTGTAAGGAGGGCTTTTATTGTCCCATTAAGGTGGCATCCATTTAATGATTTTAATAAATATAATAATTTACACTCTGTTATTATTGCATCCTGTTAATGTACAACAATACTGAGGTGCAAATAGTATGTGTATGTCAAAATAAAGTATAAATAGCATCTAATCACTATTTTCACTTAGTATGCTATTTCACTTAGTAAATAGCATCTACAGCTATTTGCACTTAGTGTAAATATCATCTATTGCTAAGAAAATGTTATTTTCACTTAGTGCAAATAGCCGCTGCCATTCTATAATTGCAGGCACATTTGGTTTCCATTAATTTTTTTTCTGCTTTTTTCAAATGGTTATATTTTTTTATTTTAATAATTTGTTACTCATTGTCATGAATCACAAGATGTTATAGGCCATAACAATATAATATTTTCTGTAAAAAGTGTATAGCTGAAAATCATGATTTCTTCTTGTCTGAATTAGTGTTTTTTTTTTCATTTGTGTAATCAAAATATTTTATCTTACTTTTCTTTTGGTAATATTTAATTTATTTTATTTATAAAAGCCCTAAATAGTATTTTTCCTATAATAAATTATCTTATAAAAATGTGTGTCTATAAATCTTGCGTCAATTCTTTGCCTTTAAATTGGTGGAATTGGTCCTACAACCAAAAAGATACAGGAAATGATGTCACTTTCCCTCACTGATAAGAGCTGAATCACTGAAAGGTATGTGTGCTGTCTATGAGAAAATATTTTAATCTAAAAAGTTCTTACACCAAGAGTTATTTTGTAAAACGTCAAAATTGTTTCAACAATATAAAAAGGAAAACAGAATGTATCGCTGATCACACAGTGGGTTGTTCAAAAGTCTTTTAATCATGATTTCATTAGTGCCATGTGCTCTTAGCATTTATGCTAGCAAGTAGAGTTTTTGGCTAAAAAGTTTAAAACTGTCAATTTTGTTAACCACTGTCAACCAAGGTAGAGTAACAATGTTGCCTAATTTGTCTGTAACAGAGTTGACAAACAATACTTTTCATTAAAAGTTAAAAAAAAGGAAGTTTCTGTTAGTGAATAGTTTTTTTCCCTTAACTTTTTGAAATGCAAAATGTATCTCCAATTATATAGAATCACCCATATATAATGAAATATTAAGTAAACGTCTTAATGTAAATGTAACGTCTTACATTTAATGTTTTAAATGTAAGGATGCATTTCTTTGCTCAAAATACAGTAAAATGGTAATACAGAAATATTATTTTAATTTAAAATAACTATTTTCTATTTTAATATATTTAAAAATGTAATTTATTCCTGTGATGACAAAACCATTATGAGGATAAAAAAAGCCTGACGTAGATCACATGACCAAAACATTGTAACGCCTTCTGTTTATTTGTAGTGTGCAATCTTTTCCTTTTCTCTTATTCATTTCCTAACAAGAGAGAAAAGAAGCTAAAACACTCGCTGTAATATTTTTTGAAAACAATCCTTAGGCTGAGTTCACTTGTGCCCATTGTTTATTTGCACACATTTGTATATTTTGGCCACATTTGCATACGCTATTTATTTACACACGTTTCTTGTGTTGTTTCACATTTAACATTTAATAACATTGAGCAAATCAGGTCCTGAAGACCAATCAAATCTAATAACCTTATGTAGCCCCGCCCCCTTTCTGTCTTCCAGTTTGTATTTCCACATCATGAAGGTAAGATCATATGGATTTATGAATGAACCGCTCGTTTTAAAATCTTCCCAGTCTACTGACATTTGTTATGACATCCGCTTCAAACATTACAATGCTCATGATAACTTTCATTAACTCTACAAGATGTAGTAAAGATGTTTAAATTTTTATTTAAAAGCAAGACAAAAAGTAGGCTATTGATTAATTTTTTGGCAGTATTCTACACCCTACAGTGCTCGGGGCGCAACCAATTTGCACGAAAGAACCCACAAAACCTTCAGATGACTGTTTGATCTCGCTTGCGTCAATGTTATCATCTGTTGCATCATCCCTCATTTTGCACTTTTCGTTTTAGTCCACCTACGTTCGGCTCGTCCGACACCTCAGATCAACAGAACTAGAAGTCCTTGATCCAAATCCTTATGAGTTCGTGCTTTGGGTCAGCAGCGTTCACCTCATAATGAGCTTATCTCTGCCATCTCCACTGTAATGCCACTGTCTGCCAATCGAAAGTGACATAAAAGAGAGTTAAGCTGATGTTATGAGGTGAATCAGGCCTCAAATAACTACGTCCATCGATCAGCCATCACACGGACAGCTGTTCCCATGGAAACAATGGTCAAGCAGAGCACTATTCTTGCTGTTGTTTAAATCAGCACATGACTGGAATGTATAATTGAAAATTAGAGGGAGACTGGCCATCACTTGTAAGTTGTACTTGTACTTGTACTTCAACTTAATTATGCATAAGCTAAATTAAGATTTCATTAGAGTTGGGTATAAAATACTGATTTTCTGATTAATCAATTCATTTTTAAAATGAATACAGTGGGGAGAACAAGTATTTGATACAGTGCCGATTTTGCAGGTTTGCCCACTTACAAAGCATGTAGAAGTCTGTAATTTTTATCATAGGTACACTTCAACTGTGAGTGACGGAATCTAAAACAAAAATCCAGAAAATCACATTGTATGATTTTTAAATAATTAATTTGCATTTTATTGCATGACATAAGTATTTGATCACCTACCAACCAGTAAGAATTCCGGCTCTCACACACCTGTTTTTCTTTAAGAAGCCCTCCTGTTCTCCACTCATTACCTGTATTAACTGCACCTGTTTGAACTCGTTACCTGTATAAAAGACACCTGTCCACACACTCAATCAAACAGACTCCAACCTCTCCACAATGGCCAAGACCAGAGACAACCTCCTTCCCTCAGTAAGAGCATTAAAGATGGGTCGTGGCTGGGTCTTCCAGCCTGACAACGACCCGAAACACACAGCCAGGGCAACTAAGGAGTGGCTCCGTAAGAAGCATCTCAAGGTCCTGGAGTGGCCTAGCCAGTCTCCAGACCTGAACCCAATAGAAAATATTTGGAGGGAGCTGAAAGTTCGTATTGCCCAGCTACAGCCCCGAAACCTGAAGGATCTGGGGAAGGTCTGTATGGAGGAGTGGGCCAAAATCCCTGCTGCAGTGTGTGCAAACCTGGTCAAGAACTACAGGAAACGTATGATCTCTGTAATTGCAAACAAAGGTTTCTGTACCAAATATTAAGTTCTGCTTTTCTGATGTATCAAATACTTATGTCATGCAATAAAATGCAAATTAATTACTTAAAAATCATACAATGTAGATTCCGTCACTCACAGTTGAAGAGTACCTATGATAAAAATTACAGACTTCTACATGCTTTGTAAGTGGGCAAACCTGCAAAATCGGCAGTGTATCAAATACTTGTTCTCCCCACTGTATAAGGTAGACGGTTCCCTGTATAATTGATTCCTGCATAGTTCTTTTTTTTTTTTTAGCACAAATGTAATTATTTGAAATGGAATAATACTAATGTCTGTCTGTCTGTCTGATAGATAGACAGATAGATAGACGGACAGACATACAGACAGATAGATAGATAGATAGATAGATAGATAGATAGATAGATAGATAGATAGATAGATAGATGGATAGACGGATAGACGGACAGAGAGACAGATAGACGGACGGACAGACAGACAGATAGACGGACAGACAGACATACAGACGGATAGACGGACAGACAGATAGACAGACAGACAGATAGACAGACAGACGGAGAGACAGACAGATAGATAGATAGACGGAGAGACAGACAGACAGATAGATAGATAGATAGACGGACAGACAGATAGACAGACAGACCGACAGAGAGACACAGACAGACAGACGGATAGATGGACAGACAGATAGACGGAGAGATAGATAGATAGACAGACAGACAGACAGATAGATAGACAGACGGACGGACGGACGGACAGACAGACGGAGAGACAGACAGATAGATAGATAGACGGACAGACAGACAGACAGACAGACAGATAGATAGACAGACAGACGGACGGACGGACAGACAGACGGAGAGACAGACAGATAGATAGATAGACGGACAGACAGACAGACAGACAGACAGATAGACAGACAGACGGACAGAGAGAAACAGACAGACAGACACATAGATGGACAGACAGATAGACGGAGAGACAGATAGATACGGACGGACAGACAGACAGATAAACAGATAAACAGACGGATAGATAGACAGATACTTCGAAAACAAATCTTTCTTGCATAAGTGCCAAGGACCGGGCGAAGCATATACACAAAATGGATTAATGACCAAATAAAAGTATGATATGCCTGAAAGCACTAAAAAAAAAGAGTTCATAAAAGCACTGTATACAACGAAGTCAATTCGGTACTGACACGTACTAATTTGGTACTGGCTGCGGATTCTGTGCATGCGTTTGCCGCCAGTCAGCGCTTGAGCGAGAATACCGAAATGTGTTCTATTTCTAGGCTTATTGCCCTTGAACAATCAAATACACACATAATTATGCCTAAATGTCCGTCTTGGCGGTTATGTTTTGAGTGAACAAGTTTGGGATGTGTGTCAGTATTGGATCCGTGCATTATTATAGCTCTTAAAGTGAAAACAACCTTATATATACCCACTCCTGTATGTGTCATTAATGCTAATCAAACAACAACAACAACAACAACAACGGGGAAAAAAAAAAAAAAACAGTAGCCTACTTAAACTTAAAGCACTGTCTGTATCTGTATCTTTATGTTGTATTTATTTGTCCTATTGTCATTTGTTTATTAGTTCTTATTTTTACTTGATTACTTAATTACTTGAGAACTTTTTACTTATATTAGGCAATTGCTTATTGCTGTGGTTTACTTGTAAGATTTTGGTCCTATTTCTCACCCTAAGTGATCATGTTATTAAAGCTAGATAGTACACCACTGGGCTAACCTTTTTTAGTAAGATACCAAAATAAACGAGATTTGTGCACTTTGTTTGTTCTGTTGTCGTGATGTGTATGACTATTGTGCATCTAACATAATACATAATATGGTAAATGTGGTATCCTAATTATTAAAACATTGCAAACTTCTCACAAAATTCTGGAAATTACCACCACAAAATCAGTTATTTTGATCGCAAAAATCACCCCAAAATATCGCGAAATCCTGGAGACACTATCCCTTTAAGAGTCTTAACTTGGGTTCATTATTACCCACAATTCTCAGAACTATCTCAGAACGCACAGATCAGAGCCAGACACCACTTTTGGGGCTTTTTCTTTGTGAACACCAAATTATGGGGTGCTACTTAAAGGGCAAAGTCATTTGGCAAACCCTTAGAGTAACAGCACGTCTATCGTTCTGCATTGACATCTAATGGAGAGCTTGTTCCAAACTCCACATGTGTAATGTTCTTTTGAATGGTGATTTAAAAGAATCTTTGAATGTTTTTCTTTTTAAGAAAAACTAAGAAAGAAAGTGATGCCGTAGCCCGGATACAACCCTCTCTTGTAAACCAGGAAAAAGAAGTCTCTAATTGTATTTATAATTCCCTGACTGCTTCAGCTCTTTCATCCTTTCCCCCCTCATCTTTCTCATCCCTCTATCCTGCTGACTGCAGGGAACTGAAAAGAAGAGGGTCCCAGTCCTATCTGAGCTTGAACCTAGTGCGCCGGCAGAATAGATTGTAGCTTTTATTTCCAGCGTGACTTTTCCTTCAATGAGATTTGGGGAAGGTGACTTTTATCCCTATTGAGGAGAGTAGCACTTGCATACGGCGTAGTGCTCGAATGAGTTGAGAAAGATACGGCGGGCTCCGGGAAAGAGGGCCAATTCAAAATCCACAGCATGGGGACCCATTTACTTTGTGCCTGTTATCTTTGTGTATGACTTGGACTGCATACTAGGTGGAAAGTGAGCTCTGGATTTGTGAAATACAAAGATATATTATCTGAACCAAGTAATGGAGCCACACGCTCTGATATTTCAAGGCTTACCCTTGGCGGTTCCATACCTTCTTTTGAGAAGCGAATGACCTGAGGTATTAACCTAGGCAGGAATAAAAATAGGACCACTTCCTGTGTTGATAAAAAAAAAAAAAAAAAAAAAAAAAAAAGAGAGAGTGAGAGAGAATCTCAGAAAATCCTGCTATCTTGGCAGAAGTTGAGTTCAGTTAATAAGTCTATAACTGTGCTAAGCTCAATTTAGTGTTGAAGGCTTTCCTGTTCCCCTTTCTCAAGGACTACAGGTTATGTCCATGGAACAGTGTTAGGGAAGCTACTTTAGCTTGCTAAGCTACACGCTATTCATAATAGTTACAGTTACATTGATTAATTTAGCAGATACTTTTAGCTTAGTTAAACTAGTAGTTAGCAACACTGAAGACGTTTAAAGGGGTCATGAACTGCATTGATTTGTTGTTTTATAATGTTTCCTGAGGTCCACTTATGTTAGTATGATTTTTACATCAAAAATTGTCATAATTTAGGAATAAAAGGCATTTTTCCTACCCTGTTTTTAGCCTCTGATTTAAATGCTCTGTTTGAATGTTAAATGCGTGTCTGATGTGAGACTTCAGTGTAAACGCCCACTGCTGTGATTGGCTGACATCTTTGCATATGAAATAGCTAGTATTACATGGGGAACTCTCTCGAAAACTTTTAGCGTTTTATAACAGCTCTCAAGGTTAACTAATTGTGAAAATTGTTGATTATAGCATTATATTTAGATCTATGGCATTATATTTAGATCGTGGCATGAAAGGTTGCAGTGATGAGCATTGTAGCCGATCACAGACATGTTAAGCGCATGAATGCAGTGATCTCGTCATTGCAACTCGATTTCTGCACACTAACGAATGCTTTCATCATAACTAACAGTGCAAACACAATGTAAATAAGAGATTTGTTGATTATTACAGGAGTTTTGGTGAGAGTTCAGAACTCAGTCACTAATAAACTCGTGCTGTTTGATTGACAGCTCCAGCGATTGTAAAGGGAGTGTTCTTTGATCGCTTTCTATATATAATTTAATCACAGTTTAAATAATAGATTATTTTCATCCTAAGAGACACACTGTGAAGTTGGCCGTTTAGTCACTGGTTTGATTTACTGACATATAGACAAAGAACATCTGAGTGTACATGAATCATTACATATCAGAAATCACTGGTCACAGATCAGGCATTAGAATTGACACAGTTACTTACATGTTGTGGCATTACTGTCGAGTCCATATTGTGAAAGTCTGTTTACAAAGCCTGCGGCAAAATTGACTGATTTACCAAAGAATCCACAGTAAAATGTACCGAATATAAACAAATAATGCTCAACTGAGACATTCACATTGTTGAAAATAAATAACCACATTCCTAACATTAGGATTCTTTGGAAGGTATTGTTATTTTTAGTCCAGTCATCCTGTACCCTCATACCTCCTCGTCATCTCACTAACACGCCAGTGGGCGGGGCCAAAGTTGCAATTGGTGAGGCGGGAAAAGGATTTGCCTATGTTCTTATGTTTCAAATGATTTGATTGAATTGTTTTTGTTTTACCGTTTCATCTTCCAAACAAATCATTTCCCAAAAATGATTCCACGCAAGGTTTTTGTCTTTTTTTTTTTTGCACAATAGTTTTTGGAAAATGTTGTTTGTGTGTGTGTGTGGTCCAGGTATTCCCTATGTTATGGGACCAAAAGTCCCCACAAGGATAGTAACACCTGAAATGTTTGACATTGCGGGGACAAAATTTTGGTCACCGTGAAGAAAACAGCTTATAAATCACACTAAAGCCACGTTTCCACCGTAATTACCCGGAACAATTTGTCCTAGGACAACTCTTTCTGCACGCACCGCAGCTGACTTTTAAAAATAGTGGTTGAAATAAAATGCTGATCCAACCAATCAAAATGCTGCATGAACTCAACTCAATCAGCATGTTTAGCGCCCAAGTCCCACCCCCGAAAGTTCTGGAACTGGTCATTTAGACCCTGGTCCCTGCGATCGAAACGCACAGAGCACCACCCCAAAGTCCCTAGTTCCTGGGTAAAGTTCCTGCAGTGAAAACGTGGCTTAAATAATTTTTTGGAAAATGTAAATATGCAGAATGTTTTCTGTTAGGGGATAGAATGTCAAGTTTTGTACAGTATAAAAATCTTTGTCTATGAAGAGTCCTATTAAAAAAACAATGTGTGTGTGTGTGTTTGTGTCAGAGAATTTGCAGAGCATTTGACAAAACGTGACAAAAACAGCAGCATTTTGTAACGTTACACTGCTACCCATTAAGAAAAAGTAGCTTGTTATTGGAAAAGTCATTTTGAAAACAGCTTATCTACTGTCATGATAATGAAAAATGTAGTTACGTTAGTAGCATCCCTATTTGTAGTCAATTAAAAGTAACTAACACAGTTCATCATGTTTCTCGACTGAAGTGTTTTAAGCGGCTAGACCGGGTTGTAATGTATCTTAGAATCACTTGAGCACTAAATGGGAAAAATGAAAGACAAAGTCTGTTTTTAAAGCCTCTGGACTTTAGTTATGACTCTGTACGCTATGATCCTGGGAACAAAATGCAGCCACTGTGTTTTTGTTCAATTTTATGGACGGTTTATTTATACCCATAAAAGAAAAATGAGTGTAAAGTTATAAAATCTATATCAGCCATGTAGCTAAATATTCCAACGCCTATTTTCCTATACAGTCGGCTGTTCGTGTCGAGAGTTTTGTGATTGGTCATCTGGTAGCAATGGCAGGATTTGTGGGCTAACGTCAAACTCCAGGCCTTTTCGACTGGGGATCGGAAACTACTTCCACACTTGAACGCATCATGCTGACCAGCGTTTCCTTCCACGGAGATTGTTCAATTCCTGAGCTGTCGCTGATGAAGATGGCGAGTCGTCTGGCCTATCGGAGCAGCTTTGTACCTCTTCATCATGTTGAAGGCTGACATACTGCTTCTGAGAAACTGGGGCTCGAGTTGCCAAATCTTGATTTTGGAGGTTTTTAAGGATATTGCTTTTTTCCAAACTATTTCTTTTTTTTCTGATTTGTTTTTTGGACGAGTTTGTTTCAGCTGTTCCTAGACACAAATGTGACAATTGTTAACATATGATAAGAGCACAGATGATTTAGTCACATCATCTACCAGCATATATACTGTATACACTGTAAAAAATTATACACTGTAGAAAATATTGTTGGTTTAACTTAAAAAAGTAAGTAATCTGGTTACCTTAACATTTTGAGATCATTGAAATTAAAAATTTGAGTTAACACAATGGAGAAGGTTTAATCAACAGGAACTCAGTTGAAGTTGATTTGACAAAATAATAATTTTTTTTTTTTTTTTTTTTTTTTTACAGTGTATGATCAGTAAGTTATGCCAACGTATGTTTTTACATTGCTTTAACTCATCAAAATAAGTTGAGCAATTTTTAAGCAACTTTTTTTTACAAGATTCAACTCATTTCATACGTCAATTTAATTTAAGTTGCAATGACTTAAACATCCAAGTTGATTGTACTTAAAAATTTAAGGCAGCAACTTTTGTTTTTACAGTGTACCGTTCAAAAGTTTGGGGTAAGATTAATAATTAGTAATGATGCATTAAATTAATCAAAAGTGACAGTAAAGACTTTTATAATGTTACAAAAATTCTAGAAGATAGAAAATAGAAAATAGGAAAAAATCAAAATAATCTTCTTGAGCATCAAATCATTATATTAGAATGATTTCTGAAGGATCACGTGACACTGAAGACTGGAGTAATGATGCTGAAAATTCAGCTTTGATCACAGGAATAAATTACATTTTATATTACAATACAAAGTTGTTTTAAATTGTAATAATATTACAGTTTTTACTGTATTTTTGATCACATAAATGCAGCCTTGGTTAGCAAAAAGAGATTTCTTTCAAAAACAGAGCCCAAACTTTTGAACGGTGGTGTGTATATTTTATATATTATATGTTAAAAAAAACTTGCGTCATCCTTCCACAATTTTTCTTTCTGATTATTCTTTCAAAATAGCAGCAGTAGGTTTCAGCTCTATAGTAACTTATTCAACTCTCATATAAAAGAAGAGTTGAAGATTTACTGGATGCGAAGAAAGCCAAATCTGTGCAGCCTCAGCTTAAAAACTGCTTTGTGCTGATGTGGGACCACATTTTGCAATCCAAATCCCAGCCTTACTCAATTTAAGAGAAACAGTAAAAAAGAGATCACTTGAGAGTGGAAAGACCTTGAGCACCAAGGGCACAGGAAACAATAAATAAAAGGAAAATGTCACATCTGAGCCCCAAATCAATCAAAGCCATAAATCGTATCAAGTGTTTTATTTTTAGCTGATTTCTTTTTGCCTTTGCTTGGGTCACGGTGCTCCACGACCCCAGATTCAATAAAAAGAGCTAAATGATTCAAGAAGAAAAAAATAAAGTTAAAGAGAAAAATAAAACAGAAAACCCATTGTGTTGATGCTTGTCATTTGAACACAGGAGAATTGTGATTTTAAAGACCAGAATAATTATGCTTTTTCTCTTTTTTAAATGGAATATTTCAGCATTTATTATAAATGATTTATCTGTGCACATCATTCTTTTAAATTCATAATCTTTGTTATCTTTAATCAAAATAACTTCCTCTCTCTCTTGCAGTGACATCTCTTCTTTTCTCAGATTATGGGCCCTATTTTAACGATCTGTGCACATGGTCTGAAGCGCATGGCGCAGGTGCACTTAGGGCGTATCCGAATCCACTTTTGCTAGTTTAACGACGGAAAAAACGCACATGGTCCAAAAGGGTTGTACCTAGTCCCTTTATGAGTCATAGGGGTGTTTTGGGCGTAACGTGCAATAAACCAATCAGAGTCTCATCTCCCATTCCCTTTAAAAGCCAGTTGCACTTGCACCATGGCGGAGTCGCTATTTACATGGCGGAATTTGCGAGCGGAAAGACTTCTCCAGAGAGGAATTCTTTTATTTTTAATATTTAAAAATTTTTGTGTGCTGAGTGAGCAGAGTGTACGCGTGTTGTGCACCCGCCTACAGGCGCATATTACTCACCAGACCCCTGTCAGAGGAGGCCGCCGCGGAACACTCATCCTTCCCTGGCCTCCTTTGTCAGGACACGGAACATGACCCTGCCCACACCTCAGGACGCTCCGCCTCCCACGTCTGGGCCGGTCATTCCGCTTCGCTGCCCCATCGTGGGTATGCCTGTGGTTCAGGCTCGGCTATGCGATTCAGTTCGCATGGTTTCCTCCCCGCTTTCGGGGAGTCTGCTATACCATGGTGGGTGGCAATGCCCCTGTCATGCGTGCGGAGGTCAACACCCTACTGGCGAAGGGTGCGATCGAGGCCGTCCCTCCAGCCGAGATGAAGTCCGGCTTCTACAGCCCCTACTTCATTGTACCCAAGAAGAGCGGTGGGTTACGACCAATCCTGGACCTGCGCGTCTTGAACCGAACGCTTTACAGGCTTCCATTCAAGATGTTGACAGCCAGACGTATTTTCGAATGCGTTCGTCCGTTGGATTGGTTTGCAGCGATAGACCTGAAGGACACGTACTTTCATTTCTCCATTCTTCTTCGACACAGACCGTTTCTACGGCTTGCCTTCGAGGGGTAGGCATACCAGTACACGGTACTCCCATTCGGGTTAGCCCTGTCTCCTCGCGTCTTCATGAAAGTCGTCGAGGCAGCCCTTGTGCCACTCAGGCAACACGGGGTTAGCATCCTGAACTATCTCGACGACTGGCTGATACTAGCTCACTCTCGAGACCAGGTTTGCGAACACAGGGACCTGGTCCTCCGGCACCTCGCCCGTCTGGGCCTTCGGGTCAACTGGGTAAAGAGCAAACTCTCCCCCGTGCAGAGCATCTCTTTTCTCTGTATGGAAATCGACTCGGTCACCATGTACGCGCAGCTTACGAGCGAGCGCACACAGTCACTGCTGACTTGCCTTTGTCAATTCGAGGGCAAGAGTGCGGTTCCACTAAAGTTATTTCAGAGGCTCCTGGGGCATATGGCATCCGCAGCGGCGGTCACGCCGCTTGGACTGCTTCATATGAGACCGCTTCAGCACTGGCTTCGCGATCGAGTCCCGAGATGGGCATGGCAACAAGGCACGTCCGGGTCCCAGTCACTCGGGCCTGCCGTCAAACCTTCATCCCGTGGTCGAACCTCACTTTTCTACGCGCTGGAGTGCCCTTAGAACGAGTTCCCAGGCATTTTGTTGTATCAACAGATGCCTCTGCCACGGGCTGGGGCGCCATGTGCAATGGACATGCTGCCGCGGGCTCCTGGAAAGGACCCCAGCGCCTATGGCATGTCAATTGCCTCGAGTTGCTGGCCGTACGTCTAGCCCTGCACCGCTTCCGAGCCCTGCTGAAGAACAAACACGTACTGGTCCGTTCAGACAACACGGCGACAGTAGTGTACATCATCCTCCTATGGAGTCAGAAGCATCTGAAGTCGCTTCATGCCATTCACATCCCGGGAGATCTGAATTGTGCAGCTGACGAGCTCTCACGGTTTCAGCCACTTCTGGGGGAATGAAGACTCCATCCCCAGACAGTTCAGCTGATTTGGGAACAGTTCGGCGACGCACAGGTAGATCTGTTTGCCTCCCACGACTCTTCCCATTGCAGCTGGTTTTACTCCCTGACCGAGGGACCCTCGGCACGGATGCGCTAGTGCACAGCTGGCCTCGGGGCCTACACAAGTATGCGTTTTCCCCCAGTGAGCCTTCTTGCACAGGTCCTGTGCAAGATCAGGGAGGACGAGGAGCAGGTCCTTTGGTTGCCCCATATTGGCCCGGCCAGACCTGGTTCTCCGAACTCGTACTCCTCACGACAGCCCCTCCCTGGCCTATCCCTCTGAGGGACCTCCTTTCTCAGAGACGGGGCACCCTCTGGCACCCGCGTCCCAACCTGTGGAACCTACACGTGTGGGTCCTGGACGGTGTGGGTCCTGTAGGACCGGTGTGGGTCCTACACGTGTGGGTCCTGGATGGTAGCCACAGGTGGTGGCTACCATCACTTCCACTAGGGCCTTGTCCACGAGACAGGCCTATGCGTTGAAGTGGAACCTCTTCGTCACCTGGTGCTCTTCTTGCCGAGAAGACCCCAGGAAATGCCCGATCGGGTCCGTGCTCTCCTTCCTCCATGAAGGGTTGGATTGAGGGCTGTCTCCTTCCACCCTTAAGGTTTACATGGCTGCGATATCGGCGCACCATGACCTTGTGGAGTCAAAAAAGGTAGGACAGCACGACCTGGTCAGCAGGTTCCTTAGAGGAGCGAGGAGGATAAACCCACCTCGGCCTCTACAGATGCCTTCTTGGGACCTCGCAGTGGTTCTATCTGTCCTGCAGAGAGCTCCCTTTGAGCCATTGCAGTCCATTGAGCTTAAGTTCCTTTCTATGAAGGCGGTGAAGGCTTTGGCTTCCATCAAGAGGGTAGGGGACCTGCAGGCATTTTCGGTTGACGAAGCGTGCCTGGAATTCGGGCCGGCTAACTCTTACGTGATCCTGAGACCCCGGCCTGGATACGTGCCCAAGGTTCCCACCACTCCTTTCAGAGATCAGGTGGTGAACCTGCAAGCGCTGCCCCTGGAGAAGGCAGACCCAGCCTTGGCACTGCTCTGTCCAGTACGCACCCTTCGCGCTTACGTAGACAGGACGCAGTGTTTCAGGACCTCAGACCAGCTCTTTGTCTGTTACGGAGGGCAGCAGAAAGGGAAGGCTCTCTCCAAGCAGAGGTTGTCTCACTGTATAGTGGGATATGGATAGTGGACACCATTGTCCTGGCATATCAGGTTCAGGGCCTGCCATGCCCCCTGTGGCCTCCTCTTGGGCTTTAGCGCATGGCACCTCACTAACAGACATCTGCAGAGCTGCAGGCTGGGCGACACCCAACACTTTAGCGATATTTTATAATCTCCGTGTAGAGCCAGTATCCTCTCGTGTACTCACTCCCAGTGGCCAGTAACTGGACAGGCTCAGGTGTTATCGCTTGCTGCGCCATTCCACTCCACGGACTGGATGCGTGTGCCATTTTACTCAGGTGAGTTTCTCAGTGAAGCCCTGAGTTCCTCCAGCACTGTTGATGCCGACGCCAGAGTGCATGCCCCCTCTGGGCAACCCCCACATGTGTATTTCCACGGTAAGTCTCCTCCGAGCACGTGTCTTCCCTTGGCAAGACCACCTTGTCATCCCTTGGGTTGAAACATTCCACCCTGCGGGCTGGATACCTCAGAGTGTTCCATATGCATCCCGTACTCAGGTCATATGTGTATTCTTAAGTCCTCCCTGCGGGCAGGCATTGTGTTGCATATTTCCACATGGGATATGCTTCCCAGTGTACCTTAGTATTCGGCGTTGAGCCTAGCCCTTCGTTTCTGCCAGCCTCACGGCAGGGAGCTCAGGTCAGCGCAGGACGCTGGAAGACAGCCGTTGTGGCGAGATTAGATTGGGACCACCATTCCGTCAGTCACTGACGTAACTCAGAGTGACTGACTGAAAGTGAACGTCTCAGTTACGTATTTAACCCTCGTTCCCTGAAGGAGGGAACGGAGACATTACGTCCCCGTGCCACAACCGCTGTACTGCTGGTACGGCCGGGGCGCTCAGCCTCGGCTCCTGGTGGGCGGAGTTCGCTATTCAAATTCCGCAGACCCATGGCATTGTTTTGCCATTGGCTCGTTTTGTAGAACTCGAAGGTGATAGGCTTCTAAGCGAAACCCCCATTCCGTCAGTCACTGACGTAACGTAACATACGTAATACGTAACCGAGACGTTTCATGCCGACTTTAATGAATGAAAATGAATGTCGACGAGAAAAAAAAGAAGACTATATATCTCTGTTTGATCTCCATATAGTCTATTGCTATCTAGGATATGTGATGACGTCACAGATATACGGAGCCCCTAAAGGGACATGGTGAAAAAAAAAAATGAGATGGGAGGAAAAAAAATTTGGCAATACTTTTGCGTTCTCTCGCAAATGTTTTGCCCTCCCCCGAGAAACATTGCATTCATTTGCAAAGAACACAACATATTTTACGAGAGAAAGCAAAAGCTTTGACTTATTATTTTTTCTCCCATCTCATATTTTTTTCCACCACCATGGGGCTCTGTACGAATATGCTAATTGACACATGACATAATCTAGCGACATTTAGTGACTTTTCGGGCAGGCTTTAGCTACTTTGAAAATAGTTGGCAACACTGATCGGGATAAAATTCTCAGCAATTACACTGTAAAAGTATTTTCATGATTTGTTATCACAACTTTGTATCTTTTGTCAAACCAACTTAAATAATTACTGTGGTTCAGATAACATAACATTTTGAGTTTCTAATTATTAAACTATTAATCTCCTTCATTGTATTAACTCAAATTTTTAATTTCAAACCAGAGAGGACTGCGACTGTGTTAACACATCGTCATTTGGACTACTTTTGGTACCGCTTTTGACATTTTTGCAATAAATAAATTGTGATTTCTCTTGTCTGTCTGTTATTTTTTTTCTTTAGAACTGTACATATTTTTAAGAAATGATTATGGTAGGTTTAGAGGAGTGAGATTAACGGCTCATTTTAATGCTATATTGTTACTAAAAGTGTCATTTTCCTACACATTTTGGTCCATTACATTTTATATACTGTATTCTTTTTATATTCTCTATAAAATGATTATGTTTGGGGGTAGGGTTAAGGGATCTACAACGTTTTATATATTAAATTGTAAAAGGACAATTTTACAAATATCTTTAAGATATAAAAGATTCTATATTTTATGGTTCTTTAGCTGTAAAAACGTAATAATGTTAATGTTTAAATGTTGTCAATATGTCCATATTGTACGTTTCAGCAACTATCAAACGTACAAAAATGTATGTTTTGCACCTAAAAATGTTAAGTATTGATACCTATGTGTTAACAATGAGACCAGGCTGAAGAAAACAAAGTTCAATGAATTTGCACTTAAAGTAGCCTAGATGTTTTGTATCACTATCATGTGATAATATGTAAATTGCCGATATGGTTTTAAATGCGTTCTAATGTGATTGCAAGCTTGAAGAGATCAAAGAAAATCCATGAAACATGTTGATGAGAGAAGACGGACTGTGTGGCATCGTGTCAAATGGGCCACTTTGTCATTTAAATGTTACGCCAAAGTTCCCAGAATTTGAACCGAGATCAGAAGCATCCGAGTTCTCCGAACGTGTCCAAACAAGCCCCAGAGGAAAGCGTCTCGTGTCTCTCTTCTCCAGTCATTGAGATTTTATTGTTTCAATCAAAGATTTCCCTCTGCAGCATGAGCAACTAAATTATGTTGGACTGTTGGTATGCCGCCAGTTGAACTGTTTTGTTCTTGGCTAATGTCATGCAGTGCCCTGAGATATGAGTCTTTGCCCGTTTTCCTTATCTTCTGTCGCTCTGCCAATTACTAAACCTCTTTTTATCAGTCTGATGTCAAAAAATGCTGGATTTTTACGTTCAGAGAAAATGTAAGTGGTACTTTCCCATATAAAACTTGGCCCTTATGAAAACGAAGTTTATTCAAGTGTGCTATTAGCATACTTCTTTTAAACTAAAAATAAGGAAGTATACTTTCTAAAAGTACTTTCTACTTTTATGTACTTCTTAGAAATAAACTTAAAATTGCTCTTAAGTATACTTGACATACTGACAGAAAGGTCTAAGTATATTTGGACTATACATGTACTCAATCTTTTGACCAAGATAAGTATTCTAAGTATGCTTGTCTTGTAGTTGTGTTTACTCTTTTGATTGAGTAGCCTGTAAAAGGGGTCATGAACTGGCTTTATTTTTTTATATATACTGTTGTCTGAGGTCAACATATGACGTTTGCGTGGTTTTTACATTCAAAAACATCATAATGAATAAGTAATAGACTATTTTCTACAATGGTTTTGAGCCTAGCTCCTGAAATGCTCGGTTTTTATGGGCGTGCCGCCCTGAATACTTGAAATAAACGGTTGTGATTGGATAACAGAGTTTCAACTCCCCTGTCAGTACACATGGGGAATTGTTTTGAAAACTTCCAATGTGGAAAAATGGCAACCGGAATGATTTGCCCATACATGTTCGACCCAGAGTCTGATCCCGAATCGCAGGACAATGAACCAACAACACCTCAAATACAAAGGATACTCCAGCCTGTGACAGCATGGTAAGTTATCATTAATTATGTTTAGTTAGACACGTACACATAATCAGTATATCAAACGATCTGTAACAATGCAATACTATCACATATAAAAAATATTTTTTACTGACATAAGTGTGTTGCACCATTCCTGCACTGTAAAACCTAACAGTGCAATTCACTAAATGAAATAAGTTCATTTTACTTAAATTTTTAAAAAAGTGAATTCAACTTAAATATGTATGATGTGAACTCAAAAACTTATTTTAAGCAGAACTCAATCTAAATAAGTTACTAGAAATAATATAACTCTAATGGTTTAAGTTATAGATATTTAAATTAATTAAATAACTAAAAGCTCATAAAATAAATATATAAACAACATAAATACATTAATCTACTTCATATTAAGCCTACAATCTTACATTAAGCCCTTTTAAAGTAATTACATTTACTCATGTCAAAGTATTATCCCAGTGAGTTTCCGAGGCAACAAAAACCGCACCATTTTCCCTCCTTCAGTCACAGCAGGACGGCTCGCGCCACAGTGAAGAAAAATAACAGGTAAGCATTTCAAACGTATTTATTCATATTTAGGGCACGTTTGAACGTGCTCTGTTTTATTCTCGTAACGTTTCCTCTTTGTCCGAAGATTAACCAGCTCAGTAACGCTGTGTGTAACGTAAGCTAGCTGTCACAATCACAAATGAGAGTGCCCTTGGTTACCACCAGAGGGCACTCCATCCCGGACTGTCACTTCATCTAAGAACTACAATTCCCACATCACTCACTACCCGGACTTCCTTCCTGATTACATCCACCTGCACCCCATTACCTTGTTAGCTCACACTTTATAAGCCTGGTCATGTCTGTCATTCACTGCGAAGTCTTGTTTGTTGTATTACTGCATTTCTGAGCATTTTCCCTGGTTTCTTGTCTCTTGGTTTTGGATTACTTGCCCGTTCCGTGGATTTCCCTTTTGCCTGTCTCTGCTGTCTTGTTTGCCTGTTTGGAATGCTTGGCTGTGTTTTGACCTTGCCTGAACTCGACTACGGTTGTGGATTACCCTTTCAATAAAGCTGCGTTTGGATCCTCTACCTGTGTCTCTCGGAGCAGTACGCAACAGAAGACTTAGCCAAGCATGGATCCAGCACTATGTCTCGTCCGTCTATGCCAAGGAACTCACTCACTCGAGGACCACATCAGAGACTTTCTGAACATCGCAAACATCACCAACCTCCCGGACTTTATGATGATTGACTTTTTTTGCCATGGACTCAACAAACAGTTACAAACCAAACTCGTCCGTGATGGTCCTCGAGGGTCCCTGAGTGAGTTCCTTGATTATGGCCTTCAGGTAAGCGGCTCTGCATTCACTGTGGGAGTCGCAGAGGACAAATGTAGCAGTTCCGTCATGGCCGCCACACCAGAGTCTCGTCCCGTCATGGCCGCCACTCCAGAGTCTCCTCCCGTCATGGCCGCCATTCCCGAGTCTCGTCCCGTCATGGCCGCCATTCCCGAGTCTCGTCCCGTCATGGCCGCCATTCCCGAGTCTCGTCTCGTCCCGTCATGGCCGCCATTCCCGAGTCTCGTCCCGTCATGGCCGCCATTCCCGAGTCTCGTCCCGTCATGGCCGCCATTCCCGAGTCTCGTCCCGTCATGGCCGCCATTCCCGAGTCTCGTCCCGTCATGGCCGCCATTCCCGAGTCTCGTCCCGTCATGGCCGCCATTCCCGAGTCTCGTCCCGTCATGGCCGCCATTCCCGAGTCTCGTCCCGTCATGGCCGCCATTCCCGAGTCTCGTCCCGTCATGGCCGCCATTCCCGAGTCTCGTCCCGTCATGGCCGCCGCCACGCAAGAGTCCTCTGCCAAGATGGCCAGCGCCACACCAAAACCCTCTGCCAAGATGGCCGCCGCCACGCCAGATCCCTCTGTCAAGATGGTCGCCGCCATGCCAGAGATGGCTCCAGCCACTGAGCAGCGTCCAGAGATGGCTCCAGCCACTGAGCAGCGTCCAGAGAGAGCTTTGTCTCCTTCCGTTCCGAGTCCAGAGAGGGCTCCGTCTACTTCCACGAATCCAGAGAGGACTCTGCCTCCTGTCCCAAGTCCAGAGAAGATTCCAACCGGGCCACCTGCTCAGCCTGCTCCACCGTGGATGTCTTCAAACCCGTCTGCGCTGCTGTGGTGGTCGTCTGCTCCGCCGTGGGTGTCTTCAAGCCCGTCTGCGCTGCTGTGGTGGTCGTCTGCTCCGCCGTGGGTGTCTTCAAGCCCGTCTGCGCTGCTGTGGTGGTCGTCTGCGCCGCCATGGTGGTCAGCCCTTTGGTGGTCAGCCCTTTTTGCTCTGCCTGAGTCTCCAAGCCCTCTTCCGCTCCACGGGCCTGGCCCTCCATCCTGCCCCCCGGTTCCGCCTCCGTTCCACCTCCCTCCTGGACAGTTTAGGAGCGTCTGGAAGCCGCTCCTTTGAGGGGGGGCTATGTCACAATCACAAATGAGAGTGCCCTTGGTTACCACCAGAGGGCACTCCATCCCGGACTGTCACTTCATCTAAGAACTACAATTCCCACATCACTCACTACCCAAACTTCCTTCCTGATTACATCCACCTGCACCCCATTACCTTGTTAGCTCACACTTTATAAGCCTGGTCATGTCTGTCATTCACTGCGAAGTCTTGTTTGTTGTATTACTGCATTTCTGAGCATTTTCCCTGGTTTCTTGTCTCTTGGTTTTGGATTACTTGCCCGTTCCGTGGATTTCCCTTTTGCCTGTCTCTCCTGTCTTGTTTGCCTGTTTGGACTGCTTGCCTGTGTTTTGACCTTGCCTGAACTCTTGACTACGATTGTGGATTACCCTTTCAATAAAGCTGCGTTTGGATCCTCTACCTGTGTCTCTCTCGGAGCAGTACGTAACACTAGCAAACAATCGAGGAGCAAATGCGCTATTACATCAAAGTTATCAACTGTAGGTGTTAAATATACTGTTTTACACCCCAGTTTGTCAGTAGGAAATTATTATTATTTTTTTTGTGTGCTTTCTCACAGTCGGACACAGATAAACGCGACTTTTATGCTTTGAGATGGCTGGCCATCTTCAACATCTCTCTCGCGCCACAGAAACTAAAGCAAAAGGTAACGTTAATGCAAACTCACCCATTCCCTATTACAACCATTTTAAACGTATGGTTAATCGTTATTTATGATCTGCTTCTTCAGTTTCATCTAGAATATGTGATGCTAATTAATTTTACTAAAGCAGCCGAAGCTCCGGTGAACAAAGTGACTCGAGGAGCATTTAAGATGGCTGTTTTACTAACGTTAGTTAACATTTTAGACTGTTATTTGCTCCTCACGTTTTCTAATTTGAAACTCACACTAACAAATTGTTGTCATGGTTTTGAAATTAATCTTTTCAGAGCAAATACATTGAAGGGTGGTGCGATATCAATGGCAACAACATGGCTACAATACTATGAGTAAGTAGAATTAACACTGAACAAATTGATGGGCTTTAGTATTGTGCGAAATGCAAATGATCACGTTATGAACAGTTATTTAAATATGTCGTTTTTCAATTTTCATTTTTGGATGAATTGCTATTTTTGCAAATATAATTATGACCAGAAATTTCTTGCAGCACAAATGGTTAGTCTTCTGAAGCAATACGATTTTTTTTTTTTTTCAATTATTAGAATGAAATTTAAATCTAAACATGTTGATTAATGCATACACAGCCCAGACGAAAAATAACACAAAGCTCATCTAACATCAAGCCATATCGGTTATTAGACACCACATGAATGGCATCATGACACCAAAGGACCAATGATGTTTGATGTAATGTAGTGTGCCACCATTTTCTATATTGGCAGAGTGAAGAACAACTGAAATTTCAGTCTATCTATCATTCAAAGTCATTCTGTATTGCTTCAGAAGAATACCAGTCAAGTCTTGAAAGTTCTGGTTATAGTTAGTTGACTTTACTAATATGAACAGAAAAATGATCTTTCGCGTTATATTTTCACTGGCACTTATCCTGAAGTTTCCTTGCGTTTGTAAAGGTGTCAGGTAATTGCCAATGCTAGGTTTGCAGTGGTTGAAAGTTGTCTTGTCATGCATCATAAAAATAAACTGCCCATAAATGTTGCTTAATTGTGAGTTAAATTACCTTAATAATGTTGTATTTTGTCTTCAAGGACAAAACTGGCATTGATGTCATTTGAACTACGATCCTGGCAGGTCTATTACTATTTGAAAAGAAGAGTCAGCAGATGTTTTCAAGACACAAGGTAGGACACATGTCAAAACTACATTACGTTTATTTAGCAACATGTTAACCTTTTAACGTTAGCTGCCATCAACATAAATGCATGGCGTGGGAACAGTGACTGATAGTTGAGCATTCAAGTTGTCTTAAATGGATAGTCCACTTGCAAATAAAAAATCTAAATTAAATATTTTTGAAATTCTTTCATCATTTTTGTCTATCCATTGAAAATCTAGTCTTTATTTTCAAGCTTCAAAAAGTACTTTAATTTAGGCTTTTATTCACATATACATTGAGCACAGCAAATATTGTAAATGGAAGCTCAAAGCTTGTTTGACACATAATAAACCAACCTCAGCTCAAGCTTAAAGGGATAGCGTAGACTAACCATGTTCCGTACACTTTTCGCCATTCACCGCACGCCCGCGACCACTCCTCCGTTGTTGAGAGCCAGACAAGCATGTTTGTGTGATCATTCCCTGGGTGAATACTCATTGGACAGTCCACACTTTGATTGATGTCTTTTGGACCAATAGTATTTGAGAAAAGTGGGGAAAAGTACCGCTGGTGTACGGAAGATAAGCGTTAACGGTGTTCCGTACAGGCTTACAATGATGTTCCGTACAGAGCGCATAACTTGATTGCAGAAATGGACATTTATCTGGTCAATTGTGAGCTGTTTGTTTAGTTTAACTGAAGAAAACATCATTTAAATGAATAAGAAAGGTGAATACCTTTTTATTTGGTTAAAATGTAAGTTAATTGCTGGTTCAATAAGAGGACCATGCGAGTCATCATCCGTAACTGACGTTTAAAAATTCCCATTTCAAAGCATTTATTCAACAAAAGGTCATATATTTAACAATTTTTGATACCATAATATTAATTTCATAAAGACTGTAATACTGTGAGAAGCATAAATTAAATCAAAATGTACATTTTTGCTGCTCTAGTTATCTCCCCACACAAGCTGCAGTCTGACGTGCAGCTTGCCCACCGTCCAATTTCAAGTGCAGTGGGCGCACCTAGCAAATTTACTTAAATCTCACTGGAACAAACTGCGGTGGGGTCTCTGTCTTGATCGGGTGTGAAAGAGGGAGAAATGAAGAAGACACAGATATATAGTTTATGTATGACCAGGAAGTATTTACTCAGCGATCGGCGGTAAAATGTCATCTGTACGGAACATCGTTGTGTACGGAACATGGTTAGTCTACGTTAGTTCACCCAAAAATGAAAATTACCCTCAAGCCGTCCTAGGTGTATATGACATTCTTCTTTCAGATGAATACAATCAGAGTTATATTAACTCTATTAAAATTTAAAAAGTTATATTAAAATGCCCTGGCTCTTCCAAGCTTTATAATGGCAGTCCAAAATTTGAAGCCTAAAAAAGTGCACCTAGCCTAACACGAGGGCTGACCAACCGGGCATGCACTCTGGTGTCGACGTGAACAGCGCTGGAGGAACTCAGGGCTTCATGAGAAACTCAATATCCAATAGGGGTGTAACGATATTCAAACCGAACCAAAAAACCGCGATACACCACCCACGGTACGAACTGCAATACTCTCATGTCGAACCGAATGAGCCCCGGCCCCTGCTGCCCCAGCCCAGCTCTCACTTCACCTTATGCCACAAAATAATTTTTTTCTTCCTTGACATTTGATTAAATAGTAATTAGTACACTTTTAACAACAAATAAGAGCTGTATTTTTACTAAATATTATTATAATAATATTATTTACTGAATATACACTAACTTTTGCCTTCCAAGTACATGTCACGTGACTTGGGTGATCGCTTAAGCTGCATGGTGGAAGGACAAAGAGCCAGGTAGGCAAAATGCTACCTTGGAGTCCCAGCAACATCGGCATTTTTGTAGCTTGTTACGAAATAAATCTCTCTCACCTCAGAAAACCGCTTTTCTGTCCTGTCAGCCGTTATACTGTGCTCGTAGCGCACACTCTTTAGTTACACGTGCGCATGCGTGCCGTATATCACTTCATATAAAGCGCAAGAGAAACTATGAGCATGCAACATTACAATGTCAATTCGTAAGTCATGAAATAAAAGTAAAGTACCAATAAATCACGTAACTGGTTCGACGTGTGTGAGCTGGGAAGGATTTGCATGCAGGTATGATGTTCATTCTGATCATCAGGAGCAGTTCATTAACAGTTCATGATGTATTGTGTATTCGCCATGGTAACTGTTGTTTCCATAACCCCAAAATGCCACTTTATTTTCACTGTTATTTTGTTTATTTTTAAATTAATGTGGTGTACTTTATTGTATTAACAAAAACTGCTATTTAATAGCTTTAACTTATAGGTCTATTTATTCATCAGTATTAATCATATTCATACAATTTATGTGTTTAAGTAGGCTAAAGTGGGAAATTACTTGTGTGTGTCATGAATTTTTATGAAATGTGCTTGTTTTTTTTTTTTAAACATTATGGTAAATGGTAAAATGAGTAGATTATTTCTGATTAGTCTACAGTGGAGGCATTTATTTAATTTTAGTTTACTCAGGTATGCTAACTGCTCTAAAGAAAACGTGAAGCCAATGTGTAAAGTTAATAAGTTAAATTATTGCTGTTGTTATTATTAAGTTAAAAGTGAATCTAGTGTTATTATTGCTGGTACCCTGCCATGAACCCTGGCTCCACAGCAAACCGAACCGAACCGAACCTCGGCTCCAAAACCGTGACATGAACCGAACCGTGGCACAGGTGTATCGTTACACCCCTAGTATCCAGTCCGTGGAGTGGAATGGCGCAGCAAGTGATGACACCGAGCCGGTCCTAGTTACTGGCCACTGGGAGCGAGTACACTTGCTAATAAGTAATTAGCAAGATTTTAAAATGTATGCGATGTTTAATAGGGAGCCAGTGCAGTGTTGACAGAACCGGGCTAATATGGTCATACTTCCTGGTTCTAGTAAGAACTCGAGCTGCTGCGTTTTGGACCAGCTGCGGTTTATTTATTAAGTGAGCAGGGCAACCACCCAGTAGAGCATTACAATAATCTAGCCTTGAGGTCATGAACGCATGAACTAACTGTTCAGCATTTTGCATTGAAAGCATATGCCGTAATTTAGATATATTTTTAAGATGGTAGAATGCAGTTTTACAGATGTTAGAAACGTGGCTTTCAAATGAAAGATTGGTATCAAAGAGCACACCCAAGTTCCTAACTGATGACGAGGACTTGACAGAGCAGCCATCGAGTGTTAGACAGAATTCTAGGTTATTACTTGTGGAGTTTTTTTGTCCAATAATTAAAACTTCAGTTTTTTTTTATATCAGCTATGCATTCCGTTAATCTTGTGAATTGGTAAGTTTCGTCAGGGCGTGAAGAAATATAGAGCTGAGTATCGTCAGCATAACAATGAAAACTAACGCCATGCTTCCTAATGATATCTCCCAATGGTAGCATGTACAGGGTGAAAAGCAACGGTCCTAGCACTGAGCCTTGCGGTACTCCATACTGAACTTGTGTTCGGTGTGACATTTCTTCATTTACTGCTACAAACTGATAACGGTCATGGTCAACGGTCAACGGTATGATTTAAACCATGCCAGTGCAATTCCACTAATGCCAACATAATTTTCTAGTCTATTCAAAAGAATGTTCTGGTCGATCGTATCGAATGCAGCGCTAAGATCGAGTAACACTAATAGAGATATACAACCACGATCGGATGATAAGAGTAAATCATTTGTAACTCTAATGAGAGCAGTCTCAGTACTATGATACGGTCTAAATCCTGACTGGAAATCTGTGAGAAATCCTCACAGATACCATTTCTTTCTAAAAAGGAGCATACTTGTGAGGATACTGCCTTTCCTAGTATTTTTGACAGAAAGGGTAGATTTGAGATTGGCCTGTAATTGACTAATTCTGTGGATCAAGTTGCGTTTTTTTAATAAGTGGTTTAATAATAGACAACTTTTTCGGTACATATCCTAATGACAAAGATGAATTAATGATATTAAGAAGAGGATCTATGACCTCTGGAAGCATCTCTTTTAGTAGTTTAGTCGGTATAGGGTCGAGCATACATGTTGTTGATTTTGATGATTTAACAAGTTTCGCCAATTCTTCTTCTTCTATAGCAGTGAATGAATGTAATTTTTCCTCAGTGACACTACAATGCACTGTCTGATGTGATACTGTAGTAGACGGCTGGTTATAATTGTTGGTTATGGTTATAATTTTTTTCCTAATATTATCAATCTTGCACATAAAGAAGTTCATAAAGTCATTACTGCTGTGCTGTTGGCAGACATCAGAAGTTGAAGCTTTATTTTTGGTTAATTTAGCCACTGTATCGAATAAATACCTAGGGTTGTGTTTATTTTCTTCTAAGAGAGTCGAGAAATAAGCAGATCTAGCAGTTTTTACGGCCTTTCTGTATGCAATCATGCTCTCTTTCCACGAAATGCGAAAAACTTCCAGTTTTGTTTTCTTCCAGCTGCGCTCCATTTTTCTGGCTGCTGTTTTAAGGGCCCGAGTGTGCTCGTTGTACCACGGCATTGGACTATTTTCTTAAATCTTCTTTAAGCGCAGAGGAGCAACTGTGTCTAAAGTGCTGGAAAAGAGAGAGTCAATAGTTTCTGTTGCAACATTGAGTTCCTCTAGGCTATCTGGGATGCTGAGGAGATGAAACTGATGAGGAAGATTATTTACAAAGCAATCTTTAGTCGCCGCAGTGATAGTCCTGCCATATTTGAAGCGAGGGGACGGCTTTGCAGCCTTAGCTAAATTAAGTATACATGATACTAGATAATGATCTGAGATGTCATCGCTCTGCTGCAGAATTTCAACGGTATCAACATTTATTCCATGTGACAGTATTAGGTCTAACGTATGATTACGGCGATGAGTGGGTCCTGACACGTGTTGCCTTACTCCAATAGAGTTTAGAATGTCTCTAAATGCCAATCCCAATGCGTCTTTTTCATTGTCTACATGGATATTAAAATCACCAACAATTAGGACTTTATCTGCAGCCAGTACTAACTCTGATAGAAAATCAGCAAATTCTTTGGTAAAGTCTGTATTGTGCCCTGGTGGCCTGTATACAGTAGCCAGCACAAATGTCAAACGGGATTTATCAATTACACTACATAACGTTACATAACGTTACAGCACCAAAACTTCAAATGAATTATCTTTGAAACTAGACTTCTGAGTAATACTGAAGATATTATTATAAATTACAACAACACCTCCCCCTTTACCTTTCCGACGCTGCTCGTGTTTATAACAATAATCTTGTGGGGTGGACTCATTTAAAGTAATGTAGTCGTCAGGTTTTAGCCAGGTTTCTGTCAAACACAGCACATCTTGATTATGATCTGTAATCATATCATTAACAATAAGCGCTTTTGGGGAAAGGGATCGAATATTCAGCAGCCCGAGCTTTATCGTTTGATCGTCTGTATTATATCTGTTGTTTATTTGTTGGACAATTAAATTTTTACCGTTCAGTGGTTTTGATTTTTTTTGTATTTACTAAATCAAGGAACAGACACAGTCTCTATGTGATAATATCTAGGTGAAAGAGTCTCTATGTGTTGGGATTTATCTGACTTCTGTGAGCCTCAGCCTCATGAGTGGGTCAGATGGGAATTTAGCCTGCGCACTTCTTTCGTTTGATCTGTTTGCTTTGCTTTATGAAGTAAGAGATGGTTTCATTGTCAAGCACTGATAAATTTGAGATTGTGGAATGGACTTTGGATTGAAGCTGGACGTGATGGTGAGTTCTGAGCATCTGAGGAAACCGAAAAAGCCAATATGAACATTGCATCAAGTGTGAGGGCGGTGTTGATGGAGTGGTAGCCTTGGCGGAGGGTGGAGATACATTTGGTGAGTGTTTCTAAAGTTATTGAATGTCTGGCGTCTGGGCAGGTGGGTTGGGTTCTTGGATACCTTTGATGAGCATCGATGTCTGTGAATTGGCTATTTCTGAGGAGTGCAGACCGGAAATGAGTTTGTGGAAAATTTGATTCCACTTAGGTAGCCCTTGATGGAGCTGGCTTGGTGGTTCTTGATGCGGTTTAGATGAGATATGAATGAGGTGATGGTGAGCAGAGAAAAATCAGGAAAATTCTGGAGCCAGCAGCCTGAATTCCTGATCAAATCTGTGCTCTGACATTGCTAGCAATGGGGGGCGGTTCCAAAACGATGGCATTCGGTGGTATGGGCATCTGTGAAAAAAGGGAAAAATGACGATCTAGTCTGGAGAAGAGCGTTAGGAGGGGAAGGCTCTGGGGCCAAAGTTGTTTGCGGAGGCAGCCTCATGCTTGGGTTGGCCCCTGGACTTGGGTTGTAAAGGGGAAGGTAAAGGAAGAGGAAAGCTGGGGTGGAAAATAGCTGCACCGCTAGTGGAGGCAGGCTCATGCTAGGGTCGACTGAATGGGCTGCAGGCAACTGGTAGGGGAAAAGGTTACAGGCAGCGTGAGGAGAAGGAAGCGTTATCTGGGCCTGCGTCGCTATCTGAGGCAGCCTTGCGCTAGGAGCTGCAGACCACAGACAATGTAGAGGGTTAGAGATGGCAGGATGAAATGGCTGAGACGGGTAAGCTTGTTCCACTAGAGGCGGCAAACTCACGCTAGAGGGAAGGCATTCGTTTAGAGGGGTGGAGCAGGGAAAAGCCGCAGTGTGTAGCCGAGCGGAGGGAGGAGGAGGGTGGGGCCTGGCAGGCTGATGTTCGTCTTCTAGCGTGTGAGTCAAAGATGCGAGGGAGAGCAGATGTGAGATGAAAGGGTGGCCTTGCAGGATTATGCGCATTCGTGAAGTTTAAGTGGCTGAGCAAAGATAGCCATTTGCGTTTAGAACAGTTTGGACTGTCTGGGAAGGTGGACGTGACCAGAAATATCCTATTGATCTTTTCCTTGTGCAGTGAGGCCTGGAAATTAACTGTATCCAAGTTAATGCCCAGAATTCAATGGATGTGGCTTGACCCATGGTTTTATCTTGGGTGTTTGGAATCCCGAGCTCAGTGGAAACCGTGCGGGGCTGCATGAGAGATTGATTATTAAACATTTTGTAAATATCTTATTTTCTCTAGTTTTCTTAAAGTGATAACATGCGCTTGCATAATGCAAAGCCTAAAACGCTTTATAACCTGCATATATTCACCTCTGACACATCAGTTTGATACTGTAATCGTTGTTTGATGTTGGATGATCATCAAACAGCAAAGAACAGTCTGATTTAGATGATCGTTTGTTCCTTTATCTGTTGCTGGTTTGAGTGGCACACACGCATTCATTTAGTGAAGTTCAAAAGAGACTCGCAATAGTAAAAGATGAAGAGCTTTGCATAAAAACGTGCGCCTTGAATTTATTCAATTGTGTTCGACAATCACTAAAGGATCACTAAAATTTTGCCATGAAAATGCACTGCTTGAATTAAAAAAAATAAAAAAATAAAAAAATAAAAATAAAAATAATAATATATATATATATACACATACAGTGGGGAGAACAAGTATTTGATACACTGGTGTTTTTCCAGGTTTGCCCACTTACAAAGCATGTAGAGGTCTGTAATTTTTATCATAGGTACACTTCAACTGTAAGAGACGGAATCTAAAACAAAAATCCAGAAAATCACATTGTATGATTTTTAAATAATTAATTTGCATTTTATTGCATGACATAAGTATTTGATCACCTACCAACCAGTAAGAATTCCGGCTCTCAAAGACTTGTTATTTTTTTCTTTAAGAAGCCCTCCTGTTCTCCACTCATTATCTGTATTAACTGCACCTGTTTGAACTCGTTACCTGTATAAAAGACACCTGTCCACACACTCAATCAAACAGACTCCAACCTCTCCTCTCATGGCCAAGACCAGAAAGCTGTGTAAGGACATCAGGGATAAAATTGCAGACCTGCACAAGGCTGGGATGGGCTACAGGACAATAGGCAAGCAGCTTGGTGAGAAGGCAACAACTGTTGGCGCAATTATTAGAAAATGGAAGAAGTTCAAGATGATGGTCAATCTCCCTCGGTCTGGGGCACCATGCAAGATCTCACCTCGTGGGGCATCAATGATCATGAGGAAGGAGAGGGATCAGCCCAGAACTACACGGCAGGACCTGGTCAATGACCTGAAGAGAGCTGGGACCACAGTCTCAAAGAAAACCATTAGTAACACACTACGCCGTCATGGATTAAAATCCTGCAGCGCACGCAAGGTCCCCCTGCTCAAGCCAGCGCATGTCCAGGCCCGTCTGAAGTTTGCCAATGACCATCTGGATGATCCAGAGGAGGAATGGGAGAAGGTCATGTGGTCTGAGGAGACAAAAATAGAGCTTTTTGGTCTAAACTCCACTCGCCACTCGCCGTGAGGAAGAAGAAGGATGAGTACAACCCCAAGAACACCATCCCAACCGTGAAGCATGGAGGTGGAAACATCATTCTTTGGGGATGCTTTTCTGCAAAGGGGACAGGACAACTGCACCGTATTGAGGGGAGGATGGATGGGGCCATGTATCACGAGATCTTGGCCAACAACCTTCCCTCAGTAAGAGCATTGAAGATGGGTCGTGGCTGGGTCTTCCAGCATGACAACGACCCGAAACACACAGCCAGGGCAACTAAGGAGTGGCTCCGTAAGAAGCATCTCAAGGTCCTGGAGTGGCCTAGCCAGTCTCCAGACCTGAATCCAATAGAAAATCTTTGGAGGGACCTGAAAGCCTGTATTGCCCAGCGACAGCCCCGAAACCTGAAGGATCTGGAGAAGGTCTGTATGGAGGAGTGGGCCAAAATCCCTGCTGCTGTGTGTGCAAACCTGGTCAAGAATTACAGGAAACGTATGATCTCTGTAATTGCAAACAAAGGTTTCTGTACCAAATATTAAGTTCTGCTTTTCTGATGTATCAAATACTTATGTCATGCAATAAAATGCAAATTAATTACTTAAAAATCATACAATGTAGATTCCGTCACTCACAGTTGAAGAGTACCTATGATAAAAATTACAGACTTCTACATGCTTTGTAAGTGGGCAAACCTGCAAAATCGGCAGTGTATCAAATACTTGTTCTCCCCACTATATATATATATATATATATATATATATATATATATATATATATATATATATATATATATATATATATATATATATATATATATATATAAATTATTATAATAATAAACATTTTATTTTACTTAATTTTAGTTTTCCTTTCCCATATTTTATCCCAACCTGGAAATTACTCCAATAATTCCATAGTTTCAAAACTGCCTAGGAACCCTCAGCAGTTTATTTTCATCAGTTATCTGTCTATGGGTCGTTGCGTTACTAGCCGATTTCTGTTCGTTCTAAATCAGATACAGATGAAGTGTAACGGTAAGATAATTTGAATGCATTAATGAGAACGATTGTGTGTATGAATTTGTCCTACCAGTCTGTGCGGTGTCCCTTTAACCAGCAGTGAAGCTGTATGTTTAAATTTACTTCGAAACCGAAATACATGCTATATAACTTTCAGTTTTAATCGGTTTTGTTGATAAATCACAGGACAGCGTTGACAATAAATGATTCTGTGTGCCACTGTGCGTACATAATGTGCAAGCTACTGTTTGTTTGTGTGTTTAAGCTACAAGGAAGCAGCGTGTTCATATAGAACGGCAAATCACTTGTACAGAAGCATTTTTAAAACGTGTATTCCCCCTATCAAAATGGAGTATCCAGATGGCATAAACTGTGCTCGCGATTTAGCGAATGATAGCAATGCTAAATTCAACCAGGGACAGAAAACGAGAAGGATTTGAGCTGTGCTCTTATGTGGTTGAGCCAACGGGGGTGGGGAGTGTGAGCTGGCCGGGACTGAATCTGCGGCGCGGCTTGCCGAGGGCCTGCTGTGGCGGCCTGTTGCTGAAAGATGGCCCATTCCTTCGCGGGAAGAGGGCTGCATTGCCCGAAACCGACCTTGGTGCTCAATGGGCCTTATTGTCCATTCTCTATGGCAGGAATGATTGAATGGGCTGGAGTAGAGAAAGACGCGGAAGGATGTTTCGCCCGCCGTGGCCTCGGCATGCAGGGACCCGTTTGTTTGACCTGACGCTCGCGAGATAATGCCAGAGGATTGCAGCAAAGATACCTTAAGGACGAAAGATCGTTAATCGGACGGGAAGAGTAGGGCAGGGCGAAATGATGAAAACTGTCGAGGAACATTGGTGAGTTGACTGCGCATTTATATAATCCTCCACTCGTGCTGATTGGGTAGACATGTTGATTACTTATTGCTGACAGCTGGTTGGAATGACAATAGATCATTTGAACGTGCTCTTCCCGAACTTTGTTAATGAAACATCATAAAGAGATCCTCTGCACGGGGGAGAGTTTGCTCTTTTCCCAGTTGACCTGAAGGGCCAGACGGGCGAGGTGCTGGAGCACCAGGTCCCTGTGTTTGCAAACGTGCTCTCGAGAGTTAGCTAGTATCAGCCAGTCGTCGAGATAGTTCAGGATGCGAACCCCATGTTGCCTGAGTGGCACAAGGGCTGCCTCGACGACTTTCGTGAGGACGTTCGTACAAACTCATTAGTACGTTTTCTTTAGAGCTGCTTGCAGCGAGATTTTTTCTAAAAATCACATGTTTTCATACAAATCACATTGTACAAATTTACACAAAATCGCAACCTTGTAAAATGCTTTTGTTTTCTCATGAGACAGGGATGGTTTAAGGAAGGGGTCCCTCAGATGGATCCTCATGTGGGGGTCCGTGGCATGAAAGAAGTATGACACACTTAACCAATGATAATATGAGTGTTAAATGGGGAAGTCAACCCATAACCTACGCATTATTAACTTTTGAAGACCTTCAACTTGCATTCATGTTTCAGAATTTGGTAGAGGGATGGATCTCATTCAGCTCCAACAATAGTGTCCACAACAGAAGAACTTTATCAAAATTTTATTTTTCCCTTCTCCATCTCTTGGGGATTGGAAACAGTGGAGACCTCTTAAAGAATCCGTGGTATTGTTGCCTGTTTCTTTGCTTTTAATTAAGGTTAAATGAAAAAATGGCAAGGATGTCTGCTAGACTGCCTGTCCTAAATAATCTCTCTGCAAATTTCATTTGCCTTTCTCAAGCATGTACTACTATATTAATGAGTTTTTGCTGAGCAAAATTTCAATTGAGTGTAGAGGAGATAGTCGCCCGCGTTCAAAGCAATTTCCAGTAATGTCCTACAGACATCGTTAAATGAAAAAGTCAAAACGCATCACTTCCTGTTACTCATGCAAGGCCACATGTAAGACCCATTGAAAACATTTCTGCTGGTTTAGTATGTTAGAATTCAAGTTCATTAAGGGTCACGGTTAGGGCTTGGGTCAGCATGATGTGTCCTAAACATGGTTGACATTAACATATCCACAGCAATACTGTAGATATCTATGTCTAAAAAAGGGTATTTTTGAGCATTGTTTATTTCTTAATCATTCCAGAATGCTTTCTGAACCTGAGAGGGAACCTGAATACTGTTGGGGTTTGGTATGTTTCAGGAGTGCTTCATGCTTGTTCAGGTACTGTTCTCATAATTCTGGAGGAAATATAACAGGCTTAGGGCCAGATTTACTAACAGCTTGCACCAGCGCAAACCTTCTTTTTGCATTAAAAAACTACTGTCAGGATTTAATAAAGACGCAGTGAAAAATTAGCGCTGAAAAGGCGTGGACAAGGTTATTTTTGTGGCTGACCTTATTGCATATGCATTTGTAGGAGTTTCCTTTTCAGACGCAAAATTCATGGGGGGAGAGTATTTAAATTGGTATTTGTGCCATTATTTAACGCCCCAAAAAAGCATGTCTTAAACCAGATGCTAATTTGCGCTGCTCCTGGTAGTTGGTCATTATGCGTTGGTCATTATGGAAATGATCCGGCTGCGTCTGTGTTCTTTAATTTGCGCGTCATCAGTAGATCACGCACAGAACTTTCCACTCCCATCGGCACTTTTTTGGAATTGCGCTCTTACGCTAAGTAAATCTGGCCCTCAATATGGCAGAACTACACCCAGGATTGCCAGGTCTGCATAACAAAACCAGCCCAATTGTTAATCAAAACTAGCCCAATCGCGTTCCGGGGGCTCCCATAGTAAAAATCGTGCTCCAGGGGCAGGGGTGTCGCTTCAACCCGCGGAAACCCCCCGCGACAACAGGGTAAAAGTAACCCAATTCCGCTGAAAAACTGCAGACTTGGCAACACTGACTACACCAGTATACAGTTCATTTTATACTTAGTCATTTCAATCCTTTACTTTTGAGGGTAAAAATAAATCGTAAGAATAATTTGAGTAACTCTTGAGTTCAAGAGTACTAAAAGTAAGTTATGAAATTTCTAAAAATATAATATTAGGGAAACATTAATCACCCTCAAAAGAAAATATTATATATATTAAAGGCTTCTGTCAGGTGGTTCATATATAGAAGCTTTTAGGGGATTCCGCCATAGGATAATTTTATGGACTTTGCTTTAATTCATTAATTTTTTCAATTTGAATAAATTTGATGAATTAATCAGCTCATAACTTTATCACTAGAAAAAAACGAAATAACCCGTTAAACAAAGTATTATGCAATCATTTAAGACATTTCTTTACAATCTTTTTGGCATAAAGTGTTCTTTAAAATTGAGTCAAGAACCCTAGGGTTCTATATAGAACCCCATTGAACCTTTACTGTAAAAAGTAATCAGTTGACTTAACTTAAAAAAAGTGAGGAAACCTGTTGCCTTAAAATTATTAAGTAAATAATCCATGCTTAGGCCTAATTGAAAAAAATTAAGTAATGTGGAATTGTCAAGTTCACAACATTTTTTTTTTTTCAATTACACATGAAGTTTATTACTTAATAATTTTAAGGCAACGGGTTTCAGTGGTGTATAAAGACCTTACATAATGAACCGTTATGTTTTTATTGCCTTAGAATGAGCCGTTTCTATCTACATACACCTCGGGTCACCTTATAGTGAAGTCGCCATTTTGCGCCGTCATGTTTCTACAGTAGCCCTAAACGGACAAACTTCTCTACAGAGTGCTAGCTACTCCCTGCTCTCTCCGACAACGACATTTCTGTCAGCCACCGTAGCTTCTCTATGTGCTTCGAAAGGGAGGGGTGAGCGGTGGGCAGTTGCAATTCACAACCTCACCACTAGATGCTGCTAAAATTTACACACTGCACCTTTAATCTATGTAGATAAAATAGTTTAGCATTTGTATATCTGTAAATGGCTATAATATTAAAATAATTATCAGACTATCATATTGGCCAGAATTTTTATTTATGTAATATAATAGGACATATTTTGTTTTGCATGCAACTTTAATGTCATAATTTGGTTCCTTTCTTTTTGTAAACTTGCGTGCACAGCTTTTACATTTAATCATTAAGTAGACGCTTTTATTCAAATCGACAAATCGAGCAATAGAAGCAATCAAACCAACAAACAATATGCAAGTGCTGTGAGTAGTCCTAGTTAGTCTAGCACAGTTTAAATAGATAGAATTGTAAGTGTTAGTATTAATGGGTCATGTGTTGACAAAATGGCGTCTTGAAAATGGCTAAAGACTCAGCAGCTCAGGTTGAGTTAGTCAGGTCATTCCACCAGCTTGGAACAGTCAAGGTAAACTTATGTCTGACTATGAATCATATTGGTCTGCTGAGTTTATACACGTATAAAATGAACAGATTCTGTTGTAGAGGGGCTTCCTCTGCTCTGTGCCAGGGCTTTATGCCAATGATCTAAAATCCAGCATACATAAGCATATCTAAAGGAAAACCCCTCTTTTGAAGAGTGACTGAAAAGCGCTGCAATTCAAGGGTGAAAACATCTTCAGAAAGTATGACTCACTCTTTTGCTAATGAATGTACTGCTGATCTGCTTTAAAAAAGTGTTGTGGTAAGAGCTATTTATGCTAAACAGTATAAATATTAATAGTCAACACAGCATGAAAAATGAAGTTATTTTTTGCTTACAACTTAGGTCCTCCTTTATACATACTAAAGCACCTCAATTTCTGTTCATCATAATGGCGACTCTTTAGTTGTGCGGTGCTAACTGTGACCTTATGCTGCTCAAGGCTAAGCACAAACCTGAGTGGCATATTTACCTCCGTAATGAGCATTTCATGGCCTTCCCTCTTGTAATAGAATATTCTTGTCTGGTGAATTTATAATGGAGTTTGCATTCTCTGGTTCTTATTAAACTCTGTCACCAGGATGGGCTAGTACAAACGACCCTTCTATTAGCCTTCCTGCACCCGGCGCGGTCATTAGAGGAACATTAGGAAATTAGAGGAGAATTGCATTATGGGTACAGCAGATGGAGTGGCTGCAGTACAGGACAACCGTGATTGGCTCTTCCAGCTGCAAAAACAGTTGGGTCGTTCTTGTGCTGTTTTCGGTTTGGAAAATGATTTTAAAAATAAACATGGTCACATAGATTAGGGTCCAATTCTCACTATTTACTAACTACAACCTAATTACTGCTTAAATGAATAGTTCACCCAAAAATTTAAATTCTGTCCATCATTTTCTCACCCTCAAGTTGTTCCAAACCTGTATGAATTGCTTTCTTCTGCTGAACACAAAAGAAGATATTTTGAAGAATGTCGGAAACCAAACACCATTGATGCACCCCATTGACTTCCATAGTATTATTTCCTACTAAAGGGGGTCCATCAACTGTTTGGTTAACCATAATCTTCAAAATATCTTCTTTTGCATTGAGCAATTTGAGCTACAGTAGCTCGTCTGTTTGATCGGACCACACGGGCCAGCCTTCACTCCTCACGTGCATCAATGAGCCTTGGCCGCCCATGACCCTGACTCCGGTTCACCACTGTTCCTTCCTTGGACCACTTTTGATAGATACTGACCACTGCAGACCGGGAACACCCCACAAGAGCTGCAGTTTTGGAGATGCTCTGACCCAGTCATCTAGCCATCACAATTTGGCCCTTGTCAGTTCCTATGCTTGCCCATTTTTCCTGCGTCTAACACATCAACTATGAGGACAAAATGTTCACTTGCTGCCTAATATATCCCACCCACTAACAGGTGCCGTGATGAAGAGATAATCAGTGTTATTCACTTCACCTCATAATGTTATGCTGATCGGTGTATATATATACATAGAGAGAGAGAGTATTTATTTATAATAATATGCTTTATTCATATGTTTTGTTTAGTTATTATTTTATTAATTTATTTTTTATATTTAGCTGAAGAACCTTCTTAAGCTAAATAATTATATAAAAATATTTATTATTCATAATATGATTATGATTAAAACAAGTAATTTATTGACACTTAATTTTTAATTTTTTTTAAATAGAAAAAAATGACTATTTTTTGCACTCTTTTTATGTATATGAGAGACACAAATGTCACCTGTTTAGTAGAAAGGCCCATTTGTGTGCTGATAGTAAATGCCACCATTAGCTTATCATTTAAACACGTCAAAGATAGTTTGAATGAGTATGGATGAGTTTTAAAGGTTAAGACTGAAATGTAATGGTGCAGAAAAGTTCATTTTAGTCTGCTGCTGCATTTGCGTGTCCTTGTGTAGCAGTGACCACTTTATTCCAGATAAATTTGACAAAAACCTTCAAGAAAACAATTTGAGTTACAAGGTTTGACCTGTTGAATTTGTTATGCTGAAGAACCTTGCACTCAGCGTTTGAAAAAGTTTTCTCCTCGCACTCATTCGCATGCCAGTTGCCTCTCGCTACAAGCAAAATCACTGTACTATGATCAAAATGAATGTTTCAGACCTTGTACCCTTAAATGAGTTATGCTCCCGAGAGCGTTACGTAAGGAAAACGGATCGTGTCTTTAGGACATACGCTGTCCGTACACTTCTCAATCTTCCACTATAGTCTTCATCGGCTCACTCTGTGGGCCCTGGGCAATGAGCCTTGAAGATATCCATGCAATACCACCAGGCCATTAGTGTGATTGAGCAAAGGTGCTCGCTTTTTTCCATGCGACGTTATTTATACACTTAATGATGCCCTCTCTGTGCGACCCATCTCCTCCCAAGGCTGCTAGTGAAAAATTCATATTTTAAACACTTGCCCAATGCAGATAACTCCCATCAGTCATTTCTGGACATGTTTAGTGTGGGTTGTGAGGACAGGGGGTCTCGGATAGCGAAGAACCGGTCCAAGTGTCCTCCTCCAACTGCGCGAGAGGACATTTTATTAAAAAACTTTAAATATTAATGTATTTCTCTGGCTGTGTATGCTCACTGTTCTGAAATCATCCACCCTTCCCGAATTCACTTGCGTGTATGTGTTTCTTTTATGCGTGTTCTTTAAAAATGATTGAATATGTATATGTTTTCTTTTCTCTTTCCCCTCACACCCGCTGTTGCCCAAGCTCCGTGCCAGCAGGCAACGACTGTGTTGCGTTTCATCCTGGTTTTACGCCAGCGTGGCAGGTTTGTCAATACAGATTGTCAGCGTCTCTGTCAGCCAGGAAGGGTCATCCGTGCTTGTGTCAGAAATCGGCGCTGTAGCCTCAGGATATGGAGGTCTTTAGAGTCAACAGTCTGACACAAGAACACAAAGCTCTGAATTTCCTGGCCATCGGCAGTGAGTCGCAGCCAAGGTTTCATTAACTATACATTACAGCTGAATATTTCATACGTTTCTCCTCCTCTGTGCGTCCTCCTTTGTGTATTAAGGCTGAGCTTATAGGCTCATTACAGTTACAGATTAACCCTTAAATGCATGAATGTTTCGCCAATCATTATTACATATTCAGGTCTTTAGCGACCCGGATCTGTATCTAACACAGATAGATCTCTACCTGTCGCGATAATATAAAACTCTCCTGATATTAGAGTAACAATTACAGAAGAATAAAATAAAGCATATTTCGTTACTTTTTGGAGCTTGGAAGGGTTCAGTTTGAGCAGATGTTTTACACCATCATCACTGTCCTCGTCAGAGCTCATTTCTCAGTACATTCAGCATCTGGCTCATATTCGCAATCTCAAACATATTCTCAAAACTATCATTTTCAACATCTTCAAAATCAATATTTTGATTGCTGACAGCTTCTTCACCAGATCCACCATCAAGTGACAGTGACACTAATATTTGATTGTGTTCAGCACTTGCTCTGCTGTAAATCGCTGAGCCATTTCAAGTTTTGCTGATGATACTTCCTATTCTTTTGTTTTCTGCCTGCGGTAACTATGAGTGAAACGTCACTTCATCATTGTGTATTAGACATTGCCACCTTGTGGAATAAAGATGAATTGCACTTATTCAGTCATCAAAGATTCAATTATTGTTGTGCAGAAAAAATATACTTACACTATTACACATCTCAGGTCGTTAACGACCCTATATAATTTTTACAAAAAATAAATAGAAAAAAAAACAGGTATTCTTTTATAATTTTATTATTTTTTTCTTGTTATATTGTTCATAGTGAATTGGAGGAATACTAAGAAGGTTGATGTCTAACTTTAAAAAATGAATGAGGAGGAGGGTAGTGAATGACGTCCTGGGTCACTAAAGACCTGAAGTATACTATAAGGGTTATGGGTTAATTTTTTTTCATGTAACTAGTAAAGTAATGCATTGCTTTTAAATTGACAAAATATCTGAGTTACTTTTTCAAATAAGTAATGCAAGTTACTTTGTTTCCCCATTTATTGACTGACAGCTCTCCTGTCCCCATGTTGAGAGAAATCGTGAGTAAGTGCAGAGGCGTTGTGTGTAAACATGATGGTTATTGTAGTTCTGGACTAAATGTGAGCATTTACTCACTTGCACAAAAACAGATTCAGTATCCCTCAAAATAAATAAAAACATTGAAATGCAAACCCAGAATATTATGCTAACCTGCAATGATTAAATATGAACTTTATGTATTTAATCTAATTTTATTAACCAATGTATTTCAGGGCTCTAGAGTGTGACCAATGTGGGCGCACATGCGCTCAAAATTTGTAAGGGTGCGGCTAAAATTTTTCCTAGGTCGCACCGGTGCACCTAACGACCTCGCATCGCTGCCTCTCCACGAACGAAGCGTTTGTTCTCCTTTGACGGAACTCACACGCATGGTTGGATCATATCGTGGTCTAAACCAATCAGAGACTGAGATGGGGCGGGTCTTTGCCTCTGATTGGCTGTGGTCCAGATATTCCTGTAGGCCTACACTGCTGTGTGATTGAAATTGCGACCGGAGCACCAGAGAATCAGTTACGGCAATCAGCATCAGCAAAATAAACGCAAGAAAACAGACGACGAACAATAAAAAGAAATAGACCCATAAGGCATCTTTACACAGTCGAGTTAAGGCTGATCTAAAGCGGCTCTGTGTCTGCTCAAAATCCTGTGTAAAGACGCAATGCCGCATAAAAGCAGATTTAAAATACGGCGGGTCTGACCCACCTCAGCCCCTAGTATCAAAGGCGACGCTAAAACGGTTTGAGAGTCCATTTCACTGAAAGTGTGTGTGAGCGCAAGTGTGTGAGAGAGTGTGTGTGTGTGTGTGAGAGAATGAACGTGAACTTGTGCAGCCCTAAACTACGTCATTGTCATGACAACCGCCTGTCAGTGTCAACGCAGGTGGCGCGAGAATCAAGAAGCTGGAGACAAAACAGGATTAGCTCCATATGTTTTAGGCAAATTAAAAAAATGTAAGTAAAAGAGTCCTGTGCTCACATCTTTAAGCAAACCACCAAAATAACAGAGTCATCGTGTGTAATCAATTGGCGTTTGCCGTTTGTAATCTTCCTTTGAAGAGACTGGCAGATCGCGCTGCAACATTTCCCTCAGATACAGTAAATGCTTAACCCAGTCGGCGTCACTGTAGTTGTGCATTGTTATATTATATTCCAAAAATAATCTCTTTGAGAACGATATTTGCTGATATATCTACTGTCCTATCTGAAACGCTAACGTTAGTATCATTGTTAATTTGTTGTGCCTGCTGCAAAGTGACTTTCTGGCTCGTTGAAAAAACTTTAGACCACTTTTAATCCTGCGGTGATCTACCCGTAATAATTCATAATTTCATTATAGCATTTGTTCCAGCTGGCACAATTTTATTAAGAAATATAAACAAGTATAGGCTACCGTAGCCTATCAGTAACGTTACCACATAATTATGACAATCATCAAAGCGTGATATATATATATATATATATATATATATATATAGCAGGCAGAGGAAATAAAAAATTCTGTATTTTTATTTATTATGAGTTGTATTTCATTATTTATTATTTTTTTTAATTAATTTATAACACTTTGTTAAAACTGTAGTTTTAAGATAGTAATGTTAAAAGCATTGTTTCCTGTGATTTTTTTAATCCCTGTGTAAATGCATATGTTGTAATTTACATAATATATATGAATGTATATGGAGCGTTATAAAAAGGTGACCTTGAAATTGTGGCGTTAAAGGTGATGCGAGCCGGGGAAAAATTTGGGTGCACCTAAATTTTGTGCTGGTGCACCTAAATAAAAAAGTTAGGCGCACCAGTGCAACCAAGGCAAAAAGTTAGTCTGGAGCCCTGTATTTGCCCTCCAATTCAACCATATGAATTGGCATTTTTATTGCTAAAGTAAGAGAGAGAGATGAACTTCTTCTGCAATCCAGAATGGCAGCACAACTGACAGGTTTGTTTGAGCTACGCCCTCTACTGTACAGGCGTAGACTTGCGTTTCCTTCAGCCTGAGGCTTATTCGTTTAACTTTTGGTGGGAAAGGCCCTTTACATTTGCCAAAAATAGATTTTTATTTTATTATTAAAAAACAAACAAGCATGCCCAGCCCAGGTGAGAAAGAGTAACACAAAAGTAACACATTGCCTTTCATAACAAGTAGCTAAGTAATGCAATTAGTTACTTTTTAGGGAGTAACACAGTATTGTAAGGCATTACTTTTAAAAGTAACTTTCCCAAACACTGCATGTACCTACCATTTCGAGAATAACCCTAACCTAACATTTGCTTCTACAAACATATGTGAAAGAATGGGTCGCTCTCAGGAGCTCAGTGAATTCAAGCGTGGTACCGTGATAGGTTGACACCTGTGCAATAAGTCCATTTGTGAAATTTCCTCACTACTTAATATTCCACGGTCAACTGTTAGTGGGATTATAACAAAGTGGAAGCAATTGGGAACAACAGCAACTCAGCCACGAAGTGTTAGGCCACGTAAAATCACAGAGCGGGGTCAGCGCATGCTGAGGTGCACAGTGCGCAGAAGTCGCCAACTTTCTGCAGGGTCAATAGCTACAGACTTCCAAACTTTGTGTGGCCTTCAGATTAGCTCAAGAACGGTGTGTAGAGAGCTTCATGGAATGGGTTTCCATGGCTGAGCAGCTGCATCCAAGCCTTACATCACCAAGTGCAATGCAAAGCATTGGATGCAGTGGTGTAAAGCCCGCCGCCACTGGTCTCTAGAGCAGTGGAGATGTGTTTTCTGGAGTGACGAATCACGCTTCTGAGTCTGGCAATCCGATGGACAGGTCTGGGTTTGGCGGTTGCCAGGAGAATGGTACTTGCCTGACTGCATTGTGCCAAGTGTAAAGTTTGGTGGAGGGGGGATTATGGTGTCGGGTTGTTTTTCAGGGGTTGGGCTTGGCCCCTTAGTTCCAGTGAAAGGAACTCTTAATGCTTCAGCATACCAAGACATTTTGGACAATTTCATGCTCCCATCTTTGTGGGAACAGTTTGGGGATGGCCCCTTCCTGTTCCAACATGACTGTGCACCAGTGCACAAAGCAAGGTCCATAAAGACATGGATGGGCGAGTTTGGTGTGGAGGCCTGCACAGAGTCCTGACCACAACCCGATAGAACACTTTAGAGATGAATTAGAGCGGAGACTGCAGATCGGAACATCAGTGCCTGACCTCACAAATGCGCTTCTAGAAGAATGGTCAAAAATTCCCATAAACACACTCCTAAACCTTGTGGAAAGCCTTCCCAGAAGAGTTGAAGCTGTTATAGCTGCAAAGGGCAGGCCAACTCCATATTAAACCCTACGGATTAAGAATGGGATGTCATTAAAGTTCATTTCTGTCAGGACCACTATCGTCAAAGATGATTAACAATTAGCATATAGTTTGGATTGGCGGTATGGTTCTGTTCTGGGCAAGAACTCCCTGCGCATCCATACAGCTTAGCATGGATAAAAGCAGGGAGAGCAGCAATAACCCCCCTTAGGGTAAACAGAATAGAACCAATATAATGTCAATATTTAATGTACGAAATAATTCGTAAATTTAGTTTAATTCAAGGGGAATCAGAATACCAAATCCTGACTGGACGAGAGGAGGAGCTGGGGATGGAGCAGGGTAAATGAGCTCTGGAGAAACACGATAGCTGCTGATAGTACTGAAGGAGCTTATACAGTGGGGAGAACAAGTATTTGATACACTGCCAATTTTGCAGGTTCATGCTTACAAAGCATGTAGAAGTCTGTAATTTTTATCATAGGTACTCTTCAACTGTGAGTGACGGAATCTAAAACAAAAATCCAGAAAATCACATTGTATGATTTTTAAGTAATTAATTTGCATTTTATTGCATGACATAAGTATTTGAAAATCAGAAAGTATCAGAAAAGCAGAACTTAATATTTGGTACAGAAACCTTTGTTTGCAATTACAGAGATCATACGTTTCCTGTAGTTCTTGACCAGGTTTGCACACACTGCAGCAGGGATTTTGGCCCACTCCTCCATACAGACCTTCTCCAGGTCCTTCAGGTTTCGGGGCTGTCGCTGGGCAATATGGACTTTCAGCTCCCTCCAAAGATTTTCTATTGGGTTCAGGTCTGGAGACTGGCTAGGCCACTCCAGGACCTTGAGATGCTTCTTACGGAGCCACTCCTTAGTTGCCCTGGCTGTGTGTTTCGGCTTGTTGTCATGCTGGAAGACCCAGCCACGACCCATCTTCAATGCTCTTACTGAGGGAAGGAGGTTGTTGGCGAAGGTCTCGCGATACATGGCCCCATCCATCCTCCCCTCAATACGGTGCAGTTGTCCTGTCCCCATTGCAGAAAAGCATCCCCAGAGAATGATATTTCCACCTCCATGCTTCACGGTTGGGATGGTGTTCTTGGGGTTGTACTCATCCTTCTTCTTCCTCCAAACACGGCGAGTGGAGTTTAGACCAAAAAGCTCTATTTTTGTCTCATCAGACCACATGACCTTCTCCCATTCCTCCTCTGGATCATCCAGATGGTCATTGGCAAACTTCAGACGGGCCTGGACATGCGCTGGCTTGAGCAGGGGGACCTTGCGTGCGCTGCAGGATTTTAATCCATGACGGCGTAGTGTGTTACTAATGGTTTTCTTTGAGACTGTGGTCCCAGCTCTCTTCAGGTCATTGACCAGGTCCTGCCGTGTAGTTCTGGGCTGATCCCTCACCTTCCTCATGATCATTGATGCCCCACGAGGTGAGATCTTGCATGGTGCCCCAGACCGAGGGAGATTGACCGTCATCTTGAACTTCTTCCATTTTCTATTAATTGCGCCAACAGTTGTTGCCTTCTCACCAAGCTGCTTGCCTATTGTCCTGTAGCCCATCCCAGCCTTGTGCAGGTCTACAATTTTATCCCTGATGTCCTTACACAGCTCTCTGGTCTTGGCCATTGTGGAGAGGTTGGAGTCTGTTTGATTGAGTGTGTGGACAGGTGTCTTTTATACAGGTAACGAGTTCAAACAGGTGCAGTTAATACAGGTAATGAGTGGAGAACAGGAGGGCTTCTTAAAGAAAAACTAACAGGTCTGTGAGAGCCGGAATTCTTACTGGTTGGTAGGTGATCAGATACTTATGTCATGCAATAAAATGCAAATTAATTATTTAAAAATCATACAATGTGATTTTCTTGATTTTTGTTTTAGATTCCGTCTCTCACAGTTGAAGTGTACCTATGATAAAAATTACAGACCTCTACATGCTTTGTAAGCAGGAAAACCTGCAAAATCGGCAGTGTATCAAATACTTGTTCTCCCCACTGTATATGTATGCTGTGATACACATCGTATCCTACCTGTTGGTAGACATGATCAGCTGACAGTCAGTTGATGCAAGCTTGACTAACATGACCTGCCATAACTGACGCTACGCTTGATGTGCATGTAAAGGCAGGCGTCCCAAAACTTTTGGCAATATAGTATAGATAGATAGATAGATAAATTCTGTTTTCATTCATAATGCAAATGACAAATAGGTCAAAAAATAATAAAATAAAAAAACTTGTTCTTGTGAGCCAAGTAAGAATTTTTTACGTTTCCACGTGAGAACAAAAAAACAACACGCCATTCCTGGATTTAGACCCTCTCAGAGATTTAATTAGCTGTGCTATGCTAATCACAGTCGTGTGGCCACTGAAAAATACATTAAACACACACCTGCTATGACAACATCCAGACAGCGCAAACAAAGAGAGAATGTGAAAAAGAGTCTTTATAGAGAACATTCAGTTCCGACATGCCAACCAGGGGAATTTATACAACCTGTACTATAGTTACAGCTGTGCTCATTGAAGAACATTAACATCCACATATTCTCAAAAACATGTTGGTGTGAAACAGAGGATCTTATCAGCCGACTTTCTGGCTTGATTGGAAAGAAATAGGACTTATATTAGATATTTTACAATCGCATTGTTCTGAAACTATTTAATTGAGTTACTTAGTTTCCTGCTGAATGCATTTTCAGGACAGACATTGTCCTATATACCTGACCAGATATGTGTTTGGTAATTCTTTTTTATATTTTAGAAGAAACATACTTTCTTCTTTGGAACATGATAGACGTTTTGACAAATGTTCACACTGCTCTTTTCGAAAGCATCAGTGACTGTATCTGTAAACTCCAAAAAAAATACAGTTTGTCACTTGTGTAAGTCTTCAAATCTGCTGAATTTCTTCCCTATTAAAACAAATTAAAATATATAAAACTAAAATTGCTGTAAAGTATGTTTGAAAACAGTATCATAATTAAAGCCAATGTAAAAAATGCACACGCACGGCCATGTCATGTCATTGAATTTCATATGTCATTGTAGTAGATGTGAATGAAAGGACTGATAATGTTAATTACAGCAGCAAGGTGACACGCCGGCTCTTGCTGAAGACTGCAGTCGTCGCTTTAATCAGGGAGAGGTCGTCAACCGAACGAGGTCAAACAGAGGAACCATACGTGAGTTCAGACACATAATCTGATCAACTCTCCATCTCCATCCCTCTTTCATACTAAGCTACTTGTTTTTCACTCTTTCTTTTGAATCTCTGGATCTATTAAAGGAATATTTTTGGAATTAATTCTGTAGTTTGTATTATACAATATATTAAATATATTATAGAATAGTATTTTATTTTGTTATTTTTATTTTATTTTATTTTAATTGATGTTCTACATATAAAGGATGGTCTTGCGGACTCAAACAGAATAAATGATGTCAATGATGACAAAATGTCAATTTTTGGGCGAGTTATCAGTTTAACAGCCATGGACCTATATATATTGTTATATTGTGTGTCTGTGTGTATGTATGTGTATGTGTATATGTGTATATATATATATATATATATATGTGTGTGTGTGTGTGTGTGTGTGTGTGTGTATATATATATATATATATATATATATATAGGACTGTCAAACGATTAATCTCATCCATAATGAAAGTTTGTATTTACATAATATATGTATGTGTACTGTGTATAATTATTATGTATATTTGAATACACACACATACATGTATATATTTAAGAAATATTTGCATGTATATACTGTATATACATTTATAGTATTTATATATAAATACAAATATTTTATATATAAATATAACACATTTTTCTTAAATATATACATGCATGTGTATTTATATATACATAATAATTATACAGTGCACACATGTATGTGTGTGTATATGTATATGTGTATATATATATATATATATATATATGTGTATGTGTGTGTGTGTGTGTGTGTTTTAAATAAAATATTAATCTTTATAACTTACATTTTATTTATATTTTGTTTGTTTGTTTAAATTCATATTGCACAGAATCAGGCCGTACGCTGATGTAAATGATGAAAAAAATGTCCATTTTTGGGTGAGATAACACTTTAACAGCCATGGTGACTATGAACTTATATTCTATATTTTTTTTTATACTGTATTATTATTAATATTGGTTATACTGTATATTATATACTATATAAAATGTATATATTATATAATATTTTACTAGATATTTTAAGTAAAATAATATTTTATACACACACACACACACACACACACACACACACACACACACACACACACACACACACACACACACACACACACACACATATATATTTTTTTATCCATTCATTAATGGATACAGTATTAGGCTTGTGTTAGGAGTAAATGATGACAAAATAAAAAAAGACACGTTGACTCTGGTGTATCGTTATATGGAAATTACATTCTCTTTTTGTGTTCCACAGAATAAAATAACAGCATACAGGTTTGGACGCACCATGTCTGTCTGCCTCATCATTTTCCAATTGACGTTCGTGACACTCATATCTGACTCTGCCATGCCCGCACCTCGGCTGTGAACAGCTGGCTTTGGAGGCGACACGAATCGGGCACCTCGATTTGGATTGCATTATCTGGATTGAGGTGGGGTCGTGGCCCGCCCGGGTCTGTGTTAATTGCAATATGAGGATAAGTGATGGGCCCAAGTAAATCAAAGTGAAAGGACCCCTTCTCCCCTGTATACGTGGCTTGGCTGTGACTTCAAATCTTCTATGAGGGGTTTGAACAATATTGCTGTCATCTCAGCACACTATAACCTGTCATCACATGGTTTTCCCTCTTCTAAATAAATAATGGGACTTTATAGGATAGCAGTGGGCTACTTTCGTGGAATGCCATGAGGATCAGATGGACAAATATGATTATTCCTGCAATGGAATCACTTTGTTTTTGGCCTTCTGACTCTTAAAAATGTCTTTTTTTTTTTGTAAAGCATGAGAAAAGTCTTGCTCAGCAGATCACAGAATAGAGGAAAATTACATTTGCCTTGTTATTTGAGAAAAAAAGTAGACTTGTGTGTCTAAGACCTAGAAATGCAGCAATTTAGTGAGTCATTAAAGGGACAGTTCACCAAAAAATGAAAATTACCCCATGATTTACTCAACCTCAAGCCATCCTAGGTGTATATGACTTTCTTCTTTCAGACGAATGCAATCAGAATTATATTAAAAAATATCCTGGCTCTTCCAAGCTTTATAATTGCAGAAAATGGCAGCCCAAAATTTGAAGTGCATCCATCCATTATAAAAGTACTCCACACGGCTCCGGGGGGTTAATAAAGGCCTTCTGAATTGATGGGTTTGTGTAAGAAAAATATCCATATTTAAAACTTTATAAGGTAAAATATCTAGCTTCCGCCAGACCACCTTCCGTATTCAACTTCAAATTATGGGCTGCCATTTACTGTCGTTATAAAGCTTGGATTAGCCAGGACATTTTTTAATATAACTCTGATTGTATTCGTCTGAAAGTAGAATGTCATATACACCTAGGACGGCTTGAGGGTGAGTAAATCATGGGGTAATTTTCATTTTTGGGTGAACTAAGCCTTTAAAAATGGTGTTTGTCACTACATACTGGCATAAATATGCTACCTGACAAAATGGTTACTAAACAAATCCGCAAATTAATCGTTTAAGTCACTGGAATGAATCAAAAACCCCACTACTTCCTTTTAGAGTGTTTGATTCAACAAAACTGTTTAAATGCATAGGTATAGCTGGTCAACGTTTAGCAGTAAACTAGCATATAACTAGCCTCAAAGCTAACACACTGAAAATGACAAAAAAAAAGATTTCTTAGGGTTTTTTTTAAATAGCTTTGTTGTAGCTACTTTTTGTGTAGCTTTGCTACTTGTAGTGTAGCTACATTGAAGTAGCTTGGCTATAGTTTAGCTATTCGCTAACTTGTGAAGCTCTAGTTTCTGAAGCTACAGCTACTTAGTAGTTTTGACATTTCTCTGAAGTGCCTTTCTTCGCACAGACTCTGTTCAATTGTGCATGTGTCTATTTAATTAATTATTCATGTGGCCTTGCTATTATAGAACCCTGCTTTTTACATGTGCAATTGTGTATGAAAACACTCTAATGGAAGATGGATCTCTTTTGGACATCATGCTGTGTGTAATGTATGAATTTCCAATTTTTTCCCCATTTTGAATCACATATTGAGTTGTTAGGATACTGTGAGGCATTCCGTTAGAGTCGCCATGCTGAAATTCAGATGTGTACTTAATGTTGTGAAGTCTCCAACAAAGAACAAAACTGTCTACAGATGTTGTGAATGGAGTTTTGATGCTTGTTCTGTTTGTTTACGCCTGCAAAAACCACCAACGTTCACTCACAGAAGACGGTGTACTGTTTGACTGTACATCTAGTCACAGATAATGCCAATGCAATTTCGGTTGTAAGTGTCACAAGTGCAGTCCATCTCAGAAAATCACTTAATAGCCAATTTCATGCAAGAACGGTGAGGAGCGAAAAACTGAGTTAATACTGAAGAAGAGAACAGGAGAGTTCAGAGAGAGAAACAGGTTTGGCTCTAGTCACACCTCATGGTGCTGTGATAAGGTACAAAGTAATAACTCAGCCTCTATGAGTTTTTCCAAAGCAAAATCATCTACATTCCTTCCAATTTAGTTTACAGGTGTCTGTTGTCTTGTGTTGCCAGACTTTTGACTTTTGGCATAAATCTGGTCTAGATTGCAGTTTCATCTGGCAAAGAACCACCCACTTATGTGTAATAATATATAACAATATGTGGCACACTGTAACACGTTCTCAATGTCTTTGTTTCCATACATTTAACTTGTAGCCTACAAATAATTTCTGTCCTTTTGGCAAGTCTGATTCTCAAACAAATGACTCTTATGAACTGGCTCTTTGTAGTGAAGGAATCAGAAACATACAGTGCAAACGTGAAGTCTGATTTTAGAACAAATGACTCAAACCGGTTCTTTTTAGTTCATGAATCAGAAACCTACAGTGAGACCATTGTAGTATGATTCTTCCGCAAACGACTCTTATGAACTTTGTAAGAACCAGTTTGTTCTGGGTGCTCAGAGACATCCACGAGGGCAGGGCTGATCCGGGGCTCATGCAAGAGCTGCGTACCACAACGGACCTCGCCCTATGGGCGACGAAGGTGACGGCGCACTCCCTGGGTCAGATGATGTCCACTTGTGTGGTTCAGGAAAGGCACCTTTGGCCCAACCTGGCGGATATGCGGGAGGCTGAGCGAACACGTTTCCTCAACTCTCCTATCTCCCAGGCTGGGCTCTTCAGCGGCGCGGTCGAGGAACGCCCAACAGTTCTCGGCCGCCCAGAAGCAGACTGATTAAACATATTCTGCCCCAGCGGCCTAATAAAATAAAATACAATAAATGAAAACAATGGGAAAAAGATTAGATAACGCATTGAATGAATCAGAAACATACAGTGGGAAGCAGTGTTGTCTGATTCTCGAACAAATTACTCTTTATGAGCTGGTTCTTTGAATTGATATGGTTTAATGGATTGAGGGTTTAATAAATTGCGTATAGTTCCACAGTTTTAATAGTGGACATGGTGGACAATGGACATGGGTAGCTTGCAGTGCTACTACAGGGATAGTTCACCTAAAAATTAACGTTGACATAATTTACAGCACAGTGAAATCTGATTCTCCAACAAATGACTTATTGGGTGGGTTTTTTAGTGAATTTCTCTCAGAAAACAATGCAGAATGTGCATCTGTGGTCATGAATATCTATTTAACAATGCTACATACAATTGCACTTGCTGTTTTTGTGGGCAGATATGCATCAGATGGTCAGTCAATAGACTTTGAATGGTCCTTGCCACATCACAGACTTCAGAAAACACCAAAAGGTAGTGAGTAATAAGCCTTTACAGACATGAAAACTGTTCAACAATTGCCTCATGCTAAAAAACAGTTTTGCTCCTGTTTCTTGTTGATGTTTCTAATAGACGGTGTCAATTTTTAATGAAACCGTAATCATATTAGCATAGGCTATAGGTTTGTCAAGCGCTAGTTGGAGCAGTTTAAATGGTTTTAACTGGATGTTGGGAAAAATGGTTCTGTCTTTGTAGCCTTGCGTCGTCGCATGGGATAAAACCCAGCTCTTCAGAGACCTACAGATCTTTCCATTCAGCGCTAAACAGAATTAGCTTCCATGCTAAACTAGCGTCAACACCAGTGCTTGAGGCTGCCACAGTCTAAAACAACAAAATGTGACTCCAAAACACCACATACTTCTTGCATATTACCAACACAACTGTAAAAAGGACACAAGCAGTTGTCATTTTAATAACACGAAACTGATCAAAACTTTTCGCCTTTAGCATGAGCGCTAGCTGCTTCAGATCTGTTGCTCTTTTATCTTTTCAGCGATTATATGAAGTCGGACAGCATTTTTCCCCCGCTCTCTTGCCCAATTTGGAATGATGCTGCTGTAGAAGATTATTTTAACTTTTTTTGGATGAATGAATAGAAGCTGTTAATGAACTCAGAATTAGCAACAAAATGATTTGGCTTTTTATGCTATTGTCTTTTTATCGCCATCAAAGAAAATGTGTTTTGATGAGTATTTTAGGATCTGAATGCTGTTTGATAAAATATTTGATGTATTCAGAAATGACCTAGACCTGTAAGGAAAACTTTTTTAGTTTTGTATTGAAGTAAAAATGATTAATCACATGAATTCTTTTATTCACACTGAAAGGCTTTTTCAGAATAATCATAAGACAGCTACATAAATCTTTAATGAATATGACTTCAATTTAGGTGATTTATACAACAAAAAAGGTTATTTTGCTGTGGCGAGGGGGGTGTGGTTTAGCGAAGTCTGTGACGGGAGAGAGAGTCAGAGGACGAGCGGTGCAAAGGATAAACACCTGTCTCTTGTTTCAGTAATTGGCGTGGAGAGACAGGTTATAAGCCACGCAGGAAATGAGGACTGGAGAGAGAGAGGAGCTGCCAAAGTGAAACCGCTGATATATCGGAGATGAAGTTTATTTAAGTGGTGCGATGTGCACCTTGTTTTGTGACCTGAGTTAAAGCAAATAAATACCTGTTTCGAGTTCCCAGCCAGTCGACCCCCTTGTCTTCTTCCCATATCTACGAACTTTGTTACACCTACGTTCTAGTTCAACACCCTTTTTGGCTGTTGGTTCTGTGCATTGTGACATTTACAGGATCACGGTTAGTAAGTAAGGATTAAGATATCTCCTGCCAAACCTGTTTAATTGACTTGAAGTATTTTTAGATGTTAAAAGCTAAAATAATAAAATAACTGGAGAAGGAAAAGGCTGAGAAGGAAATTTCCTGCATGATTTTATCCAACCCAAGCTCATTGGAAAAACGTGTCTGTGGCAACATTTCTGCAATTAATATGTTTCGCGACACTTTCAAAGTGAAATACTAAAACAAGTAAACAAATTATTACAACATGGCCACGATTTAGTAAAACGAGGGAATGAATTCTTATTCGTGGCCTTGATATATACAAAGTTCTGCCATGAAACTCTAGATAGCGCAGGCTGATAGGTCCTTAATTCAATCTGCCTGCAATCATATCATTCTCTATAGGGCGCAGATGATTGGTTCCTGCTGTATCAGTAGCCAATGAGCTTGCATGCTCAACCTTCAGCATTTGCTGTAGCAGTTGCAGCGCACTTTCAGAAACCCTCCACCTTCCCCAGCTCCACTTGTATAGATCTGCTACGGGTAATTCATGTATGCTCTATTGTACAGCAGCAGCATGTCTTACTTGCTCACAGGAGCATGTATGTATTGGCAGTAGTAAGTCCCACACTTGCTTTGATCTAGCAGATCTATTACGCCAAATCCAAACATATCAACATTGTCATATCCATAAACATGCCAAGCAGTCCAAGAGTTGTCCTGACAGAAATAAATATATATATATATATATATATATTATTAGTTAAATGTCCAGTTAGTGGTGCTAAAAACACGTTCAGGTTTATCCAAAACAGATAAATGCGAATCTGACCAGTGCTATACTGCATCAGAAAAGCCATACATATGCGTTTTGAGGTCATAACATAGTATTACAAGTAGAGATGCACCGATCTAGCGTCCAGAGTCCGGAGTCGTCTGATTTTCTGCATGATCAGCCCGGACCACTGACCGGCCGGTCAGTCTCACGCCGGCCTGATTCTGAGCCGGTCCACACACCCGCCTCCTGTCACTCACTCGTCTCATTAGCTCCAGTTAAATAGTGCTTGTATTGTGCATAAGTTTACTAATTCCCGCAGGTTTATCACTCACACCAAAAGCGTGCACACCACTGATCTATATAAGTGGAGAGCCTAGCCACCTCTCAGTCAAGCAGCTTGTGAGTCGCAAGTACCAAAATGAGTGGCTTACTGCTCTTAAACATTTAGATACATACAAAATCATGTCAAAATGCCCGTCTGGCTAGCCTAGAAATCTAGATGCACCCTAGCGGCAGCAACTGTAATTTGCAGCCAGTGTCGTCTAGCAACTCTCCATTGGCTTGCGAGCTTGAAAAACCAAACTCTAGTCAGGCCAATCACATCGTGTATAGAGTTGGTGGGCGGGCTTAACATAATGACGGCAGAGTTGCGACGGTTTCTGCGTCAATTCCCTGCTACTTGAAAACAAAGAAGATGGCTGCTGCTGCTGGCGAACAGCGGTCTTTCGAATCGGCTTTGGCCGCGACTCTGGAAGACTTGGAGTTAAGCTTTTCTTTGAGAAAAGAACAAAGAACGGCACTGAAGTCATTCTTAAAAAAGGATTTTCGCTCTGACTATGTCACCTTCTTCGTTGCTCTGGTTGGTGGTAGCGCTATCCTATTGCGTGCAGAGGGAATTTGAAAGACAACCGTTATCCCGCCCCTCGGATTGAGCCCTGCCAATGGTGTGTTCCCAGACCCAACATCTTGTCAGGCTACGTCTTGGTGAGTATTCAGTTAAACACAGTCAGTTTTGGAACCTAATTACTTGAGAAAGATAACGCATGTTGTGTAACAGTATATTGGATTTGTGCAGCCTAATAAACCTGCTGCTGTCTGTCATGTTAATAAAAGAACAAAAGACAAAGAAAATCACTCTCTGCTCTTGACTGAATAACTTTTGTAACTAATTGTAAGCATTAATTTTTACAACAAAGACTATGCAGTGTTATTTTACATTTTGATTAATTTCTGTAGTATTTCTTATCTAAATATACTGTATACCTTCAACTGAAAGCCGTGTTTATTTCATCTCTCTCTTTATTATATTGCATTTATTTGTGCTGTTGTTTGAAGTTTATGTGTTCTTATTTTATTACTGTTTTTTACTTGTTTTTTTTTTATGAAAATACATTTTGCATTGAAGAAAAGTAGATTTTTGTTTGTATATGTTGTCAATTCACAAAAAAATCGGAAATCGGAATCAGCCAAAAAAATTGCAATCGGTGCATCTCTAATTACAAGGAGCTGCGTGAAAATAAGACTTAAATAATTGATAATATGGCTGCATCATAATTTGTGTGGAAAGGAATAAAAGTTGTTGGTGTTTTAATGCCACTAGTGTTCAGATAGAAAAACTGCAGTGAATATATACACTTACCTAAAGGATTATTAGGAACACCTGTTCAATTTCTCATTAATGCAATTATCTAATCAACCAATCACTTGGCAGTTGCTTCAATGCATTTAGGGGTGTGGTCCTGGTCAAGACAATCTCCTGAACTCCAAACTGAATGTCAGAATGGGAAAGAAAGGTGATTTAAGCAATTTTGAGTGTGGCATGGTTGTTGGTGCCAGACGGGCCGGTCTGAGTATTTCACAATCTGCTCAGTTACTGGGATTTTCACGCACAACCATTTCTAGAGTTTACAAAGAATGGTGTGAAAAGGGAAAAACATCCAGTATGCGGCAGTCCTGTGGGCGAAAATGCCTTGTTGATGCTAGAGGTCAGAGGAGAATGGGCCGACTGATTCAAGCTGATAGAAGAGCAACTCTGACTGAAATAACCACTCGTTACAACCAAGGTATGCAGCAAAGCATTTGTGAAGCCACAACACACACAACCTTGAGGCGGATGGGCTACAACAGCAGAAGACCCCACCGGGTACCACTCATCTCCACTACAGATGGGAAAAAGAGGCTACAATTTGCACGAGCTCACCAAAATTGGACAGTTGAAGACTGGAAAAATGTTGCCTGGTCTGATGAGTCTCGATTTCTGTTGAGACATTCAGATGGTAGAGTCAGAATTTGGCGTAAACAGAATGAGAACATGGATCCATCATGCCTTGTTACCACTGTGCAGGCTGGTGGTGGTGGTGTAATGGTGTGGGGGATGTTTTCTTGGCACACTTTAGGCCCCTTAGTGCCAATTGGGCATCGTTTAAATGCCACGGCCTACCTGAGCATTGTTTCTGACCATGTCCATCCCTTTATGACCACCATGTACCCATCCTCTGATGGCTACTTCCAGCAGGATAATGCACCATGTCACAAAGCTCGAATCATTTCAAATTGGTTTCTTGAACATGACAATGAGTTCACTGTACTAAAATGGCCCCCACAGTCACCAGATCTCAACCCAATAGAGCATCTTTGGGATGTGGTGGAACGGGAGCTTCGTGCCCTGGATGTGCATCCCACAAATCTCCATCAACTGCAAGATGCTATCCTATCAATATGGGCCAACATTTCTAAAGAATGCTTTCAGCACCTTGTTGAATCAATGCCACGTAGAATTAAGGCAGTTCTGAAGGCGAAAGGGGGTCAAACACAGTATTAGTATGGTGTTCCTAATAATCCTTTAGGTGAGTGTATATATATATATAGAAGTTTTTTTTTTTTTTTTTGCAGTTTTAAAGAACTGTAGGTAGAAGCAAGATGTTTTTATTGCTTCACTTCCTTCAATGAGCTCTAAGGTAAAAGCGTTTTTATACGACAACATGCAAAGTTGTGGGAAAAGATCACGTTCTGGACAGAGACTGTCCATGGCTGCCTGTTTTTGAGGCAGGAAGTGGCTCGCGAGAGTGTATTGTGAATTAACAGAGGGATTTTTGTAGTAAAGCTACAGGGATTCATACATTTCAGCTTTCATTTTTCCAAAGCTCGGATTTGCTTGTTGTCAGGCATATCATCCCAGTATAGATACAGTACATTCATGTTATTCCTCCTAGTTTTTTGAAATTCAATGGGGTGTCCACTCAAATCTTTCTACAATTCATGGGACTTCGGACATATACGCTGGGCGGTTTGTTTTTGTTTTTTTTTCTGCTTCTTCTGGATGTAACATCTCTCTGTCTGGAATGTCAGACCCAAGTGCCAGAAATGAAACAAGTCATTCGGCCACATATTCTCTCTCTCTCTCTCTCTGCTCGTTGCTGGAGTATGGTTTTACTAAAAAAGGAAAAAAAAATTGATTGTAAGCTCTGTCGTGACTACCTCTTGCCGGAGCTCTTGGATGGCCTTTGCAGTTGTAATTTCTCAGATGGCAGAATCTCATTTACTCCTGAGCGCGATGTGTATTTCAGAATGTGTGAAAACAAGGCACTCGACGCAGCTGAGAGAGGGGGCTGTCAGATGCCACTCAGGCCAGACTCAGAGCCCTCATCATCCCCTAGTGGATTAACACCTTCTGGCCTGGATCTGTGCCGTGCGGCTGGCCCTCTCATCTATCTCGTTCCGGCCTCCAGAGGAAAGCGAGTCCATGTATCCGGCAGTCGAAAGCAAGCATGTGTCTACTGCAATCAAATGGACAGCTCTCACAGTATGTTGTGCTTTTTTGGTCAGGCAAGCATCACTATTACTATTCACTTTAAGAAAATATTGTTGGTTTAACTTAGTAAGTTACCTGGCTGCATTCAAATTTTGACTTAATTAAGGAGATTGTTTAATGAATGAGAATTCATTTTTTCTAATGAAGGAGAAAAAAAGTTGTGATAAATTATGAAAGTAATTTTTTATTGTTGCTCATTCTTATGGTTAGGGGATTGTACTTTGATTAAACTTTGATTTTTCCAATACAAATATATATAAATTCTTAAATCAAGATGCATTTACTTGACAAGCAAAATTACTTATCTTGTTTTCTGAACAAATAATCAAAATTAAGTGTGTTTATGCGTAGTCAAAAAAAATCCCACTAAATTGATAAGATATTAAGGGCCAGGTTTACTAACAGCTTGCAGCTGTTGCGCAAACCCTCTTCTGGCATTAAAAAACTATTGTCAGGATTTACTAAAGGCGCGGACAGGGTTATTTTTGTGGCTGACCTTATTGCATATGCATTTGTAGGAGATTCCCTTTCAGACGTAACATTTACGGGAGGAGAGTGTTTAAATGAATCACGCAAGGTGATTTACAAAGGTTTGCACTCATCAATTTAAAAGTATGTCTCAAACCAGACGCAAACGTGTAGATAGCGTTGGTCATTATGGAAATGATCGGCTGTGTGCTTTAATTTGAGCGTCATCAGTAGATCACACCCAGAACTGTCCACTCCCATCGGTGCTTTTTTGGAATTGCGCTCTCACGCTAATTTGCCCTGTTTAGTAAATCTGGCCCTTGGTCTTGTAAACTGAAAAAAAATATCAAAATGTAGTGGGTTTATGCTTAAAACAAGAATTAAAAAAAAAAAAAAAAAAAAAAAAATCTGTCAGTAAGGTAAGAAATATAATATTGCTTTCCCTTTTAATTTTAAGCATAAGCTCACTTAATTTTGATATTTTTTTTTTTTTTACACAGAAAACAAGACTTAATATCTTAAGTATTTTTTTTTCGCAAGTAAATGTATCTTGATTTAAGAATGTTTAGATATTTTTTTACTGGAAAACAATATTGAAAGAGAAATATTGAATAAGAAAAGTGTGCACCTAATAAAGGTTTTTTGTTGTTGTTGTAAGAATCTAGTTTTAATTAGTAGAGAGCAAATTCAGATTCACAAGCTCTTGATTCAATTTGTTTGAAATTTGCTATTTCTATCATTCAAAAAACTATAATTTATACATTTATTAAAACCGGTAACTTGTCTTTTTGAAGTATTTATTAAAAGAACTGACTCAAGAGTCCTCTGGCTACACTGGTCACTCTGTATCTGATTCACTAAAAATCTGTTTTTGATTCACTAAAAAGAACTGGTTCATAAGAATCATTGTTTGTGAATCAGACAACACTAGTCACACATTGGGCCCTATCATACACCCGGTGCAATGCGAAGCCAGGCGTGACGCAAGTGTTTTTGGCTAGTTTCAGCCCGGCGCAGTTATCATTTTCACGTCCAGCGCCACGTTGTTTACAAACCCGATTCCAAAAAAGTTGGGACACTGTACAAATTGTGAATAAAAACAGAATGCAATGATGTGGAAGTTTCAAATTTCAATATTTTATTCAGAATACAACATAGATGACATATCAAATGTTTAAACTGAGAAAATGTATCATTTTAAGGGAAAAATAAGTTGATTTTAAATTTCATGGCATCAACACATCTCAAAAAAGTTGGGACAAGGCCATGTTTACCACTGTGTGGCATCCCCTCTTCTTTTTATAACAGTCTGCAAACGTCTGGGGACTGAGGAGACGAGTTGCTCAAGTTTAGGAATAGGAATGTTGTCCCGTTCTTGTCTAATACAGGCTTCTAGTTGCTCAACTGTCTTAGGTCTTCTTTGTCGCATCTTCCTCTTTATGACGCGGCAAATGTTTTCTATGGGTGAAAGATCTGGACTGCAGGCTGGCCATTTCAGTACCCGGATCCTTCTTCTACGCAGCCATGATGTTGTAATTGATACAATATGTGGTCTGGCATTGTCATGTTGGAAAATGCAAGGTCTTCCCTGAAAGAGACGACGTCTGGATGGGAGCATATGTTGTTCTAGAACTTGGATATACCTTTCAGCATTGATGGTGCCTTTCCAGATGTGTAAGCTGCCCATGCCACACGCACTCATGCAACCCCATACCATCAGAGATGCAGGCTTCTGAACTGAGCGCTGATGACAACTTGGGTTGTCCTTGTCCTCTTTAGTCCAGATGACATGGCGTCCCAGTTTTCCAAAAAGAACTTCAAATTTTGATTCGTCTGACCACAGAACAGTTTTCCACTTTGCCACAGTCCATTTTAAATGAGCCTTGGCCCAGAGAAAACGCCTGCGCTTCTGGATCATGTTTAGATATGGCTTCTTTTTTGACCTATAGAGTTTTAGCCGGCAACGGCGAATGGCACGGTGGATTGTGTTCACCGACAATGTTTTCTGGAAGTATTCCTGAGCCCATGTTGTGATTTCCATTACAGTAGCATTCCTGTATGTGATGCAGTGCCGTCTAAGGGCCCGAAGATCACGGGCATCCAGTATGGTTTTCCGGCCTTGACCCTTACGCACAGAGATTGTTCCAGATTCTCTGAATCTTTGGATGATATTATGCACTGTAGATGATGATAACTTCAAACTCTTTGCAATTTTTCTCTGAGAAACTCCTTTCTGATATTGCTCCACTATTTTTCGCCGCAGCATTGGGGGAATTGGTGATCCTCTGCCCATCTTGACTTCTGAGAGACACTGCCACTCTGAGAGGCTCTTTTTATACCCAATCATGTTGCCAATTGACCTAATAAGTTGCAAATTGGTCCTCCAGCTGTTCCTTATATGTACATTTAACTTTTCCGGCCTCTTATTGCTACCTGTCCCAACTTTTTTGGAATGTGTAGCTCTCATGAAATCCAAAATGAGCCAATATTTGGCATGACATTTCAAAATGTCTCACTTTCAACATTTGATATGTTATCTATATTCTATTGTGAATAAAATATTAAGTTTATGAGATTTGTAAATGATTACATTCCTTTTTTATTCACAATTTGTACAGTGTCCCAACTTTTTTGGAATCGGGTTTGTAAATAGCAAATGCACTCGCTCCCATCTGTTCGCCCATGGGTGTGCTGGTCTGAAAACGAGGTGTGTTCAGGCGCATTGTTGGCCCGTTGCTATTTTGAGGAACTGAAATCAACTGAAACCTGGTCTAAAGTCAATGGCGCAAAATTTTTTTTTGTTATTTAAAGGGCACGTTAGTAATATAGGCGTGTGCACGCTTAGTACACACACAGGGCAGCACACAAACATTTTTAAATATTAAAAATACAAGGATTCTTCTTTGGAGAAGTGTTCAGTCTTTCCGCTCGCAAATTCCACCATGTAAATAGCGAATCCGCCATGGTGCGAGCGCAACTGGCTTTTAAAGGGAATAGGAGATGAGACTCTGACGTTACGCCCAAAACACACCCATGACCAACCCTTTTGGACCATGAGCCTGGCGCGCCAACCATTTTTTCTGTCGTTAAACTAGCAAAAGTGGATTCGGACACGCCCTAAGTGCACTAAGTGCCGTGCGCTTTAGACCATGCGCTTAGATCATAAAATAGGGCCCTATATGTTTTTGATTCACTAAAAAGATCCAGTATCATTTGTTTGTGAATTGGATTACACTAGTTTGTTTTTGGTTTACTGAAAAGAACTGCTTCATATAAGTCATTATGACTCTTTATTTGTTCATATATTGGACTACACTGGTTACACTGTATGTTTTTGATTCACTAAAAAGAACCGGTTCATAGGAGTCATTTGTTGTTGAATCAGACTGCACTGGTCACCTTGTATGTTTTTAATTCACTAAAAAGAACCGGTTCATAAGAATCATTTGTTGGTGAATCAGACTGCACTGGTCACCTTTTTATGTTTTCGATTCACTGAAAAAGAACCAGATTATAAGAGTCATATTTTTGTGATTTGGACTAGACAGGTTGCGCTGTACGTTTTGGGGATTTTAAGAATGCATGCAAAGATCTATACCGGACTCAAACCCTCATCGCCCGCATGTGCGCCGCAGCTCAACTTGTCAGAGCATGTGCACGAACTGTGTTATTTTTAAAGGTGGAATGAATCATGGCAGAGGGCTCCAGGAAGGCGGTTTGTTGAGCTAATGGTGGGCGAGACATCACATTTTCATGTTTGCAGGTCCAATGCATCACAGAGGGCCACAAACATTCATCACAGTTCACATCTCCTCTGCAGACATTTGCAAAATCTGTGTTTACTCATTATGTCAAGGTTTTCAATTCTCTGTCAGTGAATATGGATTAGATAAGCTCTCTTTCTCCCTCTCTCTCCCCCTCAGCATGGAGCGAGCGAGCGCTTCCAGAGACCCGGACAGAAATTCGGTGTGAAATGCGAGGGCTGTCTGCGTGTGTGAGGGAGCTGACAGGATTTTAGGAGCGTGGAAATGGAAATAAGAAGCAGGCTTTGGATGTGCCCGGCTGCCATCCTGGAGGAAAGATTGGTGTCTGTCGCAACTGGCCCAATTTCAAAATTGCCACGTCCGTTTACTCTCCATCTTTATTTACACAAATCTGTTTTGTCACTCTCTCTTCACCATTTGCCTGGACAGATGCATTAAAACACTCAAAACAATCAAATCCAAAGCGGCCGGTCGAGATGGAGTTGATTGACAAATTGGCACGGCTTTCCCGGCAAACGTGCTGTGAGACAATGAAAAGCGCTTGATGTGGCTGGAACGAACCGAACCAGCTCATCGGATTTCAGAGGCAGAGTGAGATAAATAAATTGGACTATCAAATTCATCTGAATATAAATGTGATATATTTATCATAATATTTTTCTTATTTGAAATGGTAGATCTTAATGTCATTTATCCAATGAAAGATCGTAGGGGAACGTCACAGGAAACAATACAAGCAATCAGGACTTTAGGGAAACTACAGATTCACATTATTTTCTGGAAACATTATTTGTCAGGCTTTATAGTTTTTTATTTTTTTTTTATTATTTTTTTTTTTTTTTTTTGCCGACTTGTAGAGTTGGAGATGATAACTTATCCATTAGCAGCTCTGTATGTTGTGTACCATATGTTATTCCAGCTAAAAATAGCAATTTTATGGCTAGTGTGTTCATAGACCACCACAGCGATGACCTACATATGAGTGAATATCATGAAAAGGTCACGTTTCTCCCTAAATAAGAAACTGTATTTTCTCAAAGAAAATTGATTTAATTATTTTTATGACAATTAAACACATCATTCTCGGTGATTTCTCATTAGATTCTCAGTCTGCCAAGAAATTATACTACCATGATGTATAAACACTTAATATTTCATTTTTTTCAATCTTTTCAAGATTACGTTTTTGCAGGTAATCAGATTCTAGGGATTTTCACAATGTAAAACATCCTAAAGATATTGAAAATAGGCTTTGTTTTCATTCAGGAAAGTATAATTATTTCTTATTTTCCTATATATATCCTTTATATATCTTTTTTTTTTTAATGTTTTTGTGCGATTTAGTGGATGTATGTGTACTTCACAAATCACATTTGAAACTATATGTAGACTATTTAAAAGAGCAAAAATGAAAAATCCTCAAACCTTTCAGAATGGAGCATTGTTTGAGTAAATACAGTCAAATAAGCTTATAAACAACCTCAGTGTGGATTTCTAGAAAGAGCACTGCTGATCCAAAAGACCCTTGACATTATCAGCCAAATTTAGGCTCTCGGAAACATCTAAGGCCCTGTTTACACTATTCAGTCCATATATCCTCATAATATCTGAATAATATATGAATGTAATGATAATGAAGGCAGGTGGTATAATGATTCCCATTGTAGGAGCTTTATTGTACAAGACAAGGTGATTCACAGATTCGTGGAAGCTGCATAGGAATACCAAAGACAAGTATTCAATGGCAAGTACGATAACAGTCTTTAGTATGTTGCAGATGACATAACATAGTAAGTCTTCACAGGATGGGATAATCACAGGCTGTGGAACATGCAGGTAGTGATAACAGTCTTTTCAGTGTGCCATCCACATATAACAGAAAGCTGCATTAACAGAAGGACATAAATCCCCAACTTAACTCAGGTTAGTATCCGCAGATACATAGGTCACAGACATTGGCACACAGCAGAAAGCAGAACTCAGGAGAGTATTCACAGGTAGATTACGAGACAGTCTTTGAAACACGACATCAAAACTAACTCAGCGCAGTATCAACAGGCCACTTTTACAGTCTTTGTTGAACGATATTAAACATAACTCGGCTGAATTCTCAGGTAGATACTGTACATGAACAGTCTTGGCAGGAAAATGGCAAACATAACTCAGGTTGATATTCATAGCCAAAGTCTTTCAATCAGTCAGAAAAAAGAGGGCAGACTGCATCTCAGGTAAGTTGAAGTCCATACAGAGAATAATACAGTCCAGGGCCTGAAATTAACACCCGACCCCGCGCCAAATGCGGGTGAATTTTGCAATTGGCGGGTAACACTGTCAATCTACCTGCCACATTGGCAGGTAGCCAATGAGAATTGAGTGATTCATTAGGCAGTTTGAGAGGATGCGACTGCTGTTTCGGAACGTTCATGCGATCGGAAAGAAGATGAGGCCCTTCTCTGGATACGTTTGGATGTGCGAGTAAGTATTAAACTGTTGGTGAGATGGGGTGAGATAATGCAACACTGACGTAGGCTACAGTACAATGACAGTTACACAGATGTGTGTGCGTGTGCATGTTGGGAGTTGGGAACCGGTGAGAAAATGTCCGGTACCCGGTAACTTTACCAGTAATAATAATATTAATTTAGTTCTGCTTAACGGTTCCTGAACGCTGTAACTAACAGCTGCCAGGACCTGTCTATGTGACTAAATCAGCCATCAACACAGCCGCGTGTGATCTGTTTACATACGAGCTGCGGTAGGTCTATATCTGTGGACTCAGATGGGCAGAGGTCAGTTTATATCTGTGTGTGACAAGGAAAATCAATGAATAAAAAGATTTTAAAAAAGTATATTCTAAGAGTTATTACTTATATTGATTTCGTTAATAACTTGACAGCACTTAAATGTGTATTCTTACAAGTTAAAGAACAATGTTTATGCAATTCCTGTTTTTCACCTTTATGAGGCAAAAAAAAAAAAAAAAAAACTGGCTGGTAAAAAGTCACAGTGGCTTGTGGTCAAAAAAGTTAATTTCAGGCCCTGATACAGTCACTACGGCGATCACGAAGAGTTAGGTCCATACAAGAAGAGCAAGGAAAGTATCAGTCACAGTAATCAAAACCTGACAAGGACTGCCGGGTGCAGCTCATTAACGCTCTGGGAAGTGCAAGCATGTGAATGACGGAGCAGAGTCCAGGGTGATTGTGACAATGATGTCTACACATTGTATTTACTCCCCTGCAATAGAAATGTGCCTTTGTTAGACAGACTATGGATCCGAATGCATCCATCTAGCTTTAATCGTGTTACATGCAAATCTGCGAGGTCTAATCTACTTTAGACGCCACCGAAAATGTCATTATATGCGTTTATATAATGTTAAATAGTCCTTTATATAATTTAGGTGCATTAGAACTAGTGAGAGACATTGGCAACATCAGAAACACTTGAACTCTGAGTAACGCATTACCAATAGTGAACTCTATTAAAATTGAAGGGTCCTCAAATGTTCTTTATTAATATTAATAGTTAGTGTAATGGAGGCCAGTTAGTAAAAAGCTGTGCAGGTAAACCTCACTCCCCTGGCCTCAAGAGGCGCACTAGCGACTGACACTAGTCAAGTCAAGTCACCTTCATTTATATAGCGCTTTTTACAACACAGATTGCTTCAAAACAGCTTTACAGGACTGTGGTCTTTAGCGTCCTTGTTAGCGTGCCCGTCTCCAATGTCAGTGATGCTGGTTTGAATCCTGCTTGGAGCAGGTGCAAGTAGGACCAGTTGCATTGGTGGCATGACCTGGATGGGAGTGAGGTTTAAGGGGGTTGAGTGTAGCGGTCTCAGGGGGCGAACTAGCGACTGATGCTACAGGGCTGCGGTCCTTAGCATTTTTGTTTGCTGCCTCCCATTTCCATTGCTGGTAATAGTGGTTCAAATCCCACTCAGAGTGGGTGCGAGAAGGACCAGTTACATTGGTGCCGTGACCCGGATGGGAGTGAGGTTTAGGAGGGTGATTGTAGCAGCCTCAAGAAGCGAACTAGTGACTGACATTACATGGCTGTGATCTTTAACATCTTTGTTAACGTGGCCGCCTCCCATCACCTCCATGCCGGTGATGGCGGTTCAAATCCCGCTTGGAGCAGGTGTGAGTAAGAACTGTTCCATTGGTGCCTGACACGGATGGGAGTGAGGTTTAGGGGGGTTGAGTGTAGCGGCCTTAAGAAGCGAACTAGCGGCTGATGCTACATGGCTGCGATCTTTAACATCTTTGTTAGCTTGGCTGCCTTCCTTTACCATGCCGGTGATGCCGGTTTGAATCCTGCTTGGAGCAGGTGCGAGTAGGAACAGATACATTGGTGCCGTGGCCCGGATGGGAGTGAGGATTAGGAGGGTGAGTGTTGCAGCCTCAAGAGGCGAACTAGTGACTGACGCTACCGGGCTGCGGTCTTTAGCATCCTGGTTAGCGCGGCCGCCTCCCATTCCCATGCCGGTGGCGGCGATTTGAATTCCACTCGGAGCAGGTGCGAGTAGGACCAGTTACGTTGGTGCCGTGACCCGGATAGGAGTGAGGTTTAGGAAGGTGAGTGTAGCGGCCTCAAGAGGCGAACTAGTGACTGACACAACAGGGCTGCGGTCTTTAGCATCCTTGTTAGCGCGGCCGCCTCCCATTCCCATGCCGGTGGCGGTGGTTTGAATCCCACTCAGAGCGTGTATGAGTAGGAACTGTTCCAGTGGTGCTGTGACCCGGATGGGAGTGAGTTTTAGGAGGGTGAGTGTATGTCAAGAGACAAACTAGCGACTGATGCTGCAGGGCTGCGGTCTTTAGCATCCTTGTTAGCGCGGCAGCCTCCCATTCCCATGCCGGTGATGGCAGTTTGAATCCCGCTCAGAGCGGGTGTGAATAAGAAGTGTTCCATTGGTGCCGTGACCCGGATGGGAGTGATGTTTAGGAGTGTGAGTGTTGCTGCCTCAAGAAGCGAACTAACGGCTGACGCTACAGGGCTGCGATCTTTAGCATCTTTTTAGTGTGGCCGCCTCCCATTCCCATGCTGGTGACATTAAACCCTGCGGCTCGTGACGACACATTGATGTCTTAAGACACGAAACGATCGGTTTGTGTGAGAAACCGAACAGTATTTATATCATTTTTTTTTTTACCTCTAATATGCCACTATGTCCAACGGCCTTCAGCGTGTGATCACTTCCGGTAAGTGAGGTCAATGTACACGATCTGCCGTAGAGATACGCGCGAGAGATCACTTCCGCTGCTTGCGCCAGATCGTGTACATTGTAAAAAGTGACACCTCCGTCTTACATTTTAGACTGAATCTGTCTAATTTGTTACCAAAATTCTCAAAATCATACTTAAGAAAATGAATATAAAAAAGTATTTCCTTTCCGAAAGCAGCATGTCACAAATATAATCATAGCTAGCAACTCTTTTTATATGCATGTGTGCATGAAAAACCCCTCTTGCCTTCTGTTGTTTAAAAGAAAAATCTGGCTCAGCCTTCATTCTGCACCTAATCACAGAAGTGAATTATTGCGGAGGGTAATAAAGCTCCAAATGCATCGCCTTTGTTCCTCTTATCAGCTCAGTTAAGCAATTTACCTACACATTCTCTCTCTATAATCACCACCAGGCTGCAATTATGCAGTTCTAGAAGTTTCTGAAGAGGATTGTAAAACGAGTAGATGTCATCAGATACAGCCTGAGAAATAAAGACTCGAGTGTGCATGCTTAAACATTTAAGATGAAATATGTTAAGCAGGATATTAATAGGCTTGCATGCAATTATATTAACTACATCCTTTCAAGTCAAAAGCCTTGTATTGTCGTGGTGACTCTTAAGATCTTGTTAAGATTTTAATTTATTGATAGAACTATAAAGCAAACATATCAGGTTTTAATGATTTTTTTACTGGAAATCAAGACAAAAATGTGCATTCGTGTTATTTAATTTAAGATACTATTATAGGTTTTTATTAATATTTGGGAATTACTTTTCAAAAACGTTTTCATTTTAATTTCAGGTGTGTTTGTGTTTAATGTGTTTTTGTGCTTAGTTTTTTTTTTTATTATTATTAAATATGTCCATATAGTTTTTAGTTCAACTAAATGAAAATGGGAAATAACTAGCTAAAAATGAAACAAGTTTAAGTTTTTATTTTTATTTCAGTTAAAGTTTATTTTATTTCAAGTAACTAAAATGTTTTTTTATGGTTTTAGTTTGAGTTATACAGTAATAATAACACTGATGCGCATTAAGTAGTTAGATAGGTGAAACTTTTCCATCTGATGCAATATAGTTTCACAATCCTGAAGTAATTCCTCAGTTTTCATACTTTAATGCAGTAAAAAATCTCCCCCGTAACTCTTCCACCCACAGAGCTTCAGCCTGAGCTTCGGTGGTAACAAACTTTACAACTGCTTTCATATACAGCACTTTGGCTGCCAGCCGGCCCGTATCAGTACAGATTTGTGTATCCGTTGATTCATGGTGGTGGATTTCTGCTGGACTGAGTGGGGCTTCAGTAGCCGCCGGGGGCCTGAGAGAAGTAGCGGGAGGGCTGGAGCTTTTTAGCAGCCTGCATTTTAGCCACAAACACCAGTCACAGCGACTCTAGTCTGTTTTTTGTAGACTAATGCATCAGGAAATAATCTGCTGTGTGTGTGTGTTTGTGTTTGTGTCTGTATGTGTGTGTGTGTGTGTTTGAAAATTAGTCAGTCGTACTAATTACAGTGAAAAGTGGGCGATTTGTTCTGTGTTCTCCCTTGTTGTTCTTTTCATGTTCCTGTTGTTACTTTATCTTGTCAGATGATGTGTGCTTGGTGTGGTTAATGGTTCCAGGTAAAATAAGAATGTGCTGCAGAGGAGGGTGAAAAACATGGAGGATGAGTTTAAAAGATTTGATAACACTTTATTTCGATGGTCCACTTTAGACATTCTACTAAGCATCTTTTCAACTAATTCATTTTTCATTTATTTTTAATATGTAACAAATGAATTAGAAAAGCATATTAGAATGGGTTTCTAATTTTTAAAGTTTTCTAACATTGCTGTTAACTGGTTAACTATTGTTATATATGTATAATTCAACAAGAGAATACAAGTATTTACAATTACAGTATTGTAAAATAATGTAAAATTGTTTATTATAAGTAAAAATTTAAGGTAAAAATCTACTTTTTTTTAATTTATTTTTTTATTCACCTTGGTAATATACATCCCAGAATTCCCTGTGTGACACATCAGATTGTAATTGATTAAATATCTAGGATTCATTTTATTTTTAATATCAGTTATGCATATTATGGTGTTTTTATATAACGCAATATAATGCAATCTAAAAGTATTATAAAAATATATTTTTTGTGGTTTCCAAAGCAGATTTTACTAAAGTATCATTATGTATTATTAATTAATAAGGTATACAGTGTTGCCTTCTCACCAAGCTGCTTGTCTATTGTCCTGTAGCCCATCCCAGCCTTGTGCAGATCTACAATTTTATCCCTGATGTCCTTACACAGCTCTCTGGTCTTGGCCATTGTGGAGAGGTTGGAGTCTGCTTGATTGAGTGTGTGGACAGGTGTCTTTTATACAGGTAACGAGTTCAAACAGGTGCAGTTAATACAGGTAATGAGTGGAGAACAGGAGGGCTTCTTAAAGAAAAACTAACAGGTCTGTGAGAGCCGGAATTCTTACTGGTTGGTAGGTGATCAAATACTTATGTCATGCAATAAAATGCAAATTAATTATTTAAAAATCATACAATGTGATTTTCTGGATTTTTGTTTTAGATTCCGTCTCTCACAGTTGAAGAGTACCTATGATAAAAATTACAGACTTCTACATGCTTTGTAAGTGGGCAAACCTGCAAAATCGGCAGTGTATCAAATACGTGTTCTCCCCACTGTATGTTTACAAATTTTTATTAAAAAAAAAAACAAACACCAAATGCCATTCTGAAAAGTGCATTTCTGGAAACCAAAGCTTTTATTTATTTGTTTTGGCCAGAAAATTTTCTAGGATACAAAGGATTTGGTTTGTAAACATTGCTGATGAAATCATTTTCCATAACTGTTTTTTTTTTTTTTTTTTTTTTTTTTTTTTTTTTCCATTAATTAAAATTCCTCCATTTTATCAATGGCTCTATGATCCAATTGTTGTTGACATTTTAAAGCCTGGCCTTTAGTCCGGCTTTTTTCATTACTTAATATTCCTCCATTTTATCAATGTCTCTATGATCCAAGTGTCATTTCTTCATTGACATTTGTATAGTCACATTAACATGTTAATCAGTTGCCATTTCATTATTGACAGCGTGAAATCATTAGTTATTGATAATTCTTCTGTAGAATAGCAACAAATCATTACCCACTGTTTACCGGAGGCTTCCCTCAGTAAGATGCAGAAAATGTAAACGTCGTAGGATAATCCCTGAGCTGAAACTGGTCACTTTCACCTTGATTGGTTATGCAGATTTGGGAAATCTAGAATAAAATCGAATACATAAATCAGACTTTTTGATCATATGATTTCTTCCTCCACATACATTTCTGTAAATATGTTGCAGATTGCTCTGGCATCGACAGAGGGCTTGGGAAATGAGCTCCACGTGTGGGACAGAGCTGAAGTTGAAAATTGGATCATCCCGTAGAAGAGGTGGAAGAATTGGAGTTGGGTAAGAAGATATAGTCCATAATTCTTGCACCACAAATGCTCATCTCAATCAGTGACGACCCACTCTTCATAAATCAAGAGGTAACATAAAACAAGGTGGAGGAGAAGAAAAGGAAATGTGTTTTCTTTTCATGTCTTACCCTCCCGTTCTCTCTCTCTTGGAAGAGAAAAATGGAAGTCGACAGATCATTCACAATATCAGAGGCAAAGATTAATGGTTTATCCTTGAGACCAGCAATCAACAAACACATGACTACATGCCTCACTAGCTGCAGTGGGAAAATGTGCCACATGATTTACTAGTCACAATAAAAAGGGAAATTGGCTCTGTATATTTTCCCCTAATTTCATTCCGAGGAGGTTTATCGTCCATTCTTCTTAAATGAGATAATTGAACAAAACGCAAAAGAATTTATGCATGGCATTTGGACTAAACCCATATATAGATATTTTTAACATATATTGATCCCATTTATATTTTATATTTTATATACAGTGGGTAGAACAAGTATTTGATACACTGCCGATTTTGCAGGTTTTCCTACTTACAAAGCATGTAGAAGTCTGTAATTTTTATCATAGGTACTCTTCAACTGTGAGTGACGGAATCTAAAACAAAAATCCAGAAAATCACATTGTATGATTTTTAAATAATTAATTTGCATTTTATTGCATGACATAAGTATTTGATCATCTACCAACCAGTAAGAATTCCGGCTCTCACAGACCTGTTAGTTTTTCTTTAAGAAGCCCTCCTGTTCTCCACTCATTACCTGTATTAACTGCACCTGTTTGAACTCGTTACCTGTATAAAAGACACCTGTCCACACACTCAATCAAACAGACTCCAACCTCTCCACAATGGCCAAGACCAGAGAGCTGTGTAAGGACATCAGGGATAAAATTGTAGACCTGCACAAGGCTGGGATGGGCTACAGGACAATAGGCAAGCAGCTTGGTGAGAAGGCAACAACTGTTGGTGCAATTATTAGAAAATGGAAGAAGTTCAAGATGACGGTCAATCTTCCTCGGTCTGGGGCACCATGCAAGATCTCACCTCGTGAGGCATCAATGATCATGAGGAAGCTGAGAGATCAGCCCAGAACTACACGGCAGGACCTGGTCAATGACCTGAAGAGAGCTGGGACCACAGTCTCAAAGAAAACCATTAGTAACACACTACGCCGTCATGGATTAAAATCCTGCAGTGCACGCAAGGTCCCCCTGCTCAAGCCAGCGCATGTCCAGGCCCGTCTGAAGTTTGTCAATGACCATCTGGATGATCCAGAGGAGGAATGGGAGAAGGTCATGTGGTCTGATGAGACAAAAATAGAGCTTTTTGGTCTAAACTCCACTCGCCGTGTTTGGAGGAAGAAGAAGGATGAGTACAACCCCAAGAACACCATCCCAGCCGTGAAGCATGGAGGTGGAAACATCATTCTTTGGGGATGCTTTTCTGCAAAGGGGACAGGACGACTGCACCGTATTGAGGGGAGGATGGATGGGGCCATGTATCGCGAGATCTTGGCCAACAACCTCCTTCCCTCAGTAAGAGCATTGAAGATGGGTCGTGGCTGGGTCTTCCAGCATGACAACGACCCGAAACACACAGCCAGGGCAACTAAGGAGTGGCTCCGTAAGAAGCATCTCAAGGTCCTGGAGTGGCCTAGCCAGTCTCCAGACCTGAACCCAATAGAAAATCTTTGGAGGGAGCTGAAAGTCCGTATTGCCCAGCGACAGCCCCGAAACCTGAAGGATCTGGGGAAGGTCTGTATGGAGGAGTGGGCCAAAATCCCTGCTGCAGTGTGTGCAAACCTGGTCAAGAACTACAGGAAACGTATGATCTCTGTAATTGCAAACAAAGGTTTCTGTACCAAATATTAAGTTCTGCTTTTCTGATGTATCAAATCCTTATGTCATGTAATAAAATGCAAATTAATTACTTAAAAATCATACAATGTGATTTTCTGGATTTTTGTTTTAGATTCCGTCTCTCACAGTTGAAGAGTACCTATGATAAAAATTACAGACTTCTACATGCTTTGTAAGTGGGCAAACCTGCAAAATCGGCAGTGTATCAAATACTTGTTCTCCCCACTGTGTACCAAATACCAAATGTGTATTTAAGTTCAATTTTGTTTTAAATGTATAATTAAATATATACAAACCCGATTCCAAAAAAGTTGGGACACTGTACAAATTGTGAATAAAAACAGAATGCAATGATGTGGAAGTTTCAAATTTCAATATTTTATTCAGAATACAACATAGATGACATATCAAATGTTAAAACTGAGAAAATGTATAATTTTAAGGGAAAAATAAATTGATTTTAAATTTCATGGCATCAACACATCTCAAAAAAGTTGGGACAAGGCCATGTTTACCACTGTGTGGCATCCCCTCTTCTTTTTATAACAGTCTGCAAACGTCGGGGGACTGAGGAGACAAGTTGCTCAAGTTTAGGAATAGGAATGTTGTCCCATTCTTGTCTAATACAGGCTTCTAGCTGCTCAACTGTCTTAGGTCTTCTTTGTCGCATCTTCCTCTTTATGATGCGCCAAATGTTTTCTATGGGTGAAAGATCTGGACTGCAGGCTGGCCATTTCAGTACCCGGATCCTTCTTCTACGCAGCCATGATGTTGTAATTGATGCAGTATGTGGTCTGGCATTGTTATGTTGGAAAATGCAAGGTCTTCCCTGAAAGAGACGACGTCTGGATGGGAGCATATGTTGTTCTAGAACTTGGATATAACTTTCAGCATTGATGGTGCCTTCCCAGATGTGTAAGCTGCCCATGCCACACGCACTCATGCAATCCCATACCATCAGAGATGCAGGCTTCTGAACTGAGCGCTGATAACAACTTGGGTTGTCCTTGTCCTCTTTAGTCCGGATGACATGGCGTCCCAGTTTTCCAAAAAGAACTTCAAATTTTGATTCGTCTGACCACAGAACAGTTTTCCACTTTGCCACAGTCCATTTTAAATGAGCCTTGGCCCAGAGAAAACGCCTGCGCTTCTGGATCATGTTTAGATATGGCTTCTTTTTTGACCTATAGAGTTTTAGCCGGCAACGGCGAATGGCACGGTGGATTGTGTTCACCGACAATGTTTTCTGGAAGTATTCCTGAGCCCATGTTGTGATTTCCATTACAGTAGCATTCCTGTATGTGATGCAGTGCCGTCTAAGGGCCCGAAGATCACGGGCATCCAGTATGGTTTTCCGGCCTTGACCCTTACGCACAGAGATTGTTCCAGATTCTCTGAATCTTTGGATGATATTATGCACTGTAGATGATGATAACTTCAAACTCTTTGCAATTTTTCTCTGAGAAACTCCTTTCTGATATTGCTCCACTATTTTTCGCCACAGCATTGGGGGAATTGGTGATCCTCTGCCCATCTTGACTTCTGAGAGACACTGCCACTCTGAGAGGCTCTTTTTATACCCAATCATGTTGCCAATTGACCTAATAAGTTGCAAATTGGTCCTCCAGCTGTTCCTTATATGTACATTTAACTTTTCCGGCCTCTTATTGCTACCTGTCCCAACTTTTTTGGAATGTGTAGCTCTCATGAAATCCAAAATGAGCCAATATTTGGCATGACATTTCAAAATGTCTCACTTTCAACATTTGATATGTTATCTATATTCTATTGTGAATAAAATATAAGTTTATGAGATTTGTAAATTATTGCATTCCTTTTTTATTCACAATTTGTACAGTGTCCCAACTTTTTTGGAATCGGGTTTGTATTATAATTCTATACATTGTGTGTGTGTACTATAGTTTATGTATATATATATATATATATATATAACTATAGTACACACACACAATGTATAGAATTATAATATATATTTAATTATTCTTTATTTAATTATAGAAATAATTTGTTTTTAAAAACCTTAGATAATTGAACAAAATGCAAAAAAAAAAAAAAAAAAAAAATATGCATGACATTTGGACTAAAATAATATATATATAAGTTTTTTTTTTCACATATACTGTATATATGTAAAGATTGATCACAGAATATACTTATATACTACTACTTATACTACTTATATTATAATATACTATTACTTTCTAAAATATGTATTTAAGTTTTAAAAACCACACACACACACACACACACACACACACATATATATATATATATATATATATACAATTATAAATATTTAAGTGTGATTAATAAGATGCATGCATGACATTTGGACTAAAATCATAAATACTGTATCTAAAATATTTTTTTTCACATATACTGTATATAGTATGTAAAGATTGATCCCATTTGGTATTTTTTTAGTACAAAATATACTTATATATACTGAAATGTATTTAATTGTTTTTATTATTGTTTTTAAAACCCTTTTTCATACAATTTAAATGTAAAGGATAATGTACAGCCAGTTAATTACAAAAATTACTCAGTTATGCATACTAGGGTGTTTTTATATAATGTGAACAAATCCCGACATAGTGACAATGACTTGTATCACCCTGAAGAGATATGTGGAGGAATCTACTTCAAATTTATGTAATATATATTATAGCTCCTCAAAAAAAAAAAAAGATCTTTTCTCTTTTTCCTCCTCTGCATTCCCTCAAAACCCCCTGAGATGAGTTTCCGAGACACCAATCATTATTGTTTTAAAGACATAATGTGTGTGCAAAGGGATGGCAAAAATGCAAACATTCCTCATACAGTTCAGGATCTCGATTCTTCGGAGAGCTCTCACTGTCACTATGGCAACTGAAAGCTGTTGGAAGTCTATGGAATAAAGGCCGGCTGAATGAAACTTCACTATACAGATGTTTGCAGTGCAAAACATCTGCCTTTGTAAAGTTTCACCTGCAATGCTTGTGAAAAACAAAATGTAGTTCACACGGACCAGTCTAAAATTGTGATTTATAACAGGGCTCTTAATTAAAGTGCTCTGGCCCAGGGTATCCGTTGATTCTGTGCTTAAAAAGATATGACAGGGGAAGTAAATAAATAAGCAAGTAAACTCTAAAATGAATGAAGCTCATATCAGCAGCCGAAAACCGCAGGCAGTATTAAAGCTCATTGTGGCCGTCGCATCCTTAGGGATTACAGCATCTTATTTAAATATTTTTCCAGATAGAACAGAGTCATCAATCCTGCATGACAAACTTACAGTGTAGTCAGCTCCCCGAAGGCACCGCGGCTAATAAAATACAGCTGCTACCTGTCCTCAGCGTCTTCCAGATCCCCGTCAACCTGAAGGTGAGGGAGATGCGGCGTTTTGCACTGTATTTTGGCTTCAGGAATATTTATGTACAATTAAACAGTGCAGATAACAGGTAGGCTATTCATGCATTCAGAAATGGGAATTAGAATTAGAGCTGGGACTGTGCTTTTCCCACAATGCACTGCTGACACAAGGCCAATGACACTGTGCAACTGAAGGAGACGCTGCAAAGCCATTGTGATGCTTTGTTCAAATGTTTTGCACATGTGGCAGATAGGAATAGCATGCATTGACTGGAGGATTTTTAAAGGAACAGAACAAATGCAAGACGCATCTGACGGGGATTGTTGTACGGCAAAAAATCAAAGTTCACTTACACCCACAGCGACAATGTTGTATAATGTAAACATACTGCAACGGACAGCCACAAATAGCCATGAAAAGGTCTTAAATGCTATGAACAGACCGAACTGTCAAGTATAATCATGCTTTCTCATTCGCATTTTTCTCGCTCAAACTCTTGAGCGTTGTGTGCCGTCGCAATCCTCGGTTTGACTGTAATTGTACCATTTACAAGACTGGATTGTGTCCTACACACACGTTATGACAGGCGTGCTACATGAGGTGATGTTTTGAGACAGACCACCTGCAGCCAAACCCGAGCGGCTCGCGTGACTCATCTACGTGCTGAAAGAGAATCATTATCATATTACTGCAGCCGGTCGTTGGGTTTGCATTTGAGCCGCAGGCTCACGCGGTTACATAACACATGATGACTGAAGGAATGTTTGCCTGGTCTTGCCGTAGTATAATTAATCATTATTTACTGTATTTTATATAAATTATATGTTTTAAACTAGTATATTCTATAATAAATTACAACTCGCGATGGTTGATGAACGTAAACAAACGTGAACGACGCTAAGGACAGTTGATATGCCAGCGCTACATCGTCACTAGAGTTTAAAGTCTCCATGAATACAAAATTGAAGTTTTTTAGCTATTAGTACACTCTAATGTATCTTGGGTTATTTTTTTCTATCCCAAATCCTGGGTTGAGCCTTTTGGGTCATTTTTTGGGTTATTTTTTCAATATTTGGATAGTTTTTGTGTAACCCAGATCCTGGGTCAGACGTAACAACACAGTGTTTGGGTAGTTTTGTGTAACCCAGATCCTGGGTCAGACGTAACAACCCAGTGTTTGGGTAGTTTTGTGTAACCCAGATCCTGGGTCAGACGTAACAAACCCAGTGTTTGGGTAGTTTTGTGTAACCCAGATCCTGGGTCAGACGTAACAACCCAGTGTTTGGGTAGTTTTGTGTAACCCAGATCCTGGGTCAGACGTAACAAACCCAGTGTTTGGGTAGTTTTGTGTAACCCAGATCCTGGGTCAGACGTAACAACCCAGTGTTTGGGTAGTTTTGTGTAAACCAGATCCTGGGTCAGACGTAACAAACCCAGTGTTTGGGTAGTTTTGTGTAACCCAGGTCCTGGATCAGACGTAACAACCCAGTGTTTGGGTAGTTTTGTGTAACCCAGATCCTGGGTCAGAAGTAACAAACCCAGTGTTTGGGTAGTTTTGTGTAACCCAGATCCTGGGTCAGACGTAACAACCCAGTGTTTGGGTAGTTTTGTGTAAACCAGATCCTGGGTCAGACGTAACAAACCCAGTGTTTGGGTAGTTTTGTGTAACCCAGGTCCTGGATCAGACGTAACAACCCAGTGTTTGGGTAGTTTTGTGTAACCCAGATCCTGGGTCAGACGTAACAAACCCAGTGTTTGGGTAGTTTTGTGTAACCCAGATCCTGGGTCAGACGTAACAACCCAGTGTTTGGGTAGTTTTGTGTAACCCAGATCCTGGGTCAGACGTAACAACCCAGTGTTTGGGTAGTTTTGTGTAACCCAGATCCTGGGTCAGACGTAACAAACCCAGTGTTTGGGGAGTTTTGTGTAACCCAGATCCTGGGTCAGACGTAACAACACAGTGTTTGGGTAGTTTTTGTGTTACCCAGATCCTGGGTCAGACGTAACAACCCAGTGTTTGGGTAGTTTTGTGTAACCCAGATCCTGGGTCAGACGTAACAACCCAGTGTTTGGGTAGTTTTGTGTAACCCAGATCCTGGGTCAGACGTAACAACCCAGTGTTTGGGTAGTTTTGTGTAACCCAGATCCTGGGTCAGACGTAACAACCCAGTGTTTGGGTAGTTTTGTGTAACCCAGATCCTGGGTCAGACGTAACAAACCCAGTGTTTGGGTAGTTTTGTGTAACCCAGATCCTGGGTCAGACGTAACAACCCAGTGTTTGGGTAGTTTTGTGTAACCCAGAACCTGGGTCAGACGTAACAACCCAGTGTTTGGGTAGTTTTGTGTAACCCAGATCCTGGGTCAGACGTAACAAACCCAGTGTTTGGGTAGTTTTGTGTAACCCAGATCCTGGGTCAGACGTAACAACCCAGTGTTTGGGTAGTTTTGTGTAACCCAGATCCTGGGTCAGACGTAACAAACCCAGTGTTTGGGGAGTTTTGTGTAACCCAGATCCTGGGTCAGACGTAACAACACAGTGTTTGGGTAGTTTTTGTGTTACCCAGATCCTGGGTCAGACGTAACAACCCAGTGTTTGGGTAGTTTTGTGTAACCCAGATCCTGGGTCAGACGTAACAACCCAGTGTTTGGGTAGTTTTGTGTAACCCAGATCCTGGGTCAGACGTAACAACCCAGTGTTTGGGTAGTTTTGTGTAACCCAGATCCTGGGTCAGACGTAACAACCCAGTGTTTGGGTAGTTTTGTGTAACCCAGATCCTGGGTCAGACGTAACAAACCCAGTGTTTGGGTAGTTTTGTGTAACCCAGATCCTGGGTCAGACGTAACAACCCAGTGTTTGGGTAGTTTTGTGTAACCCAGATCCTGGGTCAGACGTAACAACCCAGTGTTTGGGTAGTTTTGTGTAACCCAGATCCTGGGTCAGACGTAACAAACCCAGTGTTTGGGTAGTTTTGTGTAACCCAGATCCTGGGTCAGACGTAACAACCCAGTGTTTGGGTAGTTTTGTGTAACCCAGATCCTGGGTCAGACGTAACAAACCCAGTGTTTGGGTAGTTTTGTGTAACCCAGATCCTGGATCAGACGTAACAACCCAGTGTTTGGGTAGTTTTGTGTAACCCAGATCCTGGGTCAGACGTAACAAACCCAGTGTTTGGATAGTTTTGTGTAACCCAGATCCTGGGTCAGACGTAACAACCCAGTGTTTGGGTAGTTTTGTGTAACCCAGATCCTGGGTCAGACGTAACAAACCCAGTGTTTGGGTAGTTTTGTGTAACCCAGATCCTGGATCAGACGTAACAACCCAGCGTTTGGGTAGTTTTGTGTAACCCAGATCCTGGATCAGACGTAACAACCCAGCGTTTGGGTAGTTTTGTGTAACCCAGATCCTGGGTCAGACGTAACAACCCAGCGTTTGGGTAGTTTTGTGTAACCCAGATCCTGGGTCAGACGTAACAACCCAGCGTTTGGGTAGTTTTGTGTAACCCAGATCCTGGGTCAGACGTAACAAACCCAGTGTTTGGGGAGTTTTGTGTAACCCAGATCCTGGGTCAGACGTAACAACACAGTGTTTGGGTAGTTTTTGTGTTACCCAGATCCTGGGTCAGACATAACAACCCAGTGTTTGGGTAGTTTTGTGTAACCCAGATCCTGGGTCAGACGTAACAACCCAGTGTTTGGGTAGTTTTGTGTAACCCAGATCCTGGGTCAGACGTAACAACACAGTGTTTGGGTAGTTTTGTGTAACCCAGATCCTGGGTCAGACGTAACAACCCAGTGTTTGGGTAGTTTTGTGTAACCCAGATCCTGGGTCAGACGTAACAACCCAGTGTTTGGGTAGTTTTGTGTAACCCAGATCCTGGGTCAGACGTAACAACACAGTGTTTGGGTAGTTTTTGTGTTACCCAGATCCTGGGTCAGACGTAACAACCCAGTGTTTGGGTAGTTTTGTGTAACCCAGATCCTGGGTCAGACGTAACAACCCAGTGTTTGGGTAGTTTTGTGTAACCCAGATCCTGGGTCAGACGTAACAACCCAGTGTTTGGGTAGTTTTGTGTAACCCAGATCCTGGGTCAGACATAACAACCCAGTGTTTGGGTAGTTTTTGTGTTACCCAGATCCTGGGTCAGACGAAACAACCCAGTGTTTGGGTAGTTTTGTGTAACCCAGATCCTGGGTCAGACGTAACAACCCAGTGTTTGTGTAACCCAGATCCTGGGTCAGCTGTAAAACAACCCAGTGTTTGGGTAGTTTTTGTGTAGCTCAAAAAAGCACGTCCATCCATAATAAAAGTACTCCACATGGCTCCGGGGGCTAATAAAGGCCTTCTGAAGTGAATCAATGGGTTTTGTAAGAAAAATATCCATATTTAAAACTTTATAAAGCAAAATATCTAGCTTCTGCCAGACCGCCTTCCGTATTCAACTTACGAAAAAAGCGTAACAGGCGCCCCCATTGATTCACTTCAGAAGGCCTTTATTAACCCCCAGAGCCGTGTTTCTACCTGAAAACTGTTACTTGTACATCTTTAATAATGTTTTAAATTTATATTAGTTAGACTAGTAGTTTTAGCTGTGGTATCGAAATAGAGAATTGTGAATTTTCACTGGTATCTTACATTTTGGTGTCATAATATATCAAATCAAATATATCGTTCTTTGTGGCACTTAAAAGTTATTTTATAGCATTAGGTTGTAAAACCTTTTCTCCTGCAGTGGAACCTTTATATTTAAAAGCATATGATTTTTCCCTCCACTACTGACGATGTGTTTCTAAAGCAGTCTGGACAACAAGATCATGTGCAGAATTATTTATTTCACTGTCTGGAACAAAACCAGCAGTCATGGCAAAATCACTTTACTCAGACATCATTTTGTCCAGCAGCTACTTGACGTTCATCAACAATTCATAAGCTGGATGTTTAAAAGAAAATGCAAGCTCGAAAGTCTTGAACGCGTGTTTAAGTTTGCTCCGATCCACGTGTCAAGTAATTTGATCAAGGTTTCGGTCAAGCGGAAATGTTTTTATATCTCCTACTTCTCTGTACCCTAAATTATTCAAACTTCAGATCATCGCAGATTGTGTTTGAGCTGTGCAGTAGGAAAAACTGATTGAATGTTCACCGAATCCAATCAAATATCTTGGCTGACTTTGCATAAAAGGAAGTTTTTCTACTGTAGACCTGTTTAAATGGCCATAGTCTGCTTTATATTCAGAGCTAACATATTTTGTGAAACCACGACCCTTCCCTCAGTGTTCTCTGATTTGATGCACACTATAAAGCATCTTGGACAGCTGCCTCGCTAAAACTTTTCAGCAGCTTGCTGAGTTGAGTTGTAACTGAGATATCGTAAAGCTTGGCATGGCACCGCTTCCCTGGTTCGTCAAGTGGAGGAATATATTTATGCAAGGAACATATGCATGGTAGGGCTGCTATTAACATCATGTAGTATTACTCAAAACAAGGTTTGGGCAACTGTGAGCAATATCTAGTGAACACTCACAGTCTGTTCTCTACTGCCTCTGTCTGTGGAAGTGAAATGCAGAATTAAAACTTGACTTGTTTTTTAATGTATATTGGCCTAAATCTGTTGTTTTTCGCTTTGCTCTGTTTCTTCTCAAATGAATAACCCAAGCTGAATTTATCAATCAGCCACATGTCCTTTATTTAATTACCAATCAGAATAAGATGCTGAGATGGGCTATCTGAGTGCCCTTCAAAATCAAGGGCATACAAAATGAAGGGCACTTTTTAGAATGGCTTAAATCAACATCAAACCTGATTACCGTTTCCCGCATGTCTCCTTATTTAATTTGGTTCAAATAGAGAGGTTGTTCCTGAATACAGCAATATAAGCAGACCTCTGCTTCGTTGTTATCAGTCAAAGTCATGATGGCTTTTGGAAAACAGGTCTTTTAAAGGAAACATTCAACCAAAGATGAAAACTGTATGACTTTAATTCTTCCATGAAACACAAAAGGAGAAATATTGATGACTGTGCTGGTCGCTCTTTTTCATACAACTGCAATTAATGGGGAATGAAGCTTTCAAGCCAGTGTTATTTTAGTATCATACTGTTAGTTTAAACCATTTTAATTAGTTTTTGACCCCTGAAGGTGTGCTGTGGTATCTGGCACCAAGATGTTTAAATCCTTCAAGTCCTGCAAGTTGCGAGGTGGGGCCTCCATGGATTGTACTTGTTTGTTCAGCACATCCCACAGATGCTCGATTGGATTGCGATCTGGGGAATTTGGAGGCCAAGTCAACACCTCAAACTCGTTGTTGTGCTGCTCAAACCATTCCTGAACCATTTTTGCTTTGTGGCAGGGCATATTATCCTGCTGAAAGAGGACACAGCCACCAGGGAATACCGTTTCCATGAAAGGGTGTACATGGTCTGCAACAATGCTTAGGTAGGTGGTACGTGTCAAAGTAACATCCACATGGATGGCAGGACCCAAGGTTTCCCAGCAGAACATTGCCTAAAGCATCACACTGCCTCCGCCGGCTTGCCTTCTTCCCATAGTGCATCCTGGTGCCATGTGTTCCTCAGGTAAGCGATACACACACACCCGGCCATCCACATGATGTAAAAGAAAATGTGATTCATCAGACCAGGCCACCTTCTTCCATTGCTCCGTGGCCCAGTTCTGATGCTCACGTGCCCACTGTTGGCGCTTTCGGCGGTGGACAGGGGTCAGCATGGGCACCCTGACTGGTCTACGGCTATGCAGCCCCATACGCAACAAACTGTGATGCACTGTGTATTCTGACACCTTTCTATCAGAACCAGCATTAACTTCTTGAGCAATTTGAGCTACAGTAGCTCGTCTGTTTGATCGGACCACACGGGCCAGCCTTCGCTCCCCACGTGCATCAATGAGCCTTGGCCGCCCATGACCCTGTCGCCGGTTCACCACTGTTCCTTCCTTGGAGCACTTTTGATAGATACTGACCACTGCAGACCGGGAACACCCCACAAGAGCTGCAGTTTTTGGCTCTGATCCAGTCGTCTAGCCATCACAATTTGGCCCTTGTCAAACTCGCTCAAATCCTTACACTTAGCCATTACTCATCCTCACCCACTAACAGGTGCTGTGATGAAGAGATAATCAGTGTTATTTACTTCACCTGTCAGTGGTCATAATGTTATGCCTGAGAAATGTTTTTTTTTTAATCATTTTTAATTAAATTGAATTTTATTTCATAAAAATGCATTTATAAAAATAAAGACCCTGTTAATTTTCTATTTACTCTATTTATATCATGAATGCATGTTATGCAGTTTTAATATTTGTTTTGCAGTTTTTATGCAGTACAAGTACTTTTTTTATAATGGCACAGTATTTTTAACAACGATGCGCGATGTTATACAGTGTGATGAACAGACTGAAATTTAAGTCATTGTTCACTAATTATTTTCAGTGAGTTGAACTCAAGAAATAATTTTGACTGATTTTCTGAAAAGAATCAACTGGTTCACTGACAAGATTCAACTCAAAATAATGATTTGTTCACAACACAACACTGTTCCTCACACAGCACTATTATATGGATCTTTGAATATAGTGCATGAATCATATGGACCACTTTTATGGTGTTTCTGCTTCCTTTTGGAGCTTAGCGTGAGCAGTTGAGATAGATTTGTGTATCCGCTTTTTATGTATTCCAGCTTGCTCCAGGTTGTTGTTCTTTTTTGTGAAATTTTGAGTATGAATGCTTGACGTTTTCAGTTCGCTGTCATTCATCGCTCTTCCTGATAGTGAAGCTTGTGCGTGTTGTCCAACTGTCAGTATTGTTACCCGTGGTCTAAATCACAGGCTAAGCTGTGCTGATTTTTTTTCCTCTTGTTCTCTGGTGGAAAAAAGCTTTGTTTCCTTCTGTGTCTGACAGCTAATGGTACCGTGCCACTCTATGGAAGCTGTCATTGCAGAGGCCAAAAAAGGAGAGAAAGTGAGGAAATGTTACGCCGTCTGCTAAAAAAATATATCACAGAGGCAAGGGAACAATTGGAATTGAATGGTGAGATGGATTCAGAGGGGTATGAATCACATGGCACGTACAGTATTGATCAAATCCAGCTGGTGCTGATGAGAAAAATGATAACTGTATTGTAACTGTATCATAAGAGGATGTGCAAGTGTAAATGAATAATAACAAAACCTTATCTTCAGTGTTCTGTATACAATCTTTCATTTCTAATGTGCATGAAAGTAATGGTATTAAAGTTAATTCAAAGTTCACATTTAATATTTATTTATATTGAACAAATCTGTTAAAATTTATATAAAATGTTTTGAGATTCATATTTTTATTTATACATGTTTTGCAAATGTATTTATAATATTATTTATAGAATTTCATACTTTTTAACAGCTGCATAATGTTGGTGATGAAGGGTCTTGCTAATCTGTGTTCACAAGATTAAATATATTTATTTTATTTTATTTTTTTAATTTTATATATTAAGTAATGTACTACATTAACTATAAAAAATTTTTTTTTACAAATGTATAAAGATTATAAAATGTAAAATTATATTTTTATACTATATATTTTACAGTTTTATTTTATAAAAAAATATATATTAAAAAACTATACATTTTAAAACTTAAAAGACCCATTTTTAGATAGATTTTATAAAAATAAAAGACCCTTTTTACTCTTTATTTTATTTATTAAGTAATTTATTTAAATGTATAAAGATTATAAAAGATATATATTCTAACTTATTTTTAAGTACTTTATTTACAGTAATTTTATTTATTGTAAAATTATTTAAAAGTTTTGTTTACGGTTTTATTTAATTAAAAAATATATTATAAAACTATACATTTTATAAACTTAAAAGAACAATTTTTATATAGATAGATAGATAGATAAAATAAAGAGTAAAAGAGGTCTTTATAAAATTGATTCTAAGTAATTTATTTAAATAAATGTTATTTATTATTAATTAATTTAGAAAAGTTGTATTTTTTTATTTCTTTTTTTACAATAGAAACTGCTGTGCTGAGCGATAAGGACAGTTTCATCCCAGAGTTCTGCCCTTCTCCCATCTTCAGAATGACTTTGCAAGCTCTTCTGCGGTTCCACTGGGACTGTGGTGGCCCACAGAGGGGATTGGATTTTGATTGGAGGCAGGGCTGGATGAAATGAGGCAGAGGCTCAGAGGCCGGCCAGCCTGCGGGGAAGCGGATGGGGGAAAAGGGCCCGCCCTGCAGGAGCAGGTACTTCAGGTTTTATTACCGTCTCCTCGCACATCACCTCACGACGGAAGGTGAAAGACGGAGAGACAGAGGTGGGATCTCATTAAGCGTCGTGCGCTCTCACTAAACCATCTATCTTCATCCAGTGTGGGCCGCTAAGCATTTTCCTACCACTAATAACCCACAATGGCATTCTGATGTAATTTCATATTTTAGAATGCAACAGTTTTTATTTTGTTGTTCATATAATTCTGGATCTTTACTCTTCCAGGAGAGGGCACCGATTGCCAGGTTGAAAATGAAGCTCTGGACGGCCATTATGGAACTTAATTACCTCACTAGAGCCTTCAGCAAGATAAAACTGTTTGTTTGCATGCATGTGTGTTTGTTTGCGCACAGACCGTGTATCTACCCATCATGCAATTTGCAAATGAGCCTTGTCAAGTTCACATATACCTCCTGAACACATTTCTGTGCTACGGTAAAAGTTCAGCTATTGACATTTGTACAGACGTGCTTTTTGCGGTGTTCAAATGTCACTGATTGTGGGTGTAGGGCTTATTCTGAACGGGGCTTGCTGATTGGCTGACATTCAATATAAATGGTCGGCTCATTTCCACTTGATTTCATGGTAAATGCTGACACATTTACCGGCTAGCGTTTACAAGGAAAGCTAGCAATTAAATCATCGAAATCATTCGTTTTTCACCATGTGCTGTTGCATGATGCTATTGTGTGAAATGCTAAAGCTGTTGAAAGCATGCATCTCGTATTGGTAGGGGAATAAAATCACATTCTGACATAAATAGTCCCAATTATGATAAATAAAGTTGCAATTGTGATAAAGTCAGTTATGAGAAATAAAGTTGCATATAAAATCAATTTTGAGAAATGAGGTTAAAATTGTGAGATATAAATACAATTATAAAGGCGCAATTAGGAGAAATAAAGGTGCAATTCTGGGAGATATAATCAATCAGAGAAATAATGTTGCAAGAAATCAATTATGAGAAATAAGGTCAGTTGTAATTCTGAGAGATATAAATATTTAGCTCAGTCATGAAACTCTCGAGGGCACAGGCTGACGTGTCCTTTACATGCAGTCTGTAAGCAATCATATCGTCCACGTTTCCATTACAGATTTGCGCAAAAAAAACTTTTGCGCTATTTTCTAAATGACAGCATTTCCATTAACCAATGTTATGCGACCAAAACATATTTTTTTCCTCTCGAGATAAGTCATTCAAAAATAATGCCGACGGATGTTGGTAGGTTTACATATATCCCAGCCACCGCACTAGCCGTTATTTTTAATCGAAGGAGACGTAGGCGTGTTATCCAAGCGTTAATGGCAAGGAAAGCCGCTTATACTTGGGAGCGGCTACGTATGAGGTGTTTCTGGGTGTTTCTCCCTCATATCTGCTTCAAGGTTATGATAAATTGTGTCCAGTATTCCCATAATTCTTTGTCTTTTATGAGTTTAATAAAGAACTCTCTCATCTTCTGTCCAAACATATCGCGCCATCTTTAACGAATGATCGACTTTTATGTGCGCCAGGTGACCTGTAAATGTGGAAAAAACAGTATCCATTGCAGTTTTGCGAAATATTACTTTTTCGAATTGCCTGAAAAACCTACGGAGCCCCGCACATGACATGCAGGAAAAAAATAGTAGGCTAAATCGTGCGGATGATTTATATATCGAGGGAACAAATTAGTAAATCGTGTGGACGGTTTAGCAAGTCGAGGGAACGAAGTAGTAAATTGTGTGCATGATTTATAAATCGAGGGAACGAATTAGTAAATCGTGTGCACAATTTACTTCATGTGCGGAGTTTCGTAAAAACCACCTCATGCAAGTGCAAAAACTTTTTTGCGATATATGGCAGTTTTTGCGAAATTGACGTGTTTCCATTGGACGTATTTTCAATTTTCAATTTCAATTTGCGCAATTTGAAGGGTAATGGAAACGCGGCTAGTGCTGCATGGCACAAGCTGATTGGCTTCTGCTGATCCTGCAGCCAATGCGATTGTGTGCTCAACATTTAAATAATCTGGCACAGTGTTTGCTGTAAACTAGTCCTGCAGCACGCGATCAGATTTAAGGGGCGGTCACACTGCACTTTTCGTTCCATTGACTTCCATTCAAACGCATGCAAATGCATCAGACCGGAAACAAAGAAAAAAGTTTTGCATTTCGCTGCGTTCCAAAGTTAAAGCTGCGGATTTGCATCACGTAATGACGTGACCAGTAGAAGATCGATACGTCACACCGTGACCTCTTGGCTGAATTAACCCTTTCACACGTAAATTTAAAATATTCTGGCTGACCCCCCAGCGTGAGTTTTTCAAGGTGACTGTTATTTAGAACGTATCACTTTATTGTTTCCATGGTGACGCGTCACACCGCAGTCACAATAGTGCCGTATGACTGATGATCTGCTTTTATTTCACTTTTCCTTTTTTAATGTAAAATATTCATAAATTTGTTAACTATATCTTGAAATATCTGATATTCCGATTGTCAAATATGGGCAAGTGGATGTGTTTTGTTTTAACACCTTTATAACGATCGCGTTAGTTGAGCTATATTAATTGAGCATGATGGGCGCCGCCATTTTAGTTTGTGCCGCAGTTGAGCGAATCGGATCTATTGGATTTACAACACGTGAATTCATCCACTTCTCCCGAAATACATGAAAGTAAGTGACCTGGGAGAAGAATAGAGAAAACTTTAAAGTTACTTACACAATGTGTATCTGATATGAATAAAACATGTTGTCTAATTATAATGGAAAGGATTATTATTGCCGCTTCGATAGACATCAGTGTGTATTTTACACTCTAACTCTAAATGTCTTGTTTTGCTGGTAGGCTACATATGTCAGAGATGGGCACTTGAGTTAGTGACGCATTTTATGAGACTTCAGACTTGACTCGACTCGACAAAAAAGACAAAAAACTCAAGTCTTTAATCCTTATCTATCGTAAATGAAAATTTTTTAGCTTTATTTAAATGTTATAATATCTGCTTCACAGGTACGTGACGTGGTAGATCAGACTCTTGTTATAGAATTTGATTACGGATGTCCGTGTAATGCGCGTAAACTCCGAAATGTCATAAGAGTCCCATGAAACATGACAGGATCCATCGTGCCATATGTTCTCACATTTGGATTTATTACCATGTCAGATCGGCTAGATGCAAAGAATGTGTGGAAAACAATTAAAGACACCGGAACGACATTTTATTAGACATCGCATCCACAAAGGTTAGTCACATTAACTCACACATCTAGCTGTTTTACTGTGGTGTAGCTGGGTGGCTCTTTGGGATTGCCAGCCTGTTAAAACATGAATAAAATCTAACCTTTAAACCTAGCACTACGTTTTACTTTTATCAATCTTTTCGCAGCTTTTCTCTCTCTTAATGTGTCTATAAGAGAGAGATAGAAAGATGTTAATTCATTTATTACTTAAAGCGCATATTTTAACGTATCGCAATCAGCATGCGTACAGTTTTCTATTGACTAGAAACGTTCAGAGGTTTGATATTTTGTGATAATGTCTGTCATCAATAACAATGACATAAAATGACTTGAGACTTGACTCAGACTCGTGACAAAAGACTCCAGACTTGACTCGGACTCCAGATTAAAGACTCCAGACTTGACTCTGACTCCATCTTAAAGACTCCAGACTTGACTCGGACTCCAGTTTAAAGACTCCAGACTTGACTCGGACTCCAGTTTAAAGACTCCAGACTTGACTCGGACTCCATCTTAAAGACTCCAGACTTGACTCAGACTCCATCTTAAAGACTCCAGACTTGACTCGGACTCCAGTTTAAAGACTCCAGACTTGACTCGGACTCCATCTTAAAGACTCCAGACTTGACTCGGACTCCAGTTTAAAGACTCCAGACTTGATTCGGACTCCATCTTAAAGACTCCAGACTTGACTCGGACTCCATCTTAAAGACTCCAGACTTGACTCGGACTCCATCTTAAAGACTCCAGAATTGACTCGGACTCCAGTTTAAAGACTCCAGACTTGACTCGGACTCCAGTTTAAAGACTCCAGACTTGACTCGGACTCCAGATTAAAGACTCCAGACTTGACTCGGACTCCAGTTTAAAGACTCCAGACTTGACTCGGACTCCATTTTAAAGACTCCGGACTTGACTCGGACTCCATCTTAAAGACTCCAGACTTGACTCGGACTCCAGTTTAAAGACTCCAGACTTGACTCGTACTCCAGTTTAAAGACTCCAGACTTGACTCGGACTCCAGATTAAAGACTTCAGACTTGACTCGGACTCCATTTTAAAGACTCCAGACTTGACTCGGACTCCAGATTAAAGACTCCAGACTTGACTCTGACTCCATCTTAAAGACTCCAGACTTGACTCGGACTCCAGATTAAAGACTTCAGACTTGACTCGGACTCCATTTTAAAGACTCCAGACTTGACTCGGACTCCAGATTAAAGACTCCAGACTTGACTCTGACTCCATCTTAAAGACTCCAGACTTGACTCGGACTCCAGTGATAAAGACTCCAGACTTGACTTGGACTCCAGTGATAAAGACTTCAGACTTGACTCGGACTCCAGTGATAAAGACTTCAGACCTGACTCGGATTTCAGATGAAAGACTTGTGAACATCTCTGACGTATGTGTATTTAAATGTCTGAAACCTAAAATAAAAATTAATGCAGTTGAAAACACTTAACAGTTTTTGACTTGACTCGGACTCCATCTTAAAGACTCCAGACTTGACTCGTACTCCAGTTTAAAGACTCCAGACTTGACTCGGACTCCAGTGATAAAGACTTCAGACTTGACTCGGACTCCAGTGATAAAGACTTCAGACCTGACTCGGATTTCAGATGAAAGACTTGTGAACATCTCTGACGTATGTGTATTTAAATGTCTGAAACCTAAAATAAAAATTAATGCAGTTGAAAACACTTAACAGTTTTTGACTTGACTCGGACTCCATCTTAAAGACTCCAGACTTGACTCGTACTCCAGTTTAAAGACTCCAGACTTGACTCGGACTCCATTTTAAAGACTCCAGACTTGACTCGGACTCCAGATTAAAGACTTCAGATTTGACTCGGACTCCAGATTAAAGACTTCAGACTTGACTCGGATTCCAGATTAAAGACTCCAGACTTGACTCGGACTCCAGATTAAAGACTCCAGATTTGACTCGGACTCCAGATTAAAGACTCCAGACTTGACTCAGACTCCAGATTAAAGACTCCAGACTTGACTCGGACTCCATTTTAAAGACTTCAGACTTGACTCGGACTCCAGTGATAAAGACTTCAGACCTGACTCGGATTTCAGATGAAAGACTTGCGAACATCTCTGACGTATGTGTATTTAAATGTCTGAAACCTAAAATAAACATTAATGCAGTTGAAAACACTTAACAGTTTTTGTATATGACTAACGCGCTGAGTGTGTCTGGCTCAGTGCCAGCCAAAGCGCTAAAGCACGTTTGAATTTAGCAGTTGATCATGTGATGCACTGACCGTTCTAATCACACCGGTGTGATCGTACGTGCAGAAGGGTTAAAAGAACAATATTTTTGCAGTAAAGTCGAGTAGATTGTGTATTTTTTTACATTTTGAGTGTATTACTATTTGTTATATGTTGAATTCATGTTTATAAAAAAGACACTTAGGAGAGTGACGTCATATCACGACCGTTGAAGTGTCCGAAGAAATTTCGCATGCTCAAAGTCTAGTGTGACCGCGACTCTGAAACCCTCCACCTACCCCAGCTCCACCTGCCTAAATCTGCTACAGGATTTATGTATGTCTATTTATGCAGCAGCAGCATATCTTACATGCTCACAGCAGCATGTCTGTGTATCTGTTAGCAGCAGCAGAGTAGCAGATCTAGTCCGCCAATAACAAGCTAAAACTGTTCCGAGAGTTGTCATGATTGAAAGTCACTTATGAGAAATAAAGTTGCAATTGTGAGCTATAAAGTCACAGTTACAAAAAATAAGGTTGCAATTTTGAGATGTAAAATCACATTATAAAGGCTCAAAAAACCTGTGAAAACTTAATTTGCATACGGATCTGACATGTACTTTGCAGGTTCTTTGAAGGTCAGGAATTACATGCAGGGATCTTGTCCTAGATGAACAATAAGACGCACCTTCGATCCTCTGCTCAAGAAACCTCTGGTATGTGATCTTCTAGAGGGCAACGCTTGTTGTTTGTGGAGGCCCGACCTTATGGCTAAACATAATTAGGGAGGATTAGCAGAGAAACAGCCTCATCTCATTATCGCTCTGGCGCATGTCTATCTCACCCAGGTTTTAATTACACTCGACCAAGGGGCCCCGATACTCCCTCTGAACGCGTTTGATCTTCAAAGGGCCCTCCATGTCACCAAAAAATCCAAGCAGCTTCGTTCTCTTTCTGCATCTGCTTCCTGGCTGAGGTCGCTGCAGGAAGTAAACCATAAATTCACCACACTTTGTTTATTACAATGTGACAGTTATAAATAATGGCACTGGTGAACGTGCTGTGTGCATATATATATATATATATATATATATATATATATATGTGTGTGTGTGTGTGCGACTGTGCCGTAATGAATGGGAACACTAAAGCGCTGATTTTCTTTTCTCTTTCTTGTGTTTTACGCAGTGAAGACTATCGATTATGGCTTAAAGGGGACATTGATTTTACTTTTGTGTCCTGCCTGTTTGACTCCCTCAAACTCTAACTGCACCTCTTTACTCGTTCATATCTCTCTCTTTTGCTCTCTCTCGCTCTGTTTCTTTCACACTCGCGCTCTCTCTCTCGCGCTCTCTCTCTCTCTCTCTCTCTCTCTCTCTCTCCCCTCTCCCCCCTCTCTCTCTCTCTCTCTCTCTCCCCCTCTCTCTCTCTCTCTCTCTCTCTCTCTCTCTCTCTCTCTCTCCCCCTCTCTCTCTCTCTCTCTCTCTCTCTCCCTCTCTCCCTCTCTCTCTCGCTCTCTCCCTCTCTCTCTCGCTCCCCCCCCCCCCCTCTCTCTCTCTCTCTCTCTCTCTCTCTCTCTCTCTCTCTCTCTCTCTCTCTCTCTCTCTCTCTCCCCCCCCCCCCTCTCTCTCTCTCTCTGTGGAAATCCTTCTGACATATTTCTGGCCTCTTATCTGTTGCTTCCAGTTGGCTTTGCCTGGTCGGCAGCCAGTGAGGAGGTGACATGTTAGAGGAGCCTTTATAATTCACCAAACATATCCTCCCTTGAGATCTCATTCCTCTTTCTAAAAAGCAAAAGAAAAAAAAAAAAAGGTTTAGGTTGTCATCGCCCATCTGTAAAATATATCTATCACATCACTTTTGGACTGAATCTCTGTTTAGTCCATTAAATTTTCCATTCTTTCCAGGAATATGTTGAAGAAAGTGACCCAAAGGAGACATTTAGGGCCGGGCGTTCAGATAGATTTAATAATTCTGTTGGACGGTAAATTGTGGGTTTCTGCAATTAACCTCTGTTTTAACCCTCTTTGTCATTTCCAATTTCCCAGACAGCGCTGTCCCATATTTGTCATCGCAAGAACATGGTTGCTCTCCAAATGCACATTATTTTGAACTGTATCTGCCAACCACTTGGCAAAAACGTTATCGTAATGATACGGTGTCTTAAAATAAGCTAATTTCCCTTATGAAAAAGAAGTTTATTCAAGTGTGCTATTACTATATTTCTTTTAAACTTAATAAGAAAGTATACTTTCAGTCTACTTTTATGTGCTTCTCAGAAATATACTTAAAATTGCACTTAAGTATACTTGACTTATACTGACAGAAAAGTCTAAGTATATTTGGCCTATACATGTACTCAATCTTTTGATAGAGATATACTTAAAAGTATAATTAAGTATTCTAAGTATACTTAGCTTCTAGTTGTGTATACTCTTTTGATTGAGTTTTACATGCAGTCTTATAAACTAATATTGTTTGAAAATATAGATTTTTACAGAAAACAGATATGTTCCTAATTCTGAGTATCTGAATTATTGTGTAGGCAAGTCCACTGGCAGTGTACATAGGAATTTAATTAAAATCTATTTTACTCTTTTCCCGCCATAGACTGAATTTTCCGGCTATGCATGTTTTCACTGTTATACGGTAGGGGGCACTATTACGCATCTTCATGTACAGAATCTCCAGATCAAAACACAGGTGAAGAAGAAATAGAAACAAGTGATAGAAGATTGCTTACGCAAATGTAAAATAATACGATCATCAAACATTAAATGGCATATAAATCAAAACTGCCTAATGTTACTGAATGAAATGTCACACCTACTAGAGTACACTTCAAAGTGTAATTTCATAAACTAAAAAAATGTACTACAAGTATTAATATAGTTGCAGAGCGCCGCACATGACGTGCAAGAAAAAAAAAGTAAATTGTGCGCACGATTTACTAATTCGTTCCCTCAATTTATAGATCGTGTGCACGATTTATAAATCGAGGGAACGAATTAATAAATCGTGTGGACGGTTTAGCAAGTCGAGGGAACAAAGTAGTAAATCGTCCGCATGATTTAGCAAATCGAGGGAACGAAATAGTAAATGGTGCGCATGATTTATAAACTTACTTTCTTGCACGTCATGTGCGGGGCTCCGTATATAGTAAACTTCTAGTTCACTTGTAGTACAGATGAAGTACAAATGAGTAACGTAGTTGTGAACTAGTTGTGCACTTAAAGTTTACTACTGTTACACTTATAGTACACTTAAACGTATACTTTTATATACTAAAAAGTGGGCCAATTTAGTCCCAAGCAGTTTTGAAATAGCACAAGTTTGCTAAAAGTACATTGACATTAGTAAACTTACTATATAAAGTATACTTAAAAATATACTTGAACTTTACTTAAGTACTTTACTTAAGTATACTTCATAAAATGAACTTGAAGTATACCACTTTTTTGTAAGGGTTGTTAAATTGATGTGCTCTGTTGCTACTTCCTTTGTTTGGTTTTTATTCTTATTTACAAATTAATAATAATTTTAATTGTCCTAGAATATAAATCAAGTAATATAAATAATAATAATAATATCTTTTAGAGGAGCAAACTGAATGTTCAGCCTCTTACCCCAGTTTTCAGTGTCACATGATCCTTCAGAATCATTATGCTTATTTGGTGCTAAGAAACATTTCTTTTTATTATCAATGTTGAAAATAGTTGCTGATTTTTGTGGAAAACGTGATGCATTTTCTTTTTCAGGATTCTTTGTTGAATAGAATGTTCAGAAGTACAGCATTTTTTTCAAATATAATTCTTTTTTAGCATAAAATAGTAACAAATATAAATCTTGTGGCAGGGGCATTTGAAAATATAATCCAATTATTTGCTTCCCATGCAAGGAAACACACAAACTTATAAAAGGTAAACCTTGTCTTCAAGCCATTTCACTAGGTCTTTAAAATATCTTGCGTTTTTAATATCCAAATATTGGATATTAGATGAACCTGGGGTAAGTTTAATTTAGCTGTCCAACATTTGATTGATGGCCATATAAGAAAGACATTCTAATATTCATAAAGAAGCACAAAGAGGTCTTTATCTACAAAGAATGCATTCGTCGTCAAATTTTACACAGCGTTCTAAACGCTCGAGGAATTGCACAAATTGTGATCCCAATAGTCAGATACATTGGTCTGGAATGTTTTTACTTCAGTGAAATTTAAAAACATGTGTGAACGCTCGCCAACTGAGATGAAAGTCCGTAAACGCAGCAAGATTTGATGCCTGAGAGGTTGAAAATTTCAGGAACGGCCTGGCACTGACCGTACACATGATGAGCACAGCGGGAATCTTTGCTCCTCTCAAAATGTCAAGATATATGAATGAAATGTCAAGGGAGGTATCACCACATTCTTCATTCCACCCATCTACTCTTAAGATTTTGCTCAACACTCATTTTAATCTGGCAGAGCTGGAGCGTATCTAAAAAGCACTTGAACAACTATAGGCAAATGTAACTGGCATTGAGCAGGTTTTAAATTACATCGGGCCAATGAGCTTTGGCTATTTTAGGTAATATTAGGCCTATATGATATGAATGTTGTGAGATGTTATGAATACCGTTTTTTGGCAAGCGAACACGGTTATTGTAATGGCATATAAAAGAAGGGACGTACTGTTTCAGTAGGCTACAGCCAAAGGTATCCTCAAAACTTTATTTTGTATCTGGCTTTATTTTGTAGCCAATGGTCATTATCAAATGCCCATTCTCATGGTTGGCTCCGTTGCAATTCGCTTATGCAGCTATTTATCATATCTCATTTAATTTAGAGATGGTCCATAGTGCCGGTGAGGCATTTGAATAACAACACGGTGAAGTTGGTCGCTCTCTAAGCAAGCAATAATAATGTATCACAAAATGTTTATAGGCCAACAGATCATTAATTCTCAAGCCTGCATTTGCTTGCTGCTGACCCATGCAGAAAAAAACACAAGCTCTCGCCCCACGATTAATTCTCAAAGACTTGCATTAAACCTTATGTAGTTATCTGATCGGGTTTGTGCTTTTCACGCCAGGGATTGAGATTAATTTTTCATACGACGCAAGTCCAATTCATTTAGTGAATCGGTTCATTTGGACGCTTCATTTAAATAAACCGGTAAAGAACGATTGACAGTGCCTGTACAGATGCTTACAGATATTGAGGTACTTATATTTGTGTAGTTCCAAGTAGTGCGCAGCGTCCGAAATCGAATACTTCCCTACTATACAGTATGCAAAAAACAGTACGCCAACAGTACTCCAAATTCATAGTTTTCGAAAAACAGTAGGCAACATCTCTGGATGACCTACTACATCCGGCGAGATTTTGAAGTGCGCATTCAGTGGACACTTTAATATCCCATGAGGCCACGGGGAGAGGATTTATGAATGGAAGTGAAGTCAAATCAAATCAAATCAAATCACCTTTATTTATATAGCGCTTTTCACAATGGCAATTGTTTCAAAGCAGCTTCACAGTGGTAACAGGAAAATGATGCAACGGAATTTGATTCGGCTGTACAGCCGCTCTGGAGAAAACGGTGATGTCATCCAGCTCATTTCAATTATCATATAGTGTCAATGCGGGCGGATCAGTAATATAGTTGAAATTTAGGTGTCCCCAACTGAGCAAGCCAAAGCCAAAGGCGACGGTGGCAAGGAACCAAAACTCCTTCAGGGCCAGAATGGAGAAAAAAACCTTGGGAGAAACCAGGCTCAGTCGGGGTGCCAGTTCCCCTCTGGCCGACGAACAAATAGTGTATGATTATGATTCTGGTAACATTACAGGTCAGAAGTCATATTAGATAAATAGATATTCGTAGGATTATTCGAAAGATTGGAGTTGTCACGCCGGGGACGGGTTTAATTCGGATGTCGTGTCGATGCGGCATTTACAGGGGGGAGTTTAATTGACACTATTGTCTCTACAGACACTTCAGGGATATGGTCGTCATGTCCAGGCTAAGGTCCACCATCTGGTCTGGATACGGCCCGGATCCGGCCGACTGCAGTAAACCTCGGGATAAACAGAGAGACTAACATTAGCGTAGATGCCATTCTTCTTATGATGTAACGAGTACATCAGGTGTTATTGGAAGTGTTCCCGGTTCCGGCTGACCTAGTTAATGCAGCCTAAAACAATCATTTAACTGATTTGAATAATAGAAATTAAAAATGTTTTATGTGTATGCCATAGTAAAGAGATGTGTTTTTAGTCTAGATTTAAACTGACAGAGTGTGTCTGCTTCCCGAACAATGCTAGGTAGACTGTTCCAGAGTTTAGGTGCTAAATAGGAAAAGGACCGACCGCCTGCAGTTGATTTTGATATTCTAGGTATTATCAACTGGCCAGAATTTTGAGACCGCAATAAACGTGATGGAGTATAATGCGTTAAGAGCTCGCTCAAGTACTGGGGCGCTAAACTATTTAGTGCTTTGTAAGTAATCAGCAAGATTTTAAAATGTATACGATGTTTAATAGGGAGCCAATGCAGTGTTGCCAGAACCGGGCTAATATGGTCATACTTCCTGGTTCTAGTAAGAACTCTAGCTGCTGCGTTTTGGACCAGCTGCAGTTTATTTATTAAGCGAGCAGGGCAACCACCCAGTAGAGCATTACAATAATCTAGCCTTGAGGTCATGAACGCATGAACTAACTGTTCAGCATTTTGCATTGAAAGCATGTGCCGTAATTTAGATATATTTTTAAGATGGTAGAATGCAGTTTTACAGATGCTAGAAACGTGGCTTTCAAATGAGAGATTGGTATCAAAGAGCACACCCAGGTTCCTAACTGACGACAAGGACTTGACAGAGCAGCCATCGAGTGTTAGACAGTATTCTAGGTTACTACTTGTGGAGTTTTTTTGTCCAATGATTAAAAATTCAGTTTTTTCTGAATTAAGTTGCAGGAAATTACTAGTCATCCAATTTTTTATATCAGCTATGCATTCTGTTAATCTTGTGAATTGGTAAGTTTCGTCAGGGCGTGAAGAAATATAGAGCTGAGTATCGTCAGCATAACAATGAAAATTAACGCCATGCTTCCTAATAATATCTCCCAGTGGTAGCATGTACAGGGTGAAAAGCAACGGTCCTAGCACTGAGCCCTGCGGTACTCCATACTGAACTTGTGTTCGGTGTGACATCTCTTCATTTACTGCTACAAACTGATAACGGTCAGATAAGTATGATTTAAACCATGCCAATGAAGTTCCACTAATGCCAACATAATTTTCGAGTCTATTCAAAAGAATATTGTGGTCGATAGTATCGAATGCAGCGCTAAGATCGAGTAACACTAATAGAGATATACAACCACGATCGGATGATAAGAGTAAATCATTTGTTACTCTGATGAGAGCAGTCTCAGTACTATGATACGGTCTAAATCCTGACTGGAAATCCTCACAGATACCATTTCTTTCTAAAAAGGAGCATAATTGTGAGGACACTGCCTTTTCTAGTATTTTTGACAGAAAGGGTAGATTTGAGATTGGCCTGTAATTGACTAATTTTGTAGGATCAAGTTGCGGTTTTTTAATAAGTGGTTTAATAATAGCCAACTTAAAAGTTTTCGGTACATATCCTAATGTCAAGGATGAATTAATGATATTAAGGAGAGGCTCTATGACCTCTGGAAGCATCTCTTTTAGTAGTTTAGTCGGTATGGGGTCGAGCATACATGTTGTTGATTTTGATGATTTAACGAGTTTAGCCAATTCTTCTTCTCCTATAGCAGTGAATGAATGTAATTTTTCCTCAGTGACACTACAATGCACTGTCTGATGTGATACTGTAGTAGACGGCTGCATGGTTATAATTTTTTTCCTAATATTATCAATCTTATAGGTAAAGAAGTTCATAAAGTCATTACTGCTGTGCTGTTTACAAACATCAGAAGGTGAAGCTTTATCTTTGGTTAATTTAGCCACTGTATCGAATAAATACCTAGGGTTGTGTTTGTTTTCTTCTAAGAGAGTCGAGAAATAAGCAGATCTAGCAGTTTTTAGGGCCTTTCTGTATACAATCATGCTCTCTTTCCACGAAATGCGAAAAACTTCTAGTTTTGTCTGCGCTCCATTTTTCTGGCTGCTGTTTTAAGGGCCCGGGTGTGCTCGTTGTACCACGGCGTTGGACTATTTTCTTTAATCTTCTTTAAGCGCCGGGGAGCAACTGTGTCTAAAGTGCTGGAAAAGAGAGAGTCAATAGTTTCTGTTGCAACATCGAGTTCCTCTAGGCTATCTGGGATGCTGAGGAGATGAAACTGATGAGGAAGATTATTTACAAAGAAATCTTTAGTCGCAGCAGTGATAGTCCTGCCATATTTAAAGCGAGGGGACGGCTTTGCAGCCTTTGCTAAATTAAGTGTACATGATACTAGGTAATGATCTGAGATGTCATCGCTCTGCTGCAGAATTTCAATGGTATCAACATTTATTCCATGTGACAGTATTAGGTCTAACGTATGATTACGGCGATGAGTGGGTCCTGACACGTGTTGCCTTACTCCAATAGAGTTTAGAATGTCTCTAAATGCTAATCCCAGTGCGTCTTTTTCATTGTCTACATGGATATTAAAATCACCAACAATTAGGACTTTATCTGCAGCCAGTACTAACTCTGATAGAAAATCAGCAAATTCTCTGGTAAAGTCTGTATGGTGCCCTGGTGGCCTATATACAGTAGCCAGCACAAATGTCAAACGGGATTTATCGATTTCACTACATAACGTTACATAAAGCACCAAAACTTCAAAGGAATTATATCTGAAACTAGACTTGTGAGTAATACCGAAGATATTATTATAAATTACAGCAACACCTCCCCCTTTACCTTTCAGACGCGGCTCGTGTTTATAACAATAATCTTGGGGGGTGGACTCATTTAAAGTAATGTAATCGTCAGGTTTTAGCCAGGTTTCTGTCAAACACAGCACATCTAGGTTATGATCTGTAATCATATCATTAACAATAAGCGCTTTTGAGGAAAGGGATCGAATATTCAGCAGCCCGAGCTTTATCATTTGATCATCTGTATTATATCTGTTGTTTATTTGTTGGACATCAATTAAATTTTTACCGTTGAATGGTTTTGACGGTTTTTTGTATTTACTAATTCGTGGAACAGACACAGTCTCTATGTGATAATATCTAGGTGAAAGAGTCTCTATGTGCTGGGATTTATCTGACTTCTGTGACGTGAGACAGCTAGCAGGCGGTCGGGTAAGCCAGTCCGTCTGCTTCCTGACCTGGGCCCCAGTTAGTCAAGGTTTAACTCTAAGACTATGTGCCAAATTACTAGAGAGAAGAGCGGCACCATCCCAGGAAGGATGAATACCATCTTTTTTCAACAGGTCAGGTCTGCCCCAAAAGCTTTTCCAATTGTCTATGAACCCTATGTTATTTTGCGGACACCACTTAGACAACCAGCCATTGAGTGATGATAGTCTGCTAAGTATCTCATCACTCCTTTTAACGGGGAGGGGACCAGAGCAAAAAACGTCATCTGCCATCGTACTTGCGAGTTTACACACCTCTTTAATGTTAATTTTGGTGATCTCCGACTGGCGAAGTCGAACATCATTTGTGCCGACGTGAATAATAATCTTAGAGAATTTACGATTAGCATTAGCCAGCACTTTTAAATTTGCTTTGATGTCAGGCGCTCTGGCTCCCGGTAAACATGTGACTATGGTGGCTGGTGTCTCTATTTTCACGTTCCGTGTAATAGAATCGCCAATAACTAGGGCACTTTCAACAGGATTCTCAGTGGGTGCATCACTGAGTGGGGAGAACCTGTTTGATGTTCTAATCGGAACGGAAGAGTGGTTTTTTGATCCGCGACTATGCCGTCTCACCGTCACCCAGTTGCCCTGCTGCACGGGCTCTACAGCCGGAACCGAACAATGTACAGAGTTCACTAAGCTATTCGCATCCAAAGCAGTGTCTAAAGCTGTTACATTCTCACTACTCTCAAATAAAGTCTGGATGCGTGTTTCTAATTCTGAAATCTTCTCCGTCAGCCTGACTATCTCCTTACATTTATCACATGTGAAGCCCTGTTCGCCAACGGAGAAAGATATACTAAACATGAAACATGCAGTGCAAGTGACAATGACAGGAGAAGAAGACATGGCTTACCGTATTTGTTGATTAATCCAACTTACCACAGTTGTTTGATGGAGTCTATTTACTAATCCAACTCACCACAGTTGTTTAATGAACTCAGAAAACAAGAGACCCGAGTGCAGAGATGGCAAGCTAACAAGCTAGCGAAATGCTAACGCGTGATAGTGATTTAGATTAAAAGCTAGCGGTGTCAGATTTAATATGGTAGGCAATATTAGACAATATATGGTGATGGGTAAATTATATTTAGCAGTTTAAACAACAGGGAATGATATCAAATAAAGATTCAAAAGCAAGCCACATGATAATGACAACATGGCGGATGTAGTACGTCTGGATTACACTCATACTACACTCATACTACACACATTCATACTATATAGAACATACTTTTTTATTGGTCGCGAAACAAATGTAGTACCTACTCGTTCCTGAATGATTCAGTGTTTTTGAACGAATCAGCTGAGTAAATGATTCACGGAACATGTTTTTGTGGTTAAAAAAGCGATATGCAGGTCAGTGAAAAGAAAAAAAGCAAGCTCTCGAGACTCGTTCTATAAAAGTTTTAGTGTTTTTAGAATGCAACGGTCAAACATGAAAAAACAATGGAAAAGTAGCGCAGTGGAAGGGAAAAACGCGTTCTTTCTCCGCCGACGAGAGCGTCAAAATTCGCTCTGGCTGCCCTGCCAGCAACTCTGTAGAAAGATTTGCGGACTCTCTGACGCTCTGATGTAGATCGAATGCTTGGTCTTTATTTAAACTTTATTTAAAGGGGCTGCAAAGCAAACAAGCATGTTGATCGGCATTTATGCAGACTGACCACAAGTTAACCTCATGAAATCTTTTAAATGTGAAAGTTAAAAAAAAAAATAGATGGAAAGAACTTAACAATTATAGCTACATGTTTGCTAACGAAATAGACCAATTAAAAGCCATTTGTGTGGTGTGGCTTTTGTGTTCATGGTTAAGTGCTAGTCTAATTTCAACATGCAGTTTATAGGAGACGTTTACTAGCCTTGGTCTATAATTAACATTAACATTAATTTGTGTGCAGCCTACATTACAATAACTGTCCTGGTCGAAGTGTAGCCTCAATGCAATTGGTCAAATCGGTGTTGCGCGCCTTCTTATCAAACCCGCCACAGCAATGATCAACCTCTCCTCCATTTTGCTTGGAAACTAATGTGGTCGGAACCAAAGTTTACAGGAATGCTTTCTTTGGAATCCTCTCAAGCGGAGGACTTGTACATTCCGATTGGTTGCCGCCGAACCGTGTCATAGCTCATTACCATAAAGTTGACCTGATTTTAACTCTCCTTGATTCGCCGGAGCTCGCCACTTTGACGCTCTCGCCGGCGGTGGTGTGAACGCACAGTTACTCTTGTTTCTTTCCTAGATTAATGTGTTTTTGAATAGGAAATGATTAATTGACTCATTTATAAAGTCAGCCACTTGTTTTGTTTTTGAATGAATCAGTAATTTGAATGAATCTTCTTGATCACTTGTCGCCCCCTACTGGCATAATGATGTACAATAACACAAATAGTGAATAAAAATAATGTTTTGCTGTTGCTCCTTAAATGGTTCATTCAATCATTCATTCAGTCTTTTGTCAGAGTGGATTAGAAACAATCATGAACTTTGTGAATCCTTAATAAACTCAGCATCTGGTTCCTCCTTAAGAAACACCTTAAGATTCTCTCTGACCAAAAGCATGTCAAAGTCATTCAACACCACCCTCTTAAGATTAGCTGGTAAACATGACCAATGGAGGAAACATTCACAACACATTATTGCGCTATAATTAACCACCTTCCAGTCCTCCGTCATTGAAAACTAATTTTTTTGTATTTTCCCCTGTTTGAGAAAAGCCATTCAAATTCTCAGAAAAGCACTGGGGGCAAATTTGCGGCTTGATTTCAGCCACATTTTTTGAAAGAGTGGTCCTCTACCTTGTCCTAATCAACAACTATAAAAATGGAGCCATTGCACCAGAGAATGAACCCACTGTTCTTTCTGAGAATGCTCTCAAGGTTGGGCAATATTGGTTACATTCTTGGATAAGCCTGCAAAACCAGCAATTAAATTTTAATCCATAACAAAGACGTCCTCTTTGAATAAAACAGGAGCTGGGTAATTGACTGGAGAGTTGGAGAAGTGGATGCCAATGGTTTGAGGCGATCTCATTGGATGATGGCAGCACAGTTGGAGAGATAAGAGAAGTGGTTAGCAGGCCCTGCAGTCACAGCCCGTAGGCACGCAACGCTCCGCAGTTGTAGGAGAGAATGAAATGTGACTTATCTGACTGATGGCTAGTTAGATGCCGAATACAATTTCAATGTTGATTGAGAAGACGAATAGAGAGAAAGAAACGAGATAGAAGTCACAGAGTCTGAACTATACACTAAAACCTACGTACTCACCAATATGTAACATATTAAAGGCCAGCGCAAACCCTCTTTTGGCGTTAAAAACTACTGTCATTTACTAAAGAGACAGTGAAAAATTAGCTCTGAAAAGGCGTGGAAATGGTTATTTTTCCGGCTGACCTTATTGCATATGTATTTGTAGGAGTTTGCCTTTCAGACGCAACATTTATGGAAGGAGAGTATTTAAATGAATCATGCAGTGATTTACTGGTATTTGTGGCATTATTTACTGGCCAAAAATGTCTTAAACCAGACGCTAATTTGCGCTGCTCTTGGTAGATTGCGTTGGTTTTTATGGAAATGATCCGGCTACGTCTGTGTTCTTTAATTTACGCACCGTCAGTAGATCATGCACAGAACTTTCCACTCCCATCAGCGCTTTTATGGAATTGCTCTCTGTCTGATTTGCCCTGTTTAGTAAATCTGGCACTAAGCATAGTTTCACGTGCTAATTTGAGGGAAATTGCATTTCCCATGGCTTTGTGTTTGGTGTTGCTGTTAGCTTTAGCATGTTAGCTAACCTGAGGCCAAGTTTAATACATTTAAGTGCCTAAATGTGACTTGTACTTATTATCTTGCCATCTTAACAAGTACACTTATACTCATAGTGCACGTCTCATTGCATTTTCCATATGAACACTACTTAATAATAATACAGAAGTATTTCCGAGAGTGATCTCATTTGTATTTGTTTGTAAAATGTATGTTAGAGATGTGTGGATCAGTTCTAACGTCACCCGAATCCGCCCACCGCCCACCACCCACCACCCACCACCCACCACCCACCACCCACCTGAACATATGATTTTCTCTAGTTTAGACATCCGCACCTGAACGTCACATTACAATTATTCAAATTCTCAGTGTTAAGCGTGATGATATGATATCATATTACACTGAGGCTGCTTTTAAATGATACTATTTAAAATAAAAGTTCTTCTTTGGGAAAATTACATTTCCTTAATACACTAAATAGAGGCTTTACTCCCTTCCCGGACACACAGAATAGCATTGGTATCCTACTGTACTGTAAACTCCAATAGTGATTCCTACTTACACTTTTTAGTTAACTTTACTTAATGTCTTAACTTAATTGTAAAAATCTAGTAATCTGTACCATTCACGCTCTCAAAAAGGATGTGTTAAAAACAACACGTGTTATTTCTTAACACACCTGTGTGTCTAGTTAAGGACAAAACATACAGTGGGGAGAACAAGTATTTGATACACTGCCAATTTTGCAGGTTTGCCCACTTACAAAGCATGTAGAAGTCTGTAATTTTTATCATAGGTACTCTTCAACTGTGAGTGACGGAATCTAAAACAAAAATCCAGAAAATCACATTGTATGATTTTTAAGTAATTAATTTGCATTTTATTGCATGACATAAGGATTTGATACATCAGAAAAGCAGAACTTAATATTTGGTACAGAAACCTTTGTTTGCAATTACAGAGATCATACGTTTCCTGTAGTTCTGGACCAGGTTTGCACACACTGCAGCAGGGATTTTGGCCCACTCCTCCATACAGACCTTCTCCAGATCCTTCAGGTTTCGGGGCTGTCGCTGGGCAATACTGACTTTCAGCTCCCTCCAAAGATTTTCTATTGGATTCAGGTCTGGAGACTGGCTAGGCCACTCCAGGACCTTGAGATGCTTCTTAGGGAGCCACTCCTTAGTTGCCCTGGCTGTGTGTTTCGGGTCGTTGTCATGCTGGAAGACCCAGCCACGACCCATCTTCAGTGCTCTTACTGAGGGAAGGAGGTTGTTGGCCAAGATCCACCCTATCCATCCTCCCCTCAATACGGTGCAGTCGTCCTGTCCCCTTTGCAGAAAAGCATCCCCAAAGAATGATGTTTCCACCTCCATGCTTCACGGTTGGGATGGTGTTCTTGGGGTTGTACTCATCCTTCTTCTTCCTCCAAACACGGCGAGTGGAGTTTAGACCAAAAAGCTCTATTTTTGTCTCATCAGACCACATGACCTTCTCCCATTCCTCCTCTGGATCATCCAGATGATCACTGGCAAACTTCAGACGGGCCTGGACATGCGCTGGCTTGAGCAGGGTGACCTTGTGTGCGCTGCAGGATTTTAATCCATGACGGCGTAGTGTGTTACTAATGGTTTTCTTTGAGACTGTGGTCCCAGCTCTCTTCAGGTCATTGACCAGGTCCTGCTGTGTAGTTCTGGGCTGATCCCTCACCTTCATCATGATCATTGCTGCCCCACGAGGTGAGATCTTGCATGGTGCCCCAGACCGAGGGAGATTGACCGTCATCTTGAACTTCTTCCATTTTCTAATAATTGCACCAACAGTTGTTGCCTTCTCACCAAGCTGCTTGCCTATTGTCCTGTAGCCCATCCCAGCCTTGTGCAGGTCTACAATTTTATCCCTGATGTCCTTACACAGCTCTCTGGTCTTGGCCATTGTGGAGAGGTTGGAGTCTGTTTGATTGAGTGTGTGGACAGGTGTCTTTTATACAGGTAACGAGTTCAAACAGGTGCAGTTAATACAGGTAATGAGTGGAGAACAGGAGGGCTTCTTAAAGAAAAACTAACAGGTCTGTGAGAGCCGGAATTCTTACTGGTTGGTAGGTGATCAAATACTTATGTCATGCAATAAAATGCAAATTAATTATTTAAAAATCATACAATGTGATTTTCTGGATTTTTGTTTTAGATTCCATCTCTCACAGTTGAAGTGTACCTATGATAAAAATTACAGACTTCTACATGCTTTGTAAGTACAATACTTTTCTCCCCACTGTATTTTGTGTTAGTTTTAACTCATCCAGTGTGTTATTCCTCTTAACACAGACAGTGTGTTAAAATATTTAACACACTATTGTGTCATAAATCACACAGGTTTGTGTCAGACGTGCTTTAATCAGTTTAACAAAATGAATGCAATACAAAGCATTTAAAAAAAAAAAAATGTATTTATTAAAACTTGACTGGTACATTTACATGGTCAATATTCACATACTTCATAGACATTTTAAACATATTTATATCTTGTATATAAACTGAAAATCCCGTACCAGTAAGCACGAGAGGTCGCTGTGTAAACGCACCTTGACCGTCTAAAAATTTCACAAACAACAAAAAAGATACTTATTTTAAGTTTCTAATAACAAATAAATCCAAATACATGACATAAGAGCATTCAAGTCGTTCACCGATGAAAAAGAGGGATAAATTACCTCAAAATATTTTGAGGAGAAACTGTGAAAGGCCTGTCAGATATCACTGCACCGCCTCTCCTGTAGTGAAAATACCAGTAAGCAGGAGAGGACACTAACTGTGTAAATGCACCTTGACTGTCTAAAAATTTCACAAACAACAAAAAGAGACATTTTTTTTTTATAGTTTCTGATAACAAATAAATCCAAATACGTTACATGTGAGCATTCAAGTCGTCCACTGGTGAAAAAGAGGCGCTAATTTGCTTAACAACTTGCTGAGTGAGGTATAGGCAGCAATGAGATTGGATGACAATTAACACATTTTGTGTTGGATACAGTGTTGGTTTCCTTTCCTTTCCTTTCCTTTTTTTTTTTATACACACATTCAACATAAAATTACACAAAATGTGTTAAAATAGCCCTAACACAAAAAAAATGTGTAAAAAATTAACATATCCTTTTGAGAGTGCACATACTATACCTTGTTTACTCAGAAAACCCAAGTTAAGATTAATTGATTGGTTTGAGTGCCATTTTGTCAAGCAAAAAAAACAACAACTCACCATTATGGTGATCAGTGTTCCCTTTGGTTGGGCACTTGGAACATTCATATTATTGTAATTCTCTTCCTATTGATGCAGCGATGCAACAAGAAATCACAGTTATTTGGTTTCAAAGGAAGATAAGTAACAAATTGGTTGCTTTTAAAAGTTCAGCTTCTGACTGAATAATTAATGATTTAGTCAGAAATTAGAACACCTTTTAAAAGCAATTAATACTTCCCTTCATGTCGTATAATGATCGTTTACAATTTTATTTCTAACGCTTATGTCATAAACACATTGTGAAACTTTTAATTTGGTTGATATAACCCCGCTATATTTGTGACAATATCTTGCAGTTGATCATGTTTGAGTCACACACAGACTTCAACATTCAGCATGCAAAACACAACAATGGTAACAACAATGGTAGCTATACTAAGCCAAGAGTAAATCTAAAGTAAATTATATCAAGTGCTCTCTACAGTTCTTTTTTACTTACTAGAACTCTTGTGTAAGTGAACTACAGTATACTAACTAAGCATTTGTCAGCACAACATACTATTCCTATTTCACTTGTTTTTTTAAGGCAATCTGTTTGCATGCTTTTTTAAGTAAGTCTAACTAATTAGATTTTACAGTGTGCAAAAAGATGTGCATGCAAGTTGGATATTAGTCTTTGACTTTGTTTTTATAGTTTTTTTCTGGCTGTCACCACAAATGGGCAATTGTCTAAAATTATTGTTGTTTTTGCAAGATGACTGAGTGTCACATTACCGTATTATTGTAATAGATGATATGTGGATCCCACTGCAGTGACTTTGACATTTTCAAGTGTGTTTAGCATTATGTTTAATATGCTATCTCTTCCCAACTAATTTAAAGATGTGTGGAACCTCTGACAAGGCCTTGTCGAAATATTAACCTTGCACTTTGTATTTCGCTGACACCGCATATTTCTTTCATCAGGCATATTTTAAAGCTTCCCTATCATATTCCCATAATTTTTAGAATTTAGAATCCCCTCTAGAGACATATATTTACTTTAAAACTATGAGGTTAATTTTCATCATAAATCATGTTAATATATACAAAGACACTCAGATTTCCGAATATACCTTCACATAAGATCATGATTGCATGCGATATAAAATCCATGTATGCACATTCTTATTGTTTAAAGTGAAAATGTACTCGTGTATTGCAGCAGTTAGTGGTTTCTTGGTGGCTTTCTGCTGCTCATGCACATTACAGAGCGGCATTGTCTCATGGGATATCATATTATGGACATTGATCTTTTTGTGAGGAGGGCTCTTGACAGCAGGAGGTGACAAAACCCTCTGGGAAATATTATCCTCTGCTCCTGACATCACAGCGTTGACAGTTTGCATTAGCATCACTTGTAAGGGATCGTGTGTAGGTAGCACAATATGTAAGGAAGTCATCCATTCTAGTCATTTTCTACAGAATATAGTGACATTTATTTGTACTGCCAACTTTATAATATTAAATATATTTCATTTACAGTATTTGACACATGTAACATTTATAAATATACATTTATATAAGTATAATATTTAGTATATTTATAATATTAGGCATTGATTTTACTTTATACTTTACTTTTTTGTTACTTCGTAAGTTACTTTATACTTTCTGAAAGTAGCTGGACTCTTTTGAAGCATCAATAACGGTGTCTATTTTGTTGGCAGAGGCTATTTACACTAACTCCGCCCACTGATATCTGGTTGGGCCAGACAAAATTACAGAAGACGGATGTGGCGTAAGGCGTGTGGCACAAAGTTTTGACGCAAATCAATGCGAATTCAAATCCGCCTTTTGCTGCTCTACTCCCTTTTCCCATCACATATCAGATCGGAAAGGCATTTATTTTCAATAAAAATGAAAATATTTGAAAAGTGTAAATAAAGTGTCTAACGTGTGTGTAATAAAGTGTTAGGGTTAGGTGTGGGGGGGCTTTATTGTCCCAATAAGGCGGCATCCATTTAATAATTTTAATAAATATAATCATTTACACTTATTGCATACCGTTTAATGTACAACAACACTGAGGTGCAAATAGTATCTGCCACTATTTATACTATTTACACAAAGAAAATAGGCCTAATGCTATTTTTACATAGTGTAAATAGAATGTATCACTATTTGTATTTAGTGTAAATAGCATATCGCTAGGAAAATGCTGCTATTTTCACAGTGTAAATAGAATCTATTGCTACTTTCACTTAGTGTAGAATCTATTGCTATTTAAAATGTGTAAATAGCAGCTATCGCTATTTGTACTTAGTGTAAATAGTATCTATCGCTAAGAAAATGTTATTTTCACTTAGTGTAAATAGCCGCTGCAAACAAATAAAATGTAATTTCAGGGCTGCAGAACTGAAGTGGGTCACTGCACTCGGGATGTATTTGGGCAGTAGTGTATCAAAATGGCATTACAAATTACTAAACGCCTCCAAGTGTGGTGAAATGATGGTCGGGATCATTTTCTTCTTGTAAACAACCTAGAAATGAACAGCAAACGCTGAGGTGGATGGAAGGCAGCATCCACCTGTGAGAGATGCTCATAAATCTCTTTTTTTTTTTTTTCCTCTGGCTTCTCTCTCTTTGGTTCCTCGTATTTTGAAGTTTGATGAATACCCTCATCCCCATAATCATTCCTGACGCTGTGAGTGGGAAAACAATTAGTTGTGTCCACTAATGAATCAAGACCGCCATGAATTCATTTTCATAAAAAGCAAATATGTTGTGGCTGAGGGCAGAGGGTCAGAGCCCACACAACAGATGCTTTAAATCAATGAGCTTTTTCATAATTACCACAACAGCCTTTGAACAAGAGGAATGTCACCTTTATCTGTATTTATTTGTTGGAGATTTATCTTCTTTTTTCAATTGAAAGCTTATTTTCACGTGGATATAAACAGTTTATTTATATATTTGTAGTTTATTAACAGTGTTGGGGGAAATGCAATACAACCCTGATAGCACACGTACATCTTGAAGTTGTGCGTGTTTTCATCTGGAAGACTAATTTTTTAGTGTTCAAGTAATCCAAAAATCAAAAGAGTAATCAAAAATGACTTAAGATAAACATCACATTTGTGTTTTATTATTTTATTTGTATTACTGTAGTAAGAGTGTTAAACTTTCTTATTCTTCTGCAGTCCAGTTTGCTTGAGCTGCGCCCTCTACTGTACAGGCGTGAATTTGCATTTCCTTCGGCCTGAGGCTTATTATTTCACTTTTGGTGAAAGGGCCTTTACATTTGCTAAATTATTAAAAAAAAAAAAAGCAAACAAGCATGCCCAGCCCAGGTGAGAAAGAGTAACTTAAACTTTCATAAAAAGTAATGCAATAAGTTACTTTTGAGTAACGCAATATTGTAATGCATTACTTTTAAAAGTAACGTTTCCCAACACTGCATATTAAAGGCACAATATGTAATTTTTAGAGGCCGCTTATTCAAAACAAAGGTGTAGCTTGATGACGCCTTGAATTTGTGGAATCAATGGAGTTGTTGTCTTCACCTCAGCCGGTGGAAAAAAATCTGACCGGACTCGGGCAGAAATCATATTCATGAATGAGCTAATTTATTAAAGATTTATTAACGTTACTGTAGTATGAAGCAGGATGGGGCTGTTGCAGCGAAAACGAGGCCACTGGAGCGATTGCTAATGAGAGACGAGCGCGACACACGGCTCGAGAGCTGCGGAGCTTTTATTCTGCCACAGACAAGCACTTCCGCTTCTTCCGCTCATGCGTATGTGGGGTAACGCAGCACTGTTTATCATATTACATACATTTGAGTGTATTGAAAGTTATGTTATAATGCTACTCTGTGCCACTTGGCGGCTACTATGAGACACTTGTTACACACTGCAGTAAGTGGGATCGATATTAGGTATGGTAAAACATGGTACTCGCGGTAAATCAAGAAAATGAGATTTAAACAATGACTAACTGTGTTGAGCTATATAACAATGATTCGTTTTCTGTCAATGAATGTGTCCAAACAGTTGCTCACCTGTTTAATAAAACACATAATATATTAAAGCATCTTTGGTGTTCCCATGGAAATAGAGGGAAACGCAGGTATGATGGCATTGATAGGCGACGCACGGACACGGTCCGTGTCCTGGTTAAAATCGCTTATTTCTCTGGATTTAAACATTCTTGGAAACATTTGGGGTAATATAAGTACAAGCCAACAAAACGTACATTGTTCTAGTGGTTTTTGGGTATTTTAATCCAAAAATCTTATATATTGTGCCTTTAATATGTGCACTCTAGAACCCTAGGGTTCTTGACCAAATTTTTAAGAACTTTTTATGCCAATAAGGTTCTATGTAAAGAGAAATGTCTTAAACGATAGCATACTTTCATGTTTAATTGATTCGTGTTCATTTTTTTTCTAGTGACAAAGTATGTTTATGAGCTGTTTAATTCTTAAAATTTAACAATTAAATTTAATTAAAACAAAATGAACTAAATCCATAAAATGATCCCATGATAAAAGCCCCTAAAAGTTTCTAAGTGTCTGATAGAACCCTTTAAGGTTCTATACAGAACCTTTTCTTCTAAAAGTGTGGATTGATAAATAAATAATTATATAGCATGTATAGTATATAACCATAGAAAAAATACACACTTTCTTCAGAATTTCTTCTTGTGTACAGTTTTCAAGTGACATGTGAGTAAATAATGACAGAATTTAATTTAATTTGCAATGAACTGTTTCTAAGTTTTAACCTTTTATATTTGGTGTTATTATATTACAAAACCATCTGTCTGGGGTCTCTGATATGCCCAGCACTTCATCTAAAAGTTTTCTGAAAGCATTTCACGCAGTGTGTATAGCTCCTCAAGCGCTAATATTCACAGTATTTGGCAGGAGGCGTCGTACAGGGGGCTGGGAGTGACCGCAGACAGTTTGTTGCCTGATAAAAGACATTTTGGAACAACGCCACATCTGAGATTGAATCTGCGGTCCTTGGGTTTAACACTCTCAACAGGGGGGAAATCTTGCCAGCCGACACAGCTTTACAAACACGGCCGTTAATGTTTTGATTCACTCACACTCAAGCCACACTGGGTCTCGTGCAAAAGCAAGCATGATTCAAGAAGTTTGCATTTACATTTTTATTTTTCTAGATGTAGATAATTAATTAATAAAAACTTTCAGAACAAATTCAAAACATGAAAAAAGTGTTAATTTGAAGTGCTAATTTACTTTTGAACTGTAGTATATTATCATTATCATTATTATTATTATTAATAATAAATAATTTGAGCAGGGGACTTGCTTAGGAGGCACATAAAAGTAATGTCACAGAGTCTCAAAGTGGAGCTATTGTCGTGAGATCTTTCTATTGAAGCCAATTCTGTGACTGAACACTTCAAAAGCAATTAAAGAGGCGCAGGCTTTGTCTTGAGATGGATCAAGCCCATTAGGGGCGTCTTATCAAAGAGTCCATCATGCCATAAAACTGTTAGGCTGTCCCCTACTGCGTCTTGTTACAATGGCGAGCAAGAAGAGGGGCTTTTAGTACGGCCGTCCACTAATTCCCGCCCTAGAAAATGATCCATACAATGGACTTGCATTCAAAGTTGACACAAATGATTTTGCGAAACACACTAATTGAGTGACTTGCCAGCTGTTAGAGCATAGAGCATAAAAATATTAGAGAAGAATAGAAAGGGAAATAGTATAATGAAATCAAGGGCACAGGAACATGTAATGAAAAAGGCCTGAATAGGAAGGACAGGTCCAAAGACAGCATTATCAACAATGCAGCAGCTTGTCTCTTCATCACTGTTTGGCTTTTTATTATTCTTTTTTAATGAACTTATTTTTATTACATAATAAAATTAATTAATTATTCCGTGTTTTGAACATGTCATTTAAGTAAATAATTCAATGATTCACTCATAAAAATAGTTATTTGTTTTATTGAATGATTCAGTGTTGTTGAACAAATCGATTGAGTGACCCAATCACTTGAATGAATCTGTGGCTGCGTCCGAAATCACATACTCTCTTGATTAGGGTACTAAAGGCCCGGGTATACTTCATTTTCCGCATTCCATTCCATGAGCATGGGAAGGCGTGAAGATCTCAAAATGGGGGTGGGAACTCCAAAACGAGGTGGAAGCTCCAAAATAGGGCGTGGCCTCCCATTGACAGACAGGCACCTGACACACATGCGTGATTTTACCCCCAAACTAGTTCAGCATTGGTCATGTCAATCACAGCGCTGATTTGTTCAAGAGATAAGCAGTTAATAAGATCATGCAACATGATATTGCCGGGCCGTCCGTAACTCCCCAACCAGACCTCACTGGACCTTTTTAGTTGCACCCAGCGTGACTACCCCCTCCTACCCTGCGAATCTCGAGCCCCGGGAACACCCCAATCGCTTAAAAATGAAGCGATACATCGTATTATACATACACTATATTGCCAAAAGTTTTGGGACATCTGCCTTTACATGCACATGAACTTTAATGACATCCCATTCTTAATCCGTAGGGTTTAATATGGAGTTGTCCCACCCTTTGCAGCTATAACAGCTTCAACTCTTCTGGGAAGGCTTTCCACAAGGTTTAAGAGTGTTTATGGGAATTTTTGACCATTCTTCTAGAAGCGCATTTGTGAGGTCAGGCACTGATGTTGGACGAGAAGGCCTGGCTCGCAGTCTCCGCTCTAATTCATCCCAAAGGTGTTCTATCGGGTTGAGGTCAGGACTCTGTGCAGGCCAGTCAAGTTCCTCCACACCAAACTCGCTCATCCATGTCTTTATGGACCTTGCTTTGTGCACTGGTGCGCAGTCATGTTGGAACAGGAAGGGGCCATCCCCAAACTGTTCCCACAAAGTTGGGAGCATGAAATTGTCCAAAATGTCTTGGTATGCTGAAGCATTAAGAGTTCCTTTCACTGGAACTAAGGGGCCAAGCCCAACCCCTAAAAAACAACCACACACCATAATCCCCCCTCCACCAATCTTTACACTTGGCACAATGCAGTCAGGCAAGTACCGTTCTTCTGGCAACCGCCAAACCCAGACTCATCCATCAGATTGCCAGACAGAGAAGTGTGATTCGTCACTCCAGAGAACACGTCTCCACTGCTCTAGAGTCCAGTGGCGGCGTGCTTTACACCACTGCATCCCACGCTTTGCATTGCACTTGGTGATGTAAGGCTTAGATGCAGCTGCTCGGCCATGGAAACCCATTCCATGAAGCTCTCTACGCACTGTTCTTGAGCTAATCTGAAGGCTACACAAAGTTTGGAGGTCTGTAGCTATTGACTCTGCAGAAAGTTGGCGACTTCTGCGCACTGTGCACCTCAGCATGCGCTGACCCCGCTCTGTGATTTTACGTGGCCTACCACTTCGTGGCTGAGTTGCTGTTGTTCCCAATTGCTTCCACTTTATTATAATCCCACTAACAGTTGACTGTAGAATATTTAGTAGTGAAGAAATTTCACAACTGGACTTATTGCACAGGTGGCAACCTATCACGGTGCCACACTTGAATTCACTGAGCTCCTGAGAGCGACCCATCCTTTCACAAATGTTTGTAGAAGCATTTGCATGCCTAGGTGCTTGATTTTATACACCTGTGGCCATGAAAGTGATTGGAACACCTGAATTCAATGATTTGGAGGGGTGTCCCAATACTTTTGGCAATATAGTGTATGTATACAGTAAAACTTTCTCACGCGCCATGCTTGGACAGCTAGCGGGAGAGCCGTTGGGGAATTCCCTCTTATATTGTTAAGCGGAGGTTTAAACTCCGATCAATAAGAAATGGTTTGATTTAAAATGTAAGTCAATGACAATTAGCTGAAGCCAGAGCCAATGGCGAATGTCTTTGCATGTGGAGACCCCACCCCATTTTGGAGGATTCACCCACTTTTTTCGGTCTGCAACTATACCTACTTGGACGTCCACGGACTCTCCAAATGCCGAAAATTACGTCACACGTACAGTGTGTGGACTATACTTTGGGCTTTATTTTGAGTAAGTAATTACTTCACGGCGTACATTCTATATAGTAGGAATGTATGTAGTAATGTAATCCAGACATACTATATATTTGCCATGTTGTCATTATCATGTGACCTACCAGCGTCAGTTCACTGCCATTCACAAATCCTCTCCCATGGCCTCATGGGAGGGTAAAGTGTCCATCATAGGCACACTTCAGAATCTCGCCAGAAGTAGTAGGTCATCCGGGTACTTTTTGCCTACTCTTTTATGAGTACCGTGAACTCAGACATACTTCTTTTGTCACATACTGTTTTTCACCTACTATGTGAGTAGGGTATGTAAGTATGTGATTTCGGATGCAGCCTGTGTTTATTGAACGAATCGGTTCAATAAAGAAAGAATCAATGACGGTCACTTGTCACCACCTATTAGTGAAAAGCCTTGTTTATACTTTTGTGTGGCTCTGCAGCACGAACCTCCGCTGACTGCACGTGCACCTCACCAAACGGACGAGGTGGTTATACTTGACGTGCTCGCCGTTGTACTATTCTTTGAAATGACAGAGGGCGACTCTGAGTAATTGTTCTATAAACCATCAGGAAACAGCGGTGAGAAGAAGTAAGGTACACACGTGACGATGTTTACTTAGTACACTTCACCAAAACCACACTACAAAAGAATTGTGTAAAACCCAGTAAACCTTGAGATTATTACTTGTGACATTAGAACAAAAGGAGACATGATGAGACGTACATGCTCGGCTAGATTTGCCTCAAAGTCGTGCATCTTCGCATGCGGAGCAGCATTGAAAGTTACAAAAAATGCCCTGTACAACGCAAAGCGAAATGGGGTCTCGCGCTCTCAACTCACACTACCGCCTACTCCGCATGGTGTAAAGGGTTTGCGTACAACAGCGCATGCACAAGAAAGACAGAAAGAGTCCACTAGGTGGCAATACGCACAGTACTGTGCACAGTGTGCAGTCGTCGAAGAAGAGTGCGGAAACACGCTTGAAACAGGAGGAAAACATTACAACGGACAGCAAACTTGACGAGCGCTTGTGCGAAGTTTGTGCATTATTTCTTCTTCTGAACTGTGTTGCAATGGTTGATTCACTACTTTTCTTCTTAGATCCTGCGAGTGTCCTGTTGATGACGCGACTCAGTGTTGCCCTCCGATGTCTGGTAGAGTATAAAAAAAAATTGTACTCCGCATGTCTTGAACTCGGCCATCCACGGCCATACACAGTTGAATATATTTTGAAAGCTGTGCGGACGCGGACAATTGAAATTGAAGTATAGACCCTAATTGACCCTAGCCAATTGCGTTCATGCAATACCAGAAAAGTGATTGGCTGTGGCGGTCGCATTAGCACCAAAATTCAGACGCTGACGACCCATGTGAATGCAACGTAAACCAAGCTTAAGAATGTAATACGCAGAAATGGCTACATTTGAAAGTGTGGCTTGTTAAACAACAACAATGAAAAAGCACTATTTGATTAGATCATTAGGGTTGTGGTGGCATTTTTTTTGGCACAATTCCTTTCTTAGAAAATGAGCACAACTCCATTTGTTGTGGTGAAAAATAAACAGCAATTAATGCAAGAGCCATAAAACAAGCATGAAAGAGATATGAGGCAATAATATATGCTTTGATTGAGGGCTTCTGAGAGCATTCTGGTTTGTGGTTCATTCTTTCATGTGTTATGGAGTATTAAAGCAGGGTTTTCTCAAGCAGGTATTTTATTATTGTTTCTAATCAGCCCGACTACAGACCCCAATATTGTCAGTGTTTATCAGGAACCAGACAAATAATGGCCACAAAAATCAGGGCTTTATATCCCATAACGTTCTTGAAATTCAAAATTATTACAGTGCTTTCAAGGCAGAAATGCATTGATATTTCGCAAGCATAGTGGTTTGGGGTTTGTTCTAAACTCAGCATAATAAGCTTTTGTAATGAATTCAACCTGAACAGCTTCATTTTAGTGCATCAAGTAGTGAACCACTTGATTCACATGAACGAACCGATTCACTGAAATGATTCCGTTTTAATGTAACAAACAACAGTAAGATATATTGAGATGGAATCATTTTAATGAATCGATTCGATTTGATGTTTTAAAGGTGAAAACCAATTCACTGAAATGATTCAAAGAGGCCATTGCCAGGATTCAAAAGACTCTAGACGTCCAACTATAGGATCAAAAAGACAAGCTCATTCACATGTGTCTCAAAAAGGGTGATATTTTACATCTTCCCTTATCAAAGAACCCTTTAACCCTCTAAAATCTCTTTTAAGCAGCAGAAATCTGTCTAGGCTTTGATTACACATACCTAATAAATATCAATGAACTTCTCATTTCTTACACTTCTTTACAATATTTTAAATTCCCTTACATCGCGTGAGATCAAGGTGGGGTGCAGAAACCACAACAATAATGAGAATGGTTTATGGTGGGAGTGAAATCCAGTTATAATGGGCTATACCTTGAGATATAGCTGAAAGAATCCATTTGGAGTGAAGCCATAAGATGACGCACTGTCAGGATAAGATCCAACTGGGGACCGTTTTCGCCAACGATCCTAAGAAAGTTATTGATTATCCTTTTGGCCTAAATGATGTACTGGGTATTTGCTGTCCCTTTGCTCGTGTGAAATACGGGGCATACGCTCTGTGGCCCGCCACACGTGTGTGCGGCATGTGTTTATCTGTGTTGCTGAGGCTTGTTTGCCATTTATCTGTGGGTGTGTGACGGAGTGAGATTGAGCTTTGGTGGATGCAGCTCTTACACAGAGAGCGAATGTGCAGTGCTGGTTCCTCTAATAATGAACTGCCTGGAAATTATCTTATTTTTTCCAGGTGTGGCTGGCCGCTTGTGTAAAAGACATAAACTCCTGGTGTAGGGTCTGTGGGATACAGTAGGTTATATAGCCTGTGTAATGTTTTGTGAAAGGAATACTTTTCTGATTAAAAGTGAAAAGTGACAGTAAAGGCATTTAGCCTATAGGCTAGAGTTACAAAAATCATTTTAAAATAAATGCTGTTCTTTTAAAATTTCTGTCCTGAAAAAAATCATTATGTAATGATTATAATATATTTTGTATGTACTATATGCATGCCGTTTACATGTATATAAAATATTATAAACATATAAAACATGTATATATAAGATTTTAAAATGTAAACGTTGCTATAATGTTATATGGCAACAAATGATGAGGCATTAAATCATTCATTCAACCGATTCGTTCAAACTGAATCATTCAGGAACAAATTGCTGTTGCGTCATTGTTTGAATCTACAGTATATTCCCAGGTAACAATTTTGGTTCCCAGAATGTTCTTTAAGATTTGTTTTTGGTTAGCCAGGAAAGTTTTCTTAACGGAAATAGAACGTTTGTAGAACGTTACTCTAACGTTATGTTATTCTAATGTCCTCCCTAATGTTATTCTAACTTTATTTTAACATTAGGGAACGTTCTGTATACGTTATTGTTAGATTATTTAAAAATAACTACCTGCAATGTTCTGAGAATGTTATTTTATGGTTGCAAAATAATAACTTACAAATAACCATTAGGAAATGTTCTGTATAAGGCTATTTAAAAATAACTACCCTGCAACGTTGTGTGAATGTTATTTTATGATTGCAAAATAATCTAAAAATAACCCTAAGGGAACGTTCTGTATAAGTTATTTTTTTTTTGGCTATTTAAAAATAACTACCTGCAACGTTCTGGGAACGCTATTTTATGGTTGCAAAAATAAAACCTAAAAAGAACGTTCCTAGAACATTATTACAAACATATTATGGTTCTCAAAAAAATAACCAAAAGAGAACCAAATACTAATGTTAGGGGAACGTTCTGTGTTTGCTGGGTTGTTGCAAAAACACAACTGTCAATCAATGTTAACTTCTTGTTTATGAACTGTTGTACTATCACAAATGCTAACATTGTTAGTTGCTCCAATACATTCTGAGAAACGGAGCAAACAGTTGCTAGTTCTTACGCAATGTGAATTAAAGGTGTAGTATGTAATATTGACAGCTAGCGGTTAAAATGGGTACTGCAGTCCAAATTCAAAATATTGGAGAGGGGTTTTTTTTCCCCTGCCCCCTCCTCCTCTCCTCAGACTCGACAGTCACGTGGGTTGCCAGATTGACGACACCAACATGAAAGAGCGTAATTGACAATGGAAAGCATTGAGCCTTACACTGTAAGTTGTTCAGATAATATCCATTCCTACTAATAGCATGGATAAATTAGCTATCTAGCTTTAGCTGAAGCTCAATGCTTAGCCTACCTACTCACCAACTCAGCAGTCAAAACCTTTCTGGGCTTTAAGCTCAATCTCTCAAACACATCTCCAATATTTATCAGTTTTTTTATTAGGCCTATACTTCTGGTCATAAAGGTTTAGATGGATTCCTAGGATTTTTGGTACAGGTAGAATCTGCGAATCTGCGATTTGCTTGCTTCCATGGCTACAAATACGCTGTGTTTGCTGCCAGCTGACAACCCGGGCTGTCGAAATACTATTGGGTAAATTGTCAGTGGGCGGGATCACACAGACCAAAACAAAAACGCACATTTCATTGTAGAATAACTGGCTGTAGCATTGTTTTTCAGAGAAACAAGCATGTAAACTTAGCATGTCTCCTAAATATCTGCAAACATATGGCGTTTTAATGCTTTAGTAGAGTCAAAAAATTACATACAGCACCTTTAAAAGGAGGCTTGAACACTCTTTTGAACTAACAACGGCGGGAATTTGTGGTGTAAGTTCCGTATAAAAGACAGCCCTTGTTTTTTCTTTCCTTATTTACATGCTAATTCGTTTATATTATTCACTTAACATTATTTTCTTTAATATTTAAAAACGATATTGCTTTAAAATATTTGTTTATATATGGCATAGTTTAAAAGTTTCATAATTGTGTCTGTTTGTTGAAGGTTTTTTACATTAACAGAAAGGTGAACTTTTACAGTCAACATCTGTCGGCAATTTGTCGACAGCATGTATGAAATGTATCCGTGTCCCCATCTTCATTCTCCTTGGCGGAGGGCGGAGAATGATGACAGGGCTTGTTTTAAAAGGCTGCCGTGGGGTGAAGATGGATTGGCTTGTCATCCGTTGGGGACTTGACAACGTTGATGTTTGTCAGGTTCATGTCAGAGATGGGATGGGGGTGGGAGGAGGCCACACCTCAGGAGGGAGAAAAGGGAAGCTCTGAGGCGCAGAGAAGAGACGTGAAGGGGAGGAGAAACAGAACAATTATCTTCGTAAGACTTCAGGCCACACACAAAATATGGCCTAAAGGAGTGCACTGTTAGCAGGTGCAGGGTGATTAAATGTGCTTTCTCAAGATTTTCATTCTCTCTCTCAAAAGAGCACTGGGAAGTTTAATTCATTATGTGTATCAGTTCATTTGGACATTTATTTAGATTAACCAGATCAAAATATATATATATATAGTTTAATAATAGGAATAATAGGATGTTTTAAAAGCCCCTATTTGGGTGGGAGCAAAAACATGCTTTTTTCGTGTGTCTTTAAATGCAAATGAGCTGCTGCTTCCTGCCCCCTTTCCAGAAGAGGGCGGAGCTTTTCCAGCTCGTGCTTAATATGACAATAACAGATTAGAACTAGAGAACCTCACACAGCGAATAGAATTGACCTATTGGTAAGCCCCGCCCCCCTTCGTTACTGTTGCTAACTTGGACAAACAAACGGAGTTGCTAACTGTCTTACAATGACAGCTGTCAGTATGAAAACCTTGTCCCAAGAGGTTTTTGGACACAGAAGGACCACCTCTCGTTGAGGAGCATTCAAGTGGGACTTAAATATGCCATGGAGGGATATATAAAAGATTTTAAAATGAATATGGTGGGTAATAAGATTAATTTGGAAGCAAGGGTTTACAGATCACAATGCAAGCGGGAGAAGCCTTGGTTGTCACGATCGCAGATGACAACATCCAGGATCAACATAGTTCATGTACCGAAGGGTAAGATTAAGTTCATTTATATTTATCCAGTTTAATATGGAGAGGCACTGAAATGTAGACCTTCGTTTATGTGTTTTTGATTTTACAGCCTACCACTTTGTGGCTGAGTTGCTGTTGTTCCCAATTGCTTCCACTTTGTTATAATCCCACTAACAGTTGACTGTAGAATATTTAGTAGTGAGGAAATTTCACGAATGGACTTATTGCACAGGTGGCAACCTATCACAGTACCACGCTTGAATTCACTGAGCTGCTGAGAGCGACACATTCATTCACAAATGTTTGTAGAAGCGTCTGCATGCCTAGTGCTTGATTTTATACACCTGTGGCCATGGAAGTGATTGGAACACCTGAATTCAATGATTTGGAGGGGTGTCCCAATACTTTTGGCAATATAGTGTAGCTCTGGCCTCTGTGAATACAGTTGTTAACAAGCACATTCAGAAAGGTTATTTGCAAACATTTACAAAACAAAGTGCAGTTCTTATGTGTTCTAGATATGAAGTTTGATCACAAACAATCGGTACTGATCCATCTTTGAGAATCAACTTGTTTTGCAAATCATGTGTTTTACTGATCCTCGTTTGCAAAGCACTCCGGTGTGAAATGATTCACACATTTACGAATTTAGCTATTTTCTTGGACACATTCCCTTTATAAATTAAATAAATCCACTGCATCCTCAGTGGCTCAGATGACGAGAATTTATGAAGACTCTTGTGTTCATTATTACAGCCAACAACAGAACAGTTACACTGTTTACGTAGCTGAGACATTCTGTCACTGGCTGTTCTAGAGAGGATATAAACGTGGCGGACTGTGTGCGGCTCACGGAAAACTGGAACAGTGTATTTTCAGACACTGCTTCTGATTTATGGGGATTATAAAAAAAGTAGTCAGTGTATTTTTACCATTATAGGGTGGTTGGTTACACACACCGTGGACACACATTTATGTTCAAACACCATTCACATTTATGTGAATTTTGCATAATAGGTCCCCTTTAACTGTTTAGAAAGAAGTCTCTTATGATCACCATGGCTGCATTTACTTGATTAAAAATACAGTGAATACAGTCTTATTGTGAATTATTATTACAATTGTTTTCTATTGTATTATATTTTAAAATGTAATTTATTCCTGTGATGGCAAAGCTGAATGGTAGTGTATCATAAAATTATTATAAAATTATTAAAAACATATTTTTATTATATATATTATTTGTTTTGGACAAATCTGTTGATTGTAAATAAAGACAATAATTTTTTTTTTTCATACCTGAATGAATATGAACACAAGGATGTTGAGATGCACCTTAAAATTTGATCTATTTTTACCTTGATCTTGAATGCATCGTGGAGATGATGCAACAGCCAAAAGATGCATGTATACATAGATCAACAATTTACATCATATCACCACCTGTAGCATAAACATCAAAATATTTTCAGTAACCCTCAATGTTGCACTAAATTTGGACTGCAAAAAAAAGAGGTCAGTGGAAAGGATGATTTATTGACTAAAATTCACTCAAATATTGCCAATTTTATCTTTGCAACCCAAGTTTTTGATCAACTTTCAAAACATACAGTTCTTCACAGCGGCCCAAAACATGAATGTTGAATGAGTTTCGACGTTCCTCTATGAATATTTAAGCGACGACACAAAGACAGCACACGCTGCTGCTATTGAACAAAAATTTGGTGTCGACCGTCCACATTGCTCATTAAAATGAGATTTAACAGGGATTTTCATTTTCAGTAACAAATGTATTCATGGCTAGCCCATCAGTCATTGTCAAAAGTAATCTCATTTTCCTTGTGCGAGGGAGACAGACGCACAAGGAGGTGAGCGACAGCCTTTTTCGGCCGAGAGGGAGGGGTGCTGGATATTGTCCACCTCCTGCCGTCTTTTCACTTCCTGTCACACAGGAATAGGAGGAAACCCACTGTTACCAGAGCGCTTCAAAGCGCTTATAAATTTCCATATTTCCCACCCTGACACAAAAACAAGTGATATTATTTACAAAAAAATAGAGGCTAAAAAAAAGAAAGAAAAATTGGTGTGTGCTGTGTGGAAATAAGATGAGGAATTAGCAAATGAATGCTACAGTGGCCCTCAGCATGTTACCTGCACTGTGACAATGTGTTATCTTTGGCTAAACAGCTGTGTGTTGGGCCCAACCCCCCCACGCCCCCTTAAAAAAGGGATCCAAAATTAACTTTTGGCCAAACATGCCGAATGGCAAGTGGATTCATGGGCTGTAAATATATTGTACCAGCCATTAAAGCATGCCATAGGCAATTTGTTTTAGAAACACTTTTCACATCCTGTTAGCAATCAATAACAGAAATGGTATAAATATTAAAACATGTACACTCACCTAAAGGATTATTAGGAACACCATACTAATACTGTGTTTGACCCCCTTTCGCCTTCAGAACTGCCTTAATTCTACGTGGCATTGATTCAACAAGGTGCTGAAAGCATTCTTTAGAAATGTTGGCCCATATTGATAGGATAGCATCTTGCAGTTGATGGAGATTTGTGGGATGCACATCCAGGGCACGAAGCTCCCGTTCCACCACATCCCAAAGATGCTCTATTGGGTTGAGATCTGGTGACTGTGGGGGCCATTTTAGTACAGTGAACTCATTGTCATGTTCAAGAAACCAATTTGAAATGATTCGAGCTTTGTGACATGGTGCATTATCCTGCTGGAAGTAGCCATCAGAGGATGGGTACATGGTGGTCATAAAGGGATGGACATGGTCAGAAACAATGCTCAGGTAGGCCGTGGCATTTAAACGATGCCCAATTGGCACTAAGGGGCCTAAAGTGTGCCAAGAAAACATCCCCCACACCATTACACCACCACCACCAGCCTGCACAGTGGTAACAAGGCATGATGGATCCATGTTCTCATTCTGTTTACACCAAATTCTGACTCTACCATCTGAATGTCTCAACAGAAATCGAGACTCATCAGACCAGGCAACATTTTTCCAGTCTTCAACTGTCCAATTTTGGTGAGCTCGTGCAAATTGTAGCCTCTTTTTCCTATTTGTAGTGGAGATGAGTGGTACCCGGTGGGGTCTTCTGCTGTTGTAGCCCATCCGCCTCAAGGTTGTGCGTGTTGTGGCTTCACAAATGCTTTGCTGCATACCTCGGTTGTAACGAGTGGTTATTTCAGTCAAAGTTGCTCTTCTATCAGCTTGAATCAGTCGGCCCATTCTCCTCTGACCTCTAGCATCAACAAGGCATTTTCGCCCACAGGACTGCCGCATACTGGATGTTTTTCCCTTTTCACACCATTCTTTGTAAACTCTAGAAATGGTTGTGCGTGAAAATCCCAGTAACTGAGCAGATTGTGAAATACTCAGACCGGCCCGTCTGGCACCAACAACCATGCCACGCTCAAAATTGCTTAAATCACCTTTCTTTCCCATTCTGACATTCAGTTTGGAGTTCAGGAGATTGTCTTGACCAGGACCACACCCCTAAATGCATTGAAGCAACTGCCATGTGATTGGTTGATTAGATAATTGCATTAATGAGAAATTGAACAGGTGTTCCTAATAATCCTTTAGGTGAGTGTATATCTTCTGTGGAAGTCTCAGGACCAAATAATGTTCGTCCAATCATTAAATTCGGTCCGAATGCAATGATACGATGTCCTACCTGCCTGTTAACATATGTATGTCCTTACCTCCGCGCACCTGCTCGCGCAGACATCGCACGTCATCAGCGCGTTATAAACACAGTCACCGGGCACCGTAAACAAATCTTTTACAGTTCCTCCTGAACCAAAACACCTAGCTTATGCTGCGTTCACGCCATGTCGTAACTGTGATTATGAAATGGCAGAGTCGGATTTAAGTGTTTCTGTGTCAACACTATCAATGGTGAAATGAATCTGCAGCAGTCAGGTGGTACAACTAAGAGTTGTTTACATTCATTATTACTGTAATGTTATGTGCTTTGAGACATGAGGTAATTTAACGCCGTCTCTCATGAGGCGTAGCAGACTGATGTGTGCATTCATGTGTTTTGAAGGAGGCGTGGCTTTGGAGACGCTCTAAAGGGAGGGTGGGATCTTATGCTTTCAAAGGTAGCTTGCTATTGCTAACAACTCCGAAATTGCCTACCCTACCTTTAAACTGTATTGCATTATAATTTTTAATGTGCATTTTTTATTTAAAAAAAAAAAAAAAATTATATATACACACACAGTGGGGAGAACAAGTATTTGATACACTGCCGATTTTGCAGGTTTGCCCACTTACAGAGCATGTAGAAGCCTGTAATGTTTATCATAGGTACTCTTCAACTGTGAGTGACGGAATCTAAAACAAAAATCCAGAAAATCACATTGTATGATTTTTAAGTAATTAATTTGCATTTTATTGCATGACATAAGTATTTGATACATCAGAAAAGCAGAACTTAATCTTTGGTACAGAAACCTTTGTTTGCAATTACAGAGATCATACGTTTCCTGTAGTTCTTGACCAGGTTTGCACACACTGCAGCAGGGATTTTGGCCCACTCCTCCATACAGACCTTCTCCAGATCCTTCAGGTTTCGGGGCTGTCGCTGGGCAATATGGACTTTCAGCTCCCTCCAAAGATTTTCTATTTGGTTCAGGTCTGGAGACTGGCTAGGCCACTCCAGGACCTTGAGATGCTTCTTACGGAGCCACTCCTTAGTTGCCCTGGCTGTGTGTTTCAGGTCGTTGTCATGCTGGAAGACCCAGCCACGACCCATCTTCAATGCTCTTACTGAGGGAAGGAGGTTGTTGGCCAAGGTCTCGCGATACATGGCCCTATCCATCCTCCCCTCAATACGGTGCAGTCGACCTGTCCCCTTTGCAGAAAAGCATCCCCAAAGAATGATGTTTCCACCTCCATGCTTCACGGTTGGGATGGTGTTCTTGGGGTTGTACTCATCCTTCTTCTTCCTCCAAACAGGGCGAGTGGAGTTTAGACCAGAAAGCTCTATTTTTGTCTCATCAGACCACATGACCTTCTCCCATTCCTCCTCTGGATCATCCAGATGGTCATTGGCAAACTTCAGACGGGCCTGGACATGCGCTGGCTTGAGCAGGGGGACCTTGCGTGCGCTGCAGGATTTTAATCCATGACGGCATAGTGTGTTGCTAATGGTTTTCTTTGAGACTGTGGTCCCAGCTCTCTTCAGGTCATTGACCAGGTCCTGCCATGTAGTTCTGGGCTGATCCCTCACCTTCCTCATGATCATTGATGCCCCACGAGGTGAGATCTTGCATGGTGCCCCAGACCGAGGGAGATTGACCATCATCTTGAACTTCTTCCATTTTCTAATAATTGCGCCAACAGTTGTTGCCTTCTTACCAAGCTGCTTGCCTATTGTCCTGTAGCCCATCCCAGACTTGTGCAGGTCTACAATTTTATCCCTGATGTCCTTACACAGCTCTCTGGTCTTGGCCATTGTAGAGAGGTTGGAGTCTGTTTGATTGAGTGTGTGGACAGGTGTCTTTTATACAGGTAACGAGTTCAAACAGGTGCAGTTAATATAGGTAATGAGTGGAGAACAGGAGGGCTTCTTTAAGAAAAACTAACAGGTCTGTGAGAGCCAGAATTCTTACTGGTTGGTAGGTGATCAAATACTTATGTCATGCAATAAAATGCAAATTAATTATTTAAAAATCATACAATGTGATTTTCTGGATTTTTGTTTTTTTCTGGATGGTTTGCCCACTTACAAAGCATGTAGAAATCTGTAATTTTTATCATAGGTACACTTCAACTGTGAGAGACGGAATCTAAAACAAATTATAATGTTAGTGGAAGCAATTGGGAACAACAGTAACTCAGCCACAAAGTGGTAGGCCACCTAAAATCACAGAGCGGGGTCAGCTCATGCTGAGGCGCACAGTGCGCAGAAGTCACCAACTTTCTGCAGAGTCAATAGCTACAGACCTCCAAACTTTGTGTAGCCTTCAGATTAGCTCAAGAACAGTGCGTAGAGAGCTTCATGGAATGGGTTTCCATGGCCGAGCAGCTGCATCTAAGCCTTACATCACCAAGTGCAATGCAAAGCGTGGGATCAATGCAGTTTGGGGATGGCCCCTTGCTGTTCCAACATGACTGTGCACCAGTGCACAAAGCAAGGTCCATAAAGACATGGATGAGCGAGTTTGGTGTGGAGGAACTTGACTGGCCTGCACAGAGTCCTGACCTCAACCCGACAGAACACCTTTGGGATGAATTAGAGCGGAGACTGCGAGCCAGGCCTTCTCATCCAACATCAGTGCCTGACCTCACAAATGCGCTTCTAGAAGAATGGTCAAAAATTCCCATAAACACACTCCTAAACCTTGTGGAAAGCCTTCCCAGAAGAGTTGAAGCTGTTATAGCTGCAAAGGGCAGGCCAACTCCATATTAAACCCTACGGATTAAGAATGGGATGTCATTAGTTCACAAGTTCATTAGTTCACAAGTTCATGTGCATGTAAAGGCAGGCGTCCCAAAACTTGTGAACCAAAGACAGTCTCAAAAACACGGTTTGAAATCTTACATCACAAACTACCTTGTAAGGGTGGTCCGCCTACAGTGGTTCAGGCTGCAGGGTTGCCGAATGACTAAAGAAATGTTATCAGCAAGATGATAGAAAACTGTACATTTCTCGTTTCTTTTACCACCCACTGCTACTTATACCAACGACGGAAATAACCGCAGTTACAATAGCAAAATATGTGGGAGAGCGTTGCTACTGTGACTACATTGTATTGCAATAGAGGTAGCACATAAAGTTAATACCGAATCAAAACTAGTTAGCACATCATTTGTAACTGAAAGAATTGAATGACAAAATCTGGTTATGGTTACACTTAAAATACTTACAAAATAGATGTATGAGATGATAAAAATGTATACCATTAATCGTACCCAGCATGTATAGAATGTTACCTGAGGGATAGAAAGAGAGAGAGAGGAAGTGTAGAGAGAAAGAGACAAAGAAAAGAAGAGAAGAGCCAAAGAGCAGGCCCCAAGAAGAGTGAGAGAGCCAGAGCATAACAGAGCCAGAGCAACAGTTGCAATATCATTTTATCCCTTCCTTGACCATGTGACTGAAACCCAAATGTGAGACATTCAAACTGACCAATCAGATAATTACAACTTCTCCCACTGTAAAGGTGTGACACATTTTGGCCTACAGGCTTTTCACCATCTCTTTGTCTTTAGGAATTCCAAATGGCCCTTCTGGGAAGAAAGATGGGGGTTGAAAACAGTAAAGCAAATGTCTTTGTTCAATTTCAAATATCTTTGATTATTTTCAATCCTACAAATTTCACCCTTGGCACCGCTGGCCACACTCATGGAGTCCAAAGGTGGCACAGTCCATGAAGACATGCTTTCTGTTGTGTGTAGATGTCATCTTCAGACTTCTCGTCCAGACTTTTTGCAATAGCAGCTGGTCAGTCTTCAGTCTTTGTTCTCATTTCAGCCCTGCATGAGAAGGCTCCATCAAATGGTGTTGCACCGATCATTGATATGCAAAACGTCCACTGAATACTTAACACCTCGAGAACAGTCACTGAAGATGAGCGCAAACATTTGTCCCTTTTTTTTGAGGCAGGTCACAGGATATAAACTTGATTAAAAGAACATATAGCACAACAAAGAGCAAAACCATACATGGCATTTGTCACTGGTCAGAAGTTTGACGCGGTCAGATTAAAATTGTCTCTGGCAATAAGCCCTTAAATCGATGTACTTGATAAAGTGGTCAAGGTTGAGAATAAAAGAAGATCTCACAAGCTCTTACATTGTTTCTGGAAACATTGAAATAAATTGCATTATAACAAAACAACCATTGTTGGTTTTAAATTACAATAAAATGATAATACAAATTTTTGTACTTAGGTAAGAATGAGAAATACTCTCTTGATATTTAACTTGGTGAGACAAATAATAACTAAGTGATTTAGTAAATCTAAAGAAAAACAAAACAAACAATAACTGGAAGAAATTCACAGTTATAGTACAGTCTAGATGTAAAGACTTAACCTTGTTTGCATACATTTTGTGAGGCAGATGTAGATGTAGATTTGACTCTTTGTGTGAAGATCAAATGGTGTCATCTACAGTTGCAAGAAAAAGTATGTGAACCGCTTGCAGAATCTGTGAAAATGTGAATAATTTTAACAAAATGAAAGAGATCATACAAAATGCATTCTTTTTTATTTAGTGCTGTCCTGAATAAGATATTTTACATAATTGTTTTTTTACACATAGTCCACAAGACAAAAAAATACCTGAATTTATTAAAATGACCTGTACAAAAGTTTATGAACCATTGATTCTCAATACTGTGTGTCGTTCCCTGGATGATCCACAGCTGTTTTTTTGTTTTTGTTTTGTGATGGTTGTTCACGAGTCCCTTGTTTGTCCTGAGCAGTTAAACTGCCCAATGTTCTTCAGAAAAATCCTCCAGGTCCTGCACATTCTTTGGTTTTCCAGCATCTTTTGCATATTTGAACCCTCTCCAGCAGTGACTGTATGATTTTGAGAGCCATCTTTTCACACTGAGGACAACTGAGGGACTCAAACACAACTATTAAAAAAGGTTCAAACATTCACTGATGCTCCAGAAGGAAACACAATGCATTAAGAGCCGGGGGTGAAAACTTTTGAACAAGATAAAGATAAAAAATTTTCTTATTTTGTATAAATATCAGTTTTATTCATTTAGTACTGCCCTTCAGAAGCAACAGAAGATACTTACATGTTTCCCGGAAGAAAAATTAAGTACAATTGACCTTGAAAAGATGCTGGAAAACCAAAGAATGTGCAGGACCTGGAGGATTTTTCTGAAGAACACTGGACAGTTTAACTGCTCAGGACAAACAAGGGACTCGTGAACAACCATCACAAAACACACAAACAGCCGTGGATCATCCAGAGAACGACACACATTATTAAGAATCAATGGTTCATAAACTTTTGAACGGGTCATTTTAATAAATTCAGGTATTTTTTTGTCTTGTGGACTATATGTAAACATTTTTTATGTAAAATATCTTATTCAGGACAGTACTAAATCAAAAATAACATGCATTTTGTATGATCTCTCTTATTTAGTTAAAATTATTCACATTTCACAGATTCTGCAAGCGGTTCACATACTTTTTCTTGCAACTGTATGTGGATGCATTTAGCTGTGGCTATGTGTAAATACAATCATGCCCCAAACATGGTGAGGAGGGTTTACAATTGTGATGCAAATTTGGTCCTGTTGTAACAGGCAGCCAGCATGAGAATGTGAGTGAGGTGTGATCTGGCTCAAAATCTTCCCACACCAATGTTTTTGTTAAGGAGCATGATAAAGTGAAAGTTCAGAGTAACTGAATCCTGCTGTGAGAAAAGCATTTTCATGATTAATGCAATTGTAAATCACACTGTAGCCACATGGCAATTATGTGCTCCTGTACATGGTTTTACTGCAGCTATATGGAAAATAGAAGAGTGTTCCACTCAGGAGACAAACAAATTCAACATAGACACACATGCAACTTGAAATTACTATACAATACAATTCCAGTACTACAATTATTCCAGTTTGCACAAGATACATGGCCTAAAATGCATACCATCTACAACCTTTATCCTAAGTGTTTAATGCAACACTTACAGTAAAGCAATCATGTGTTTTAAAGAATAAATCAGCTAGTCAATGTGTACATGTAGTAGCACAAACAACTATAATGTGTGTTCTGTGAGCACAATGTGTTTAGTACAATTACAAATTTGAAAATACAGACAGGATCATTGCAATTTGGATGTTTAACTATTAAACTCATTGCTATTAGGCTGCTAACCCACTAGCAAGTGAGGTTAATAGCTGAAGGCCTTGCATGAACAATGCAGTTAACTCACTGCAAATGAGCGCTGATCTTTGCCCTTAGAAAGTGATTTCCTATTTTTCTGAAAATAAGGTGGAGGTCGACCTCTACCCAGTGACCAGCATTTTTCCTCTGTATGGCCTATTTTCTGACAGGAACTGCAAAACCTGCTCTTTTTGCCACAGGGTTGTGTGCTATGTTCTCCTGAAGTTTGAGGATTTTCATGACTCTCTAATGCTTGTGCACCATGCGTTCTGGTACATGACTCTGCGCTATTACGGTGCTGCATCACCTTAAGAACTGAAATAGGCACACTTTCTTGAGTTGCACATGCATTTTCTGAACTAAACGTTTGATTAATTAGAGCAAGTCACCTCCTCTAAGAAGTGAACATGCTTTTTAGTCCCATCGCTGTTAAGCGTTTTGGGAGACATGGACTTTTTAGCATTTAGCTTAGCCTTGAGATCTGCAATGGTCTCCTTGTGATTTTTATACTTTTCAGTCAGGGCTAACTGCTCAGCTAGTAATTTATCTAGCTGTGTTTGAAGATCTTGAACCTTTGCCTCAGAATTTTTAGAATGCACTTCACATTTAGCTTCCATAAATGAAGATAGAATTTTTGTCACATCACGTAGCCTTTTACAATTTATGAAGTTTAAAGCCTCAATTATTTCACCATGTGTTACGGTCCCCATTGTAATGTCTGGGATGAGAGGGACATGTAACAAAGGATGGACAACGGCAGGAGTGTTTTATAACAATAATTTATTTAACAGAGTTTACTCACAAAATAAACAAAAAAAAAGGAGAGATGGGGAGCCCAGTAACCACGGATAAAATAATCAAACTACGGAAATGAGTCTCCCCACTCTAAACCAAAAGTATAACTAAAAGGTAAAAGGACAATGTGGCGTAAGTGGCTTGTGGTGTCGGCGGCTGGCAATGAGCCCCTGCGCGATCCGCCTTTCCGGCTTTATATCCCAGCATTAGCCAATCCGGAGCTGGGGAGAAAGGAAGTCATATTAGGTCATACAAATAATGCACTCGGGCTGGGCGTACATGTGACGCGCGTAACACCCCCACCCCCGAATGGTGATTGGTGGGCCAAAACAAAACAAGGTCCACCAGACACCACTAAACGGCGCGTGACAACACATCAGCAAGAACATTATTTTTTCCAGCAATATGTTTAATGTCCAGATTAAAAGCTTGTACAAACAAAGCCCATCTCATCAAACGCTGGTTTGAATTTTGCATGTGTTGGATAAAGACGAGAGGGTTATGGTCAATATAAACTGTGACCGGACGTGTGGAAGAGCCAATATAGACCTCAAAGTTGTTAAGGGCCAAAATAAGAGCGAGGGCCTCTTTTTCTATTGTAGAATACGATTTTTTATGTTTTTGAAACTTTTTGGAGAAATAACAAACAGGGTGCTCTACCCCGTCAGACCCATCCTGCAAAAGGACCGCACCTGCCCCTGCATCACTAGCATCAATAGCTAACTTAAATGAATGCTCATAAACTGGAGCAGCAAGAACAGCTGCCTGCATCATGAGTGATTTAATGGACTCAAACGCATGCTGGCACTCTAGTGACCAGCTAAATGTCTTTTTTGGATTCAATCGGTGAGTGGGGCAGCCACAGCTGAAAAGTTTTTACAAAAACTGCGGTAATACCCCGCCATCCCCAAGAACCACTGCAGTTCACAACGAAAGAAAGGAACAGGGAATGATGCAAGAGCCTCGATTTTAGCGTTTACGGGTTTTACCACGCCACCACCCACAATTTTACCCAGGTAAACGACTGTCGCTTGAGCAAATTCGCATTTGGCAAGATTAACTTAAGTTTGCATCGATCAGCCTCTGAAAAACCTGTGATGTGCTCGTCCCATGATACCAATTGAATGACAATGTCGTCTAAATATGCCTTGCACCCCGGCAACCCCCTAAAACGCGGTTAACTAACCGCTGAAAAGTCGCGGGCGCATTACGAACTCCAAAAGGCATGACGGTATACTGTAGGAATGAATCAGGTGTAACAAATGCACTTATTTCGATGGCACGCGGAGTCAAAGGCACCTGACAATAACCTTTAAGGAGGTCTAACTTTGTCACAAAAGCCGCGGAGCCCACACGGTCGACACAGTCTTCCATGCGAGGAAGAGGATAACAATCCGGCTTCGTGACATTGTTGACCTTCCTGTAGTCTGTACAAAAACGGTCAGATCCGTCAGACTTGATGGCAAGGAGACAGGGCGAGCTCCAGGAACTATTACTGGGTTCTGCAATACCATGTGACAGCATATAGTCAACTTGATTTTGGAGGCGTCTGCATTTCTCAGGGTTCACACGATATGGGTGCTGTTTAATAGGCACATTGTTATCGACGTCAATGTCGTGTTGCACCACATGAGTTTGGGATGGCACATCTGAAAATAACGAAAGATGACAGTTAATTAAATTAACAATATCTGAGCGCTGTAAACTGTCGAGATCCAAAAAACACGAGTCAAGATTTGCAAGCATCTCAGAATTTTTTTAACCGGCCTTGAACTGTAGCAACGGAAGGGCCCTCAATGTCACCGCCCCCAGCACCAGACAGCGACTCAGTGGCCTCAGGAGCAGTTTCCGCACTGGACAGCGACAGTGATGAATCAGGCACCTGTAAAGCACTGGACAGAAGCAAACACCCAGAAGAATGCTTAGCATTGGACAAAGTCAGGACCGTCTTTACATCACCGGCTCTGGATTTGTCCAACTGCTCACGGTCATAATAAGGTTTGATCATATTAATATGGCAGAGTCTGCTTAGACGGGCACGATCAGGAGTAAAAACGATGTAATCCCTGTCACTGACTTTCTTTTCTATACCATAGGGTCCACTGTAACGGGCCTGAAGGCTGGAACCAGGGATTGGAAGGAACACCAGAACCTTATCCCCAGGATTAAACTGTCGGACTTTGGAATTTTTGTCATACCAGCCTTTCATTTTAGACTGAGCAGCAGACAAATTTTGTTTAGCCAACTCACAAGCACGATGTAACTTGTTACGAAATGAGCTGACATAATCAAGTAGATTTTGGGGTTTCGACTCATTCAGCCAATTCTCATGGAGCAGTTTTAACGGACCACGCACATTATGAGCGAACACTAGCTCTGCTGGACTAAAACCAGTAGACTCCTGCACCACTTCTCGAGCTGCAAACAAAAGGAGGTGGACACCATCATCCCAATCCTTCTCATACTCAAGGCAATAGGCACAGAGCATACATTTAAGTGTCTGGTGGAACCTCTCCAGGGCACCTTGGCTTTCAGGATGGTATGCGCTTGAAGCAGTGGGTAATGTTTAGCTGAGTGGCCACCTGCGCAAAAACACAAGACATGAAATTTGTCCCTTGATCCGATTGAACTGTTTTTGGGAGTCCAAACAGTGAAAAAAACGTAATGAGTGCTTTAATGACTGCTTGCGCAGTGATTTTACGCAGAGGTATAGCTTCAGGAAAATGCGTTAAAGCACACATAATAGTTAGTAAGAATTGGTTGCCAGATTAAGTGCGGGGCAATGGACCAACACAGTCAACAATCACATGAGCAAAGGGTTCCTCAACTGCTGGAATTGGCTGTAAAGGGTAGGGAGGGATGGGTGGATTTGACTTTCCTGAAATTTGACAGGTATGACAGGTTTTACAATATAATTTTACATCCTGTTTTAACCCTGGCCAAAAGAACTGGTGCAATATTCGGTTGTATGTCTTGTTAACCCACAAATGACCAGCTAAAGGGTTGACATGTGCCAAACTGAGCATATCTGCTCGAAATTTAGTTGGAACAACAATTTGTGTCACCACACTCCAGTCATCTAATGTGGAAGCGTAAGGTGGCGTCCACTTACGTAGCAGAAACGTCATTTTTTTAAAGTAGCCAGAAGCCATGTCAACAATCTCATTCTCGGTAACCACCAGTTCAAATAGAGAGGTGAGCGATTGATCATGTTTCTGCTCCGAAATCAAATGCTCCCGAGACATGTGCGCACTACCGAAGTTCTCCAGCGGCTTCGGTACAGTGTTGAGCAAGTTGCGCGCGTCGGCTTCACATGACACCGTGGAAACAGAGGCTGTAGGTGGAGAACATACAACATGGTTAGTGTTAAAGGTTAATTTAGACTCTATATCAGGGTTTGTCATGAAGCTATCCTCCAAACCATCACATTGTGTAGCCTCAGCTTTAGCCATGGCACGCGTCACAGCGCACACTGGAAACACGGTGGGATATTTCCTCTGTAACTCGTCAGGGCCTTCAGAGACAAGGGGCACAGCAGTAACCTCAGAATTTACCAGAATTTTACCCCCAGCCAAATCATTCCCTAAGAGGAAATCCACCCCTTTGATAGGAAAAGCGGCGCACACAGCTACCGCCACTGGACCAGACACCAGGTCCGACTGCAGCTGAACAGAGTGCATGGGCAAATTAACAAACTTCATTCCGGTCACTTCATTCAAGCCCTGCACCAGCTCACTGCAGTTTAAAGAGGTCTTATCTGAAAGAGGCAACACATTATGAAGGATAATAGACCTGGACGCAGCAGTGTCATGCAAAATAGTCACTGGGACTTTAACTAAACCATCAGACAGTGAGACAGTCCCCTTCATAATAAAAGGAGAATAAATGTCTAAATCCACACATTCAGCTTCAGATGAGTGTGACACTGAAGGCGTTTTGATCAAAGCTACTGCATTAGGTTTGTTCTTTTTATTTAACAGGAAACAGTCGTTAATCAAATGACCACGCTTTTTACAGTATGCACACACAGGTCTCATCTTAGCTGCATTTTCTTTAGAACTGAATACACGCTCGCTACTATAGTGAGCATGCGTGACAGGCACACGGTGCAACGGGGAAAGGAGGGCTTTTCAAAGCTCTCTCTGTGAGTCAGAACATATTCATCTGCCAATACAGCAGCAGAAGACACATCAGTGACTTTGTGTTCATTTATGTATGTTGCTATTTTGTCTGGTAGATAATTTTTAAATTCCTCCATGAGAATTAACTCTCGAAGCTGCTCAAAATCCTTTACATTTTGTGCAAAACACCATCGATCAAAAAGTGCTATTTTCTCACGTCCAAACTCTACATAACTTTGGCCCTCGGTTTTTTTATAGCGGCGAAATTATAGCGGTACGCCTCTGGGACAAGCTCAAAAGACCTCATTACAGCAGCTTTCACCTCGTCATATTTTAGACTTGCTTCAGGATAAGCTTCCTGGGCCTTGCCCGTAAACACACACTCTAAAAGAAGAGGCCACATATCTCTGGGCCACTTTAAGGTTGTCACCACCCGCTCAAATAGCACAAAATATTTATCAACATCTCTCTCAGAGAAAGGTGGGATTAACCGAATGCATTTATTAACATCAAAATCTGTCTCCCCAGTGCCAGGAAAACCTCTTGATTCTCTAGCTCTAAGACGAACGGATTCACGTCTTGTGGTCTCTTCCACTTCAAATTTACGTAGCTCAGATTCATGATTTAGCTCTTTTTCTTTGAGCTCTAAGCGCCGCATTTCCACCTGTAGCTCCAGTTTACGCAACTCATTGTCTGGATGCTCAACAGCATGAGGTGGGGCAGAACTAACGGGAGGAGTTTTTTCTTAGCTAGAGCAGCGTGCAACTGATATTTAATAATATGCTTTTTTATCATGTTTGGAAATATCAAAATGAGCAGCAATTGAACACAAATTAATTTTAGTGCAATGTTCAATTTTTTCAAGACTCGGGTGAGCCACAAAGTCCTCTAAATCAAATTCCATATTGAGACCGAAAAACACGCAGTCAAAACAGCAATCAAAAACAGAAGACAAAAAAGGACAAAAAGACTGTGTCAAGCCTCAGCCAGCCAACGACACCACTATACAAATAGCCACAGCCAAAAAGAATGCAGCAAATATAAAGGAAATACTGAAGTGAAGTGAAGTTGTGACTCAAAATAGTGCACAGCATAGACAAATCAGTAGCAAACCAATGCACCCCTCTACCTATGCCTGCCTAACGAAAGCTCACCTGTCTGACCCAAACCCTAGTCTTCATGCAGGTTCTGCGGCAGGGTGTTATGCACCGTAAACCAGCGGGTTTGTGAGGCAATCTGTAAAAGACGACCACACAAGTTCCCGCGGACATGCTCCCAAGATAACTGCTTACACAGTTAACACTAACCGCTTCCCCGCGACATTAGTAAAACAACAAACAGATGAAGCCTAAAGAGGCAACACCTCTTCAGCCTAACAAGAGGGCAAAGGCTGCTATCAGCACAAAACCAGTGCACGAGACAACACTCTTCACTTACCTGTATTTACTGCGCGAACAGTAGAAAAACGCCACAGAAGTAGAAAAAACCCACTCAAAACAGAAACAAAAACAAAAAAATATACGAAGAAGCCATGTCCAAAGGCGAGCACGCTCCCGCTTCTGATGCGCCACTGAATTACGCAAGGGATTCCCCGTGATGCAATACTGGGAAACCTGTCGACATCCGCGTCATTACGTTCCCCATTCAAAGAATGCTTGGCGTGAACAGGGAACAAAGAAAGTGGCAAAAAAAACAAAAAAAAAACCAAACACCTAAGGTGCTCATAAAGCGCTATAAGAAAGCGCTTTGACTTAAAATACTTTGGAGAACGAGCAGAGCTTTTGACTACAATAGCGTGAAGCGAGGCAGCCCGCAATTACACTACTTCAAATTGGAGTAAGCCCAATTATGTTACTTTACACGAGCTGTGAATTATATTACTTATTGGCCCGGACAAGCCCCCATTTATGTTACGGTCCCCGTTGTAATGTCTGGGATGAGAGGGACACGTAACATAAAGGATGGACAACGGCAGGAGTGTTTTATAACAATAATTTATTTAACAGAATTTACTCACAAAATAAACAAATAAAAGGAGAGATGGGGAGCCCAGTAACCACGGATAAAATAATCAAACTATGGAAATGAGTCTCCCCACTCTAAACCAAAAGTATAACTAAAAGGTAAAGGACAATGTGGCGTAAGTGGCTTGTGGTGTCGGCGGCTGGCAACGAGCCCCTGCGCGATCCGCCTTTCCGGCTTTATATCCCAGCATCCCGGGTTTAGCCAATCCGGAGCTGGGGAGAAAGGAAGTCATATTAGGTCATACAAATAATGCACTCGGGCTGGGCGTACATGTGATGTGCTTAACACCATGTTTTGATTTCTTCTGATGTTTGCCAATTACGTCCCTCCGTTTAAGCATTTCATAATCTGAGCATTTAATCCCAATACAGTGGTGGTCAAAATTATTGGCACCCCTGGTAAATATGACCAAATATGGCTGTAAAAAATAAATCTGCATTGTTTATCCTTTTGATCTTTTATTAAAAAAATTCACAAAAATCTAACCTTTCATTGAAGTAAAAGAATTGAAAGTGGGGGGTAAATCACATTATGAAATAAATGCTTTTCTCCAAAACACGTTGGCCACAATTATTGGCACCCTTTTATTAAATACTTTTTGCAACCTCCTTTTGCCAAGATAACAGCTCTGAGTCTTCTCCTATAACGCCTGATGAGTTTGGAGAACACCTGACCAGAGATCAGAGACCATTCCTCCATACAGAATCTCTCCAGATCCTTCAGATTCCCAGATCCATGTTGGTGCTTCTTCTCTTCAGTTCAGCCACTCATTTTCTATAGGGTTCAGGTCAGGGGACTGGGATGGCCGTGGCAGAAGCTTCATTTTGTGTTCAGTGACACATTTGTGTGTTGATTTTGATGTTTGTTTTGGATCGTTGTCCTGATGGAAGATCCAACCACGGCCCATTATAAGATTTCTAGCAGAGGTCGCCAGGTTTTGATTTTTTATCTGTTGGTATTTGCTAGAATCCATGATACCATGTGTCTGAACAAGATAGCAAAAAAAATAGGCCCACAACATTAAAGATCCAGCGGTATTTTTAACCATGGGCATGGGGTACTTTTTATCCCTGTTTGCACCAAACCCATCTGGTGTGTTTGCTTCCAAAAAGCTCTTTTTTAAGTTTCATCTGACCACAGAACCAGGTCCTGTTTGAAGTTCCAGTCGTGTCTGACAACTGAATATACTGGAGTTTGTTTCTGGATGAGCGAGGAGGATTTTTCTTGAAACCCTCCCAAACAACGTGTGGTGATGTAGGGGTTTTTTTTTTTTTTTTAGGCTTTCTGACCCCCAAGACTCAACTAATCTCTGCGATTCTCCATCTGTGATCCTTTGGCCACTCAAACTTTCCTCCTCGCCGTGCATTAAGACAATATAGACTCACGTCCTCTTCCAGGCAGATTTGTAACATCTTTCATTGTGATGAATGATTAAGGGAATTTGGCCTTTGTGTTTCCTCATATTTATACTCCTGTGAAACAAGATGTCATAGCTAGACAATTTCATGTTCCTAGTCACCCTGGTGTGCTAAAAAATGTAAATATTAATGGGAATATACTTCAGAGATATTTTCTAGGGGTGCCAATAATTGTGCCCAACGTGTTTTGGAGAAAAGCATTTATTTCATAATGTGATTTACCCCCCACTTTCAATTCTTTCACTTCAATGAAATATATGGGTCTGTTATGCTCTGGCTCTCTCACTCTTCTTGGGGCCTGCTCTTTGGCTCTTCTCTTCTTTTCTTTGTCTCTTTCTCTCTACACGTCCTCTCTTCTATCACTTCTATCACTTCCTTAGATTTTTGTGATTTTTTTTAATAAAAGATCAAAAGGATAAACAATGCAGATTTATTTTTTACAGCCATATTTGATCATATTTACCAGGGGTGCCAATAATTCTGACCACCACTGTATACTCTTTCTTGAGTTTGGACAAGGTAGGCTCAACCATTTTCGCTCCATAAAGCAAACAATACATCACTGTTATCAGAAATGTTCCCTTCCATCCCTGAGGAGATAATCTGAATATTCTCAGATTGTACAGTAATGGGACTATTGATTTAAAACCTTCTAAATTCTGTTTCATGCAATTCATTCAGATGGAGACTTTTCCTGTCATACCATTAAACAATGAAAACAGACTTACCCATTCCTTGGTCAGAAGGCCAGCTTTAATCCATTCACAAGATCAACTGTGAAAAAATGTCCTCATTCTGATGACCGATCAAAGTAAATTTCAGAAAATTCACTGCAAGGGATCCCAGGTTTCTGCACCATTTGTAAGGGTGGTCCGCCTACAGTGGTTCAGGCTGCAGGGTTGCCGAATGACTAAAGAAATGTTATCAGCAAGATGATAGAAAACTGTACGTTTCTCGTCTCTTTTACCACCCACTGCAACTTATACCAACGACGGAAATAAGCGCAGTTACAATAGCAAAATATGTGGGAGAGCGTTGCTACTGTGACTATATTGTATTGGAATAGAGGTAGCACATAAAGTTAATACCGAATCAAAACTAGTTAGCACATCATTTGTAATTGAAAGAATTGAATGACAAAATCTGGTTATGGTTACACTTAAAATAGTTACAAAATAGATGTATGAGATGATAAAAATGTATACCATTAATCGTACCCAGCATGTATAGAATGTTACCTGAGGGATAGAAAGAGAGAGAGAGGAAGTGTAGAGAGAAAGAGACAAAGAAAAGAAGAGAAGAGCCAAAGAGCAGGCCCCAAGAAGAGTGAGAGAGGCAGAGCATAACAGAGCCAGAGCAACAGTTGCAATATCCTTTTATCCCTTCCTTGACCATGTGACTGAAACCCAAATGTGAGACATTCAAACTGACCAATCAGATAATTACAACTTCTCCCACTGTAAAGGTGTGACACATTTTGGCCTACAGGCTTTTCAACATCTCTTTGTCTTTAGGAATTCCAAATGGCCCTTCTGGGAAGAAAGATGGGGGTTGAAAACAGTAAAGCAAATGTCTTTGTTCAATTTCAAATATCTTTGATTATTTTCAATCCTAAAACCTTGTAACCAATCAACATGTGGGTGGGCTTTAGCATATCATTAACTAGTCACTGAAGCAGGGGAGTCTCAAGAGAAGCCAGGTTATCCCGGTATATTTTTTTGGTAAAATTAAAAATCGGGTACATTTAGCAATATAGCAGGTGAATTATGTATATGATGTATATTATGATGTTAAGATGAACTATATGCCTTTCTCCACTGACGTTCTGTGATGTTCAAAATGTTTCTAAGGATGCTGATTTTTAGAAAGCAGACTGAGATGGCGAACGTGAACATGGTTTGTGTAACATAAGCAACACATTATTAGCTGTTTGATAATGTAGTTAAGCAGAAGGATCATAATAATTACCGTTATGTGTCCGACGCTGTAAAGAGCGATACCTTTGTGCACCGCTTATTACAGTAACTTGAGTAAAGTTGAGCGAGTGGGTCTCTGAGCTCGTGCGAGTAAGTGGAGGCGGGGCTCATTTGCATATTCATGAATCCACATATACTAAATGAAGCAAGGGTGTAGAGTTACATTCAAGCTATTTTAAGGCATGAAGAATTTTTTTTCACAGGAAAAAAAAAGTTAATATGTAATTTTGGTGATCAAAGATGAGTTTTTAGGGATAAAATTATTGACTACAGGGGGACTTCATTAAAAAATAATGAACCTTTTTCTCCCTGTATATTCGCAGACAGCAGATGTTTTCAGTAGGTGGTTTGTATGCGTTTGAATTACATTGTTAACTTGTCACTTACGTTAGCGAGGGTCAAACTATCAGTGTCAATTTTAGTTTCGAGTTTAAAACAATTACACGTTACAATTTCTAGTAAAAGTTACAGGCCAACTGACATGTTTTTACTCTCCAAATCCAGTTTTTACAGACTTTCGTTGCTCAGTTTTGTGGCCTGCTTAAATGCACAGTCACATGCTGACATTCAAAGATCGTTTTGGTTTATTGTCTTGCTAACTGCTGTTACTAAAATTCTCTTTAAACTCCTATATTGTCACTCTGCAGTCGTTGTGGAATAGAGAATGATTTAACATCTGTTTTTGCCACTTGTATCAAGACGTAAACATCACATCTTGTTTTCAGCATGTGCATCAGCCTCCTTTACTCGAGTAGGGTAACTGGAGAGGTTACGTTATGCAATTTAAGATTTAACGTAAAGTCACGCATGTCAAGTACATGATGTGTGTTTTCACGAGCATATTTACACGTGTTCATTTTATCTGTAAAAACACAAGTGCCATGAGAGATTAAGAGACAGCAAATGTGAACCCACACACTGCCGAACCCCTGCGATCTGCCAAGAGCTTACCAAGGGAAAACAACATCTGAGTGCAAAACCACCGTTGATGTACAAAATCTGTGATAAGCAGGAAAACTGTTCGGTTTCGGTGCATTTTGAGGTAAATGAAAGCTGAGAGGCTTTATACTGTGCAACATGAAACAGCATTTTACTGTAGTTCAACAGTAGCTATGTTTCCATCCAAAGTTGCAAAGTTTTTTGGATTTTAGTATGAATATGTTAGCCTTAAGGTTATCTATAAGCTAGTGTGCGCCAAAACAATGACAAAATTCACATTTAGAAGATATAAGCGTTCAAAACTTACAGTCGCTCACTTCTGCCAATAAGGATCAATGATTTTGATGACATCACTCTGCACTTCAGCTTCTCATCAGACTTTCTGTCCAATCAAATGCTTTCTAGAATCTAAAGCGCCCCGCCCCCTACATTATAAATAGACACTGAAGCTGCGGCTGAAATCGGTCACTTGTTCACAAAATTACTATTTTCTATATGGTGAATGCGACATAGTGCACTATATAGGGGATAGGGAACGATTCAGATAGTGTAAATATCATTCCATTGGGGCGAATGAAGTCTGGTTTCACGTTAAGGCCAAAGTATACGTCACTTTTTATGCGTACGCGAGGTTCAGCGTACAGTGTGCGTGACGTGAATTTCGTCATCAAAATAGTACGAGCGTACTGAACGCGCACCGTCAGATTTTTGTAACCTTATACTTTGTACGCGCAGATTGCACATGCGCATTTAATTTTTTTGCAGTATTTACATGGGTTATAACTCGTGGCGAGCGATTGCTCAAAACTGCGCATGCGTCGAACGCCTGTGTACGCGTACGAGTCAAAAGAAGTATACTTTGCGAGGCTGTGCGCTCGACTGTGCGCATATGTATGCGTAATAAAACGAAGTATAACTTCGGCTTTAGTGTCACGTAAACCGCCGCAGCGCGCACACGGTCTGCTCCGGTCCAGAGAAACAATAGCACAGAGCGGATCATGTGCTCAAGTCGGCGCAGACCACAAAACATATCGGACCCATTTGTATTCTGCACAGAATGCTATATTTTAAAGCGATATAGAGGAGAAATGGTTATTTTTTTTTTTAAAAGTTGTCAGCCACCGCCAGTGTTTTTGACCATTTTCACAATATTTTGTGAATATCTGAACATGGAATATCAAAAGAAAGAACAGACCATCTGCTTTTAATCAAATTCCCTGTTTTATTCTAGCTTCATGCATTCTCATTTTATCCACACTTGAATGTGGGTAAGTTTAATAAAAAAAAAAGCAACATTTTGAGCATAAAAGCTAAGAAAATCACATCTTTGTCAAAGACTACATCCAGATCAGATTCAGAACGATGATCAAACACAGATGGAGTAGTCCATCAACACCCCTAATGCTTGTCCTATAGCTCGTCCTGGGTCGACATTTCATTCAGTAACATTAGGCAGTTTTGATTTATATGCGGTTTACTGTTGGTGATCGCGTTATTTTACATATGCATATGATTACATATGATATCGCTTGTTCCTGCTTCTTCTTCGCCTGTGTTTTAATCAGGAGATTCAGTACTCTTTCAGAAGGAGCCATAGCGCCCCCTACCGTATAACATGGAAAGCTGGAAAATTCCGTCAATGGCGGGGAAGTGTTTTTTTCACAAATTTTCGTCAGTGGTGGCGAAAGAGTTAAACAGCACTGACAAGTAGAAGAGATAACATCGGTGCCATGCACCAACATAAATTACACACTTTTCAAACTACACATCCTCATCATGATTACGTTCATTGATTTGCATCATGCAGCAGCTCTTTCGCCACTCAGTCCGGCTGAGTGGGGGCTTGTTCCGGCGGGAAAGTGATGTCAATGCATACCCTCTATAAACGCTGTCATGGTATCTTGCATTCGGAGGCGGATGGCTGGTGTTTGGAAACACAATCGTGTGGGACAGTTCTGGGAGGTAATTATGCTAAATGATTCTGATGACAGACTTAGTCATTTCAGAATGTCATCATGAGGCATTTCAGAATGACCAAACCAACATTTGAGATGCTGTGCGATAAAACTGGTCCACTGGTTAGTGAAGTTATCCAATTCACGTGCACAATTTTGTCCATCGAGGGATTTTTTCGGTAAATGTGTTTCCATCGTAGTTTATGTACACGCCTTAAAATATACACCTCAACTGAGCGCATACTTTTTAATGCACATTTTTAGTATTATGCTCATCTTGGCGTTTCCAACCAGTGTTTTTTACGCAATATCCCAAATTTTGCATAAAATAGGTGGATGGAAACATAGCCAGTGAATAATGACTTAAATTTGTTGTCTGTTTCTCACACAAAGCTGACTTCGGTAGACCAAATATTACTTTTTTCAATACTTTTGTCTTTTTGAAGTTTAAAAGCTTTAGTTCTTTGTAATTTCAGTCTTGAACATTTCTGAGAGAAGAAAGAAGAAAGTCATACAGGTTTGAAACGATATGAGAGTAAATGAACTAAATAAATCAATGCACAGCTTGAAAGGTGTCTTTCACTGTTCTCTGACATGAAAACATAATGCGTTATGTTTGAAACACGTCCACAGTGTTCAAAATGTGTTCCTTCTTATCCCGCCTTCTTTCTTTCATAAGTCCTTTACTTTCATTCCAGAATGTGCATGAAAAGCATCTTCAGTGAAGTTCAAATCTCCAGAACGTATACTCACATGTGTCCTTAGGGCCACTCTGAGCTTTAATGGGGTCCGCGCTTGGATCTTTAATTAATGCAGCAGGTAATAGATGCCATCTGGGGACCCTCTTGGCAACTAATCACATACACAGAGATTCTCGTTCAGTGGCAGATGCGGTGTCTTCTCTCCCTCTAACCTAATTACCCTTTCTTTTACAAACAAAGCCATGCAAATAGCATTTATCCATTATTTCCTCAAAAACATCCACTCTTCGTGTCAGATCCAAAAATGCTGATCGTAGTAATTTACAAAGAATTTAATGCATTTCAACATTCCGCTGGTTCTTTTGATTTTGTTGCCGTGAGTCTTGTTGCGAAGGCTCAGTGGATTATATCTGTTTTAATTTGGGTATGCCATCTCTTGGGTTTGGGTTCAAAAGGGTTCTGCAAGTAAAAAAAAAACTTGCTTAGTCTAGGACGTTAATGAATTCTTATTGAATCCCTGATTTCCAAAAAGCAATAAAAGAGGGAGTCTTTACAGTGTTGGTGTGTTCTGGTAGGACACTAGGAAAAAAGCAATGCTTAAAATGCAAATAATTAAATTATTAAATTAAAAATAAAATAATAAAAGAGGCATTGAGCAAAATAAAGTGTTAAGTTGCAGGAGCGCCTGGTGTGTTTTCAATAAAATAACAATATTAATATAAAAAGTAAATGTGAAATTGTTTTTGTAACTTGGATTTTTTTAAATAAGAATAAATAATAATAATGATAATTATTATTATTATTATTATTATTTAACAATTATGATAATAATAATTATTATTATTATTTTGTTTATTTAAAACAGACCAGAAGTTAACATCATATGAATAATGTAAATGAATGACACTATATTTTGCTCAGTTTTTATTTTATTTTACTTTTTAACAACAACAACAATAATAATATAAAATGTTTATTAATTATAAATTATATGCTGTGTAAATAAATGACACTTTATTTTGCTCAGTTTTTGTTTTATTATATTTTTAATAATAATAATAATAATAATAATATAAAATATTTATTAATTATAAATCATATGCTGTGTAAATAAATGACACTTTATTTTGCTTAGTTGTTGTTTTATTCTTATTATTGATAATAATAATAATAATAATATAATTTTTTTATTAATTATAAATTATATACTGTAATGACACACTTCATTTTGCTCAGTATTTGTTTTAATTTATTTTTAATAATAATAATACAGTATAAAATATTTATTCATTATAAATTATTTAATAGTTATTAAAAAAAATTACAATTATTATTAAAATATAGTAGGCTTATTATTAAAATATAGTATTTCACATTTACTTTTCATTTTTAATAATGTTTGATGTTTTTTGATCACCTTAGTTATAAAGAAACTCAAAATTGGTCATTTTTTTGGCCACCACATGAGTGAAGCAAAACCAGTGGAGAACCACTGATTTATATATTATTAGTCATCATGGGACTAAACTTTTCGAGGCAACAACTCATTATGCCCATCCCCAAATGCGGCATAAATAAATGAACAAATGCATTCAAATGTGTCTAATCTAAATAAATGAATCTAAATGAACTGTGTTCAGAAATCACATTTAGCTCAGTGAATGAGTAAGAACTGTCTTTATTGTTTTGTGTTGGCACAGTATTTTTAATTTCACGTTTTTGTTCTTACTTGGACGCTCAAGATGCCTTTAAAGATATCTCTAAGCCCTAGGATAAAGCAAACCACCGAGATGTTCAAAGAAATTTCCTTGAGAAACAAATATTTTGATTGTTGACAATATTTGTCCATTCGCAGGGCGTGAAATTGATTTACAGAAGTGACAAATCTCGGAGGGACTTGGGGATTTGTTGCGATGCTCCGTGGCGACAGCACTCCCACTCCACTGGTTATATCCTCCTGGATGGTTCTACTTTAATCGGGTTTGCATGGTAAAAATAAAACACCTTTTTTTTAACACCAGGTCTCGGATCTCTGCATGTGCATGTAGGGATCTACATGTTAACCAACCAACCAATGACATGGAGCGGTGGTTTCACACTGCATTGTGTCATGATCCGTTTATATTTTCTTCCATTCAGAAAGTCTTTCATTCAGCATAATCCATTTGTCTGCTCTCTTGCCTTCAGATAAACAGCCGTGGGCCTTGGAAAACTCATCTTTGTGTAACACCGCCAAGGGTTTAAACCCCCGAGCCGTTCTCCTCCATCTGGGAACGTGGCTGATCTTCAGCGCTTAACTTTGCATCACAAGTTCACGGCAGTTGGCTTTTGCGTCTTCGTTCTTGAAGGCTGCCCTCAGATGGCATTGTTTGAAGTTCAGATCCCGAGCTTCGTGAGCCCTGGCACCCTTCCTGGCTCTGCGGGTGGCGGTGACACAGTGTTGACTTGGAAAGCAAGTTTGGCAAGTGTTTGCCGGGCTTGCTAGCTTCCTTGTTTTTGGCCAGACAATACACCACAGCCACATTAAACACTTATGGGAAACTGCAACAGCACCAACAGGACTGGCTTGAGTCGACAAATATACGTTCAGGAATTGCAGTGATGTTTGCATGTAGAGCTGCACGATATATCGAAAATAAAACTGACAGTGTGATATGGCTTTGTGCGAGTGTCAGATTGCATTGGCTGCGATGTAATTAAATAAATATATGCGCTACCGGTTTCAGAGTGAAGCGCGGCATTTACACACTGTAAAAAACTGACTCAGTAATTAACTGGCAGCAAGTGACAAAGAACTTACTGTAGAAGAAATAGCATACTTTCGCTGTTTTCATTTACAGTAGCAACCGTTTAACTGTAAAGCAAAACTCACTAATTTGCAAGTACTGCTTTTTTTGCTTATTAGATAGGCAGTACCTGCAAGCTTTCTCATGACGGCCAATCAGCACGAGCTACTCCATCTGTACTGAGCGAATGGCGTTCTCAGGCATCATCTTTGTCAGAGTTCCTCAGCCAATCACGTGTCGGATCTTCATCTTTGCTTAGCGAATGGTGTTCTCGGGCTTCATCTTTGTCAGATTTCCTCAGCCAATCATGTGTCGAATCTTCGTCTTTGCTTAGCGAATGGCGTTATCGGGCTTCATCATTGAGAGGATTCCTTCATCTTGCAGTCGCCGTGGAGATGGGCTCTTGTTTATTCTCAGGTGTCAACAGCGAGGAAGTAAGATAAACTACATTAACAACAATAGACTAATACATATTTATTTTTCTTAAATATTTATTTATTTTTCAAGTTGTCTTAAAATGATACATTTTCTCAGTTTAAACATTTGATATGTCATTTATGTTGTATTCTGAATAAAATATTGAAATTTGAAACTTCCACATCATTGCATTCTGTTTTTATTCACAATTTGTACAGTGTCCCAACTTTTTTGGAATCGGGTTTGTAAAATAAGTAATGCATATTGCATGATTTGAATATGAATATCCATTTATCAACAGTCACAGTTAAACAGCTCATCATTATAACAAGCTTCATTATTCATTCTTCACTACTTATTGCTAGATGTGTTGAAAACAATAAAATCTCTGTGACCTTCTGGTAATTTTTGACATTTTTGAAGTTTTATTGAAGAATACATTTGCTTCCTGTATTCTCTGTTCAGAGTGAAAATGTAATTGAATTACAGTGAGGTTAATTTAAATGCAGTAATTGGCTGGAAACCCAGCTGCCAGTTTTTTGTGTTTTCCTTCTCTATATACATAATAGGTTACTGTGATTTTCTACAGTACATAATTAGTTATTGTGTTTTCTACAGTACATTGGAAGTTACTGTGATTTTCTACAGGAAATTGCTGGTTACTGTGACTTGCAGTACTTATTACTGCATTTTTTGACTGAATCTACAGTATTCTACTGTGAACTTGTATATCACAGTAAATGAGCCGAGACGCTGCACTGTAAAAAACGCATATGAAATCTACAGTAATTTACTGTGTTTGTGCACAGGAAATTACTGTAGATTTCACATGCGTTTTTCTCGGCTCATTTACTGTGATTCTAGCTGTTCTGAGAGCAACAAGTCAAAATAAAACTTGATGGACATTATAATGTTGGTATTGTAATTTTACAGTAAAATAAAATAATTTTTATTACTCTAATTTTTATTTTACAGTACAATACAACATTTTTTATTTTGCTTAATATTTTTATTTAATAATAATAATAATTATTATTATTATTTTATAGTCATATTGAATTGGTCAAAGGCAGTGGTGATGTGGCTTATGAAAACTCAACTGGAATGAAAACAAGAAAAAATGGGGGTAGGATTTAGGGGCCATTTACACGACATTTTCAACTAAAAACTGAAAACTTTTTATGCATTTTGCCCGTTCATTTACACAACAACTGCGTTTTGGGGGCCTGAAAACGCAAAAAAAGTGCACTTTTTTGAAAAAAAATACTGTTATTGTCTCCGTGTAAACTACAAAGATGCAAATTTGTGAAAACAGTGACGTCATGCGCATGCATATCACATGTTCAGTCTATAGGCGTGTTTCTTTACAAAGTGACATCGCCACCTACTGGTCTGGCAAGAATAATACAGCGTTTTTAGTCGTTTTCGCGGATTCATGTGAATGAGGATCGTTTTGACAACGTTGTCATCTATGCAAAACACTTTTGTCAAGTAAATGTACCCTAACTTTAAGACTTTAATTTTCACTCAGTAATTTCACAAATGAATACAAAAAAACAAGTAACATCGAATTAAACATGAAATTTTGAAGTAGAAAGACTGACATTTATTTTTCTTGTAAAGCATACTACAATAATCTGTTTTATTTTGCAACTTATAAAAACATTTTATAACAGTGAAGCTTTTCCTAAATCATTCATCATTAAAAAAGTCTTTAGAGTAAAAAGTATTTTTTCATCTTATTATTATTATTATTATTATTTTTATTTTCTATGTAGATGAACTCTCCAACAAAATCTCCCCACTCAATATAGCTATTCAAGTCATCTAATTCATTTTTTTTTTTTTTTTTGTATTATTTTATAATACAATATATTTTGCAGGGGAAAAAATCTCGCAATGTCAGTTTTTTCCAATATTGTGCAGCCCTAACTGCATGTAAAATGGCCTCGGATTACGAGGTCTTAAACAGTCCCACTGAAAATATGAACATAGCTGTCATCAAGGACGCTGCTGATAAAGCCCTAGCAGTGTGAAGACATCGTGGCTTGGGGCAAATCCTGGCCTGCTGAAAGTGCCCTAATCTGTTCCCAGAGAGCCTATCGCCATCCCTATTAGAGAGGGAACAAATGTTTGGAGACAGACATTCTGTCTGCTTGGCTGGTCAGAGGAGTGGCTCTTGCCAGGAGTGGTCTTGTGTGACAAGCCGACAGCGTTATCAGTCCAGGTGCGTGTCCAAAGTAGGCAACCACAGCATGCAAACTGCAGAAACAAGCTGCCGCCCACTAACTGTGTATAAAGAGCAGAAAGCTCAGGCAAAAGCCTGGCATGGTGACAGGAGTTTTTTCGTGTTGTATACTGTGTACTACTGTTGTGCACAGTATGCTAATTTTCTGGGTGTATAATACCTAATATGCATAGCTAACCTATTATATTTGCCAAAATGAGCAGTATACAGAGCTTTCTGGATGGGAAATTTCCCACAATGCAGTGCGCTCTTGACCTTCCATTTCCTGTGTGATGAATGAACTGGTTGTAATTACGGCACTGATTTTTTACTTTTATTTTATATGTCTGTTTATCAGTTTCTTGACTTATTACATTGAACATATTAGATTAACATTTTGGTAACACTTTATTTTAATGTGACAGTTGCATGTTACTACATGTACTTTAGTAAAAACAGTAAATTATGCATAATTATATATATAATAGGGTAACTAACCCTAAACCAAACCCTAACTCTATAGTAAGTACATGTAGTTAATTAATATTACTCAGTACTTATTTGAGTAAGTACAACTTAACTAAGTCACCTTAAAATAGTGTAACCAACATTTTATTTAAATTGATTTATTTAAATTTGATAAATTGACAGTGTATACTGCATTGTTTTCCATTCTAAACAAACAATCCCCATGTCCAAACATGCCTATGTATACTCTCTCTCTATATAGTATATAACTATACAATGATCATGCATAACATGATCATGACTAATAATGTGTTGGTCCCCCTTTTGCTGCCAAAACAGCCCTGACCCTGTCAAGGCATGGACTCCACTAGACCCCTGAAGGTGTGCTGTGGTATCTGGCACCAAGATGTTAGCAGCAGATCCTTTAAGTCCTGTAAATTGCGAGGTGGGGCCTCCATGGATCGGACTTGTTAGTTCAGCACATCCCACAGATGCTTGTTGAGAACTCGTTGTGCTCCTCAAACCATTCCTGAACCATTTTTGCCTTGTGGCAGGGCGCATTATCCTGCTGAAAGAGGCCACAGCCTCCAGGGAATACCGTTATAATTTTATGCCTGATTCGGTGTATAGTATTCATGAAATAGTATGCTATATTTTTTCCACAGAGTTTGGATTGTATCCATACTACACACTTTCATACTTATAGAATATACTGTAGAACATTCAGACAACAGAACTTTCCAGCAACCAACCTGGAGAACTATAAGTTCAAGTATATACTGTAGCTATCCAGCAGAAAAGTGACCACAATTGTGATTGATAGTGTTTTCGTGGCCATTTCTTCAGCAATAAATCACTGATACACTTCGGAACAAACTTAAGAGCATTTGTTGGAGAAGAGACTACAAAAACTGATTACGTTTATAAAAAGAACAGGACAGTCATTTTAGTTTCATTTGATCAAAACAGCAATTTCCGTTATCACTTAAATGTCAGCTTTCATAAAAGTAACCATCACACTCCTGTGTTCGACACATGGTAATTCCTCAGCATTTGCATATTTTTGAATCACTGAATACTAAATTCAATCAAACAATAACACATTTGAAGGTAATGATGTTACAGCTGACCTAATTAAAAAAAAAAGAGATAGTTGCATACTTTGCTTGGGGAGATGTATTGGAAACTGCGTCCTTTAATATCTAGTCTCGGCAGACGGTCTGGACTCTATAGCAGCTTTCATTGGCCAAGGACCGCCCAGTGGCTGGCTGACTGACATGTAAAGCAGCCAGTCACAGCTCGTTTTGTTTGGCGTCATGTTTAGGGGTGGGAAAATGTAACATTGATGTCCCTACAATAACAGACCGGCCTGTAAAACCTTATGGAGGTATTTTAAAGAGTCTATGCCATGAACTTCACATACTTTTGAAAATCCAGCGTTTAGTTGATACTGATAAGTGCTCCTTGTCACAGCTGTAAACACGACAGCGTTCTTCTTCCATGAGGGGGTTTGGCATTACGGGGGGTTTGTTTAAAACCATTAAAAAACGTGACACACGTCTCCCAGAAATCTTGTAGAATTCATCAGACTTTCAGCCAACGGTCTGAGGAGGAGTTTATATAATAGCAAGCCACCCAAAATGACAGCTGAGTGTTTAGAGACTTAGGGGCTGTTTACACGACACCTGTTTTGGGGTTAGGGTTAGGGTTAGGGTTAGATTAGGGTTAGGGTTAGATTAGGGTTAGGTTAGGGTTAGGGTTAGAGTAAAAACCTACTAAAAACCTTTTATATGTTTTAGCTGTTAATTTACATGACAACAGCGTTTTGGGGGCCTGAAAACGCAAACTTTTAAAAATGAGTTTCAAAGTGCAAGTTTTTGAAAACGATACCGTTATCTTCTCCATGTAAACTACGAAACGTGAATTTGTGAAAATGGTGACGTCATGCGCATGCACGTTTTCAGTCTATAGGTGCG